>JARHVA010006702.1:102500-440000 GCA_037957365.1 Torreya grandis | reverse complement strand
CTTAAACAAGCCTATTTTCAACATCCTTTGTTAGTAAAAAATCACATTTTAAGAGTTTTAACCATTTTGTTATAGGGATTTTATCAAGAGTAGATTTTAGACCTATAATTAAAGCACATTTATTTTCAAAATCTTTCAATATTAGGCTTAAAAGGAATAAATCTTTAAATGTAGGATTTAAAGGAACACATAATTTCAATTTGGGTTCTAAAAACTTTCTTTATTTCCTTGTCATTTCATTTTAACTCACTTGTCTCATTTAATTTTCTTTATTTTTGGAGTGTGTGTGTTTATGAATTTTATTCACAAATATGCTCTCCCCTTTTGAGTGACATAGAAATGTGATTTAAACCATTTTCCTTTATCCCAAAAATTCACTAAGTTTGTTCTCTATGTTCCCTTAGTGGGATTCTTATGAATCAAAATGGTGATACCTTTCATTTTATTTTAGGCTATGTGATTTGGGTGTCATTTCCTTCTCACAAGTCTATAGGGCATGGAAATTATGATTTCATACCCCAGTGGTCATACTAACATCATAATTTTATGGGAGATATAAATTGTTGACAAGGGTCATTAGGGCCTATCAGAATTCCCCATGAAGGATTTCATGAAAGAAATGGGTTAAATCCCAATTCTAAACCGTTATACATCATCATCAATGAATTTAAGGTATCTTATATAGGTAATGCATCTCCCTATGAATAACCTGATGCTTAGATATCTTCTTCGATGGATTTTGTGCCCTTCAAGGACCATCTAATAATATAATGGAAACTTTAGAGTAAGTTTTATTGGCCATAAAACTTTAAATAATACAAGTGTGCAAAGGTAACAACCCTTAAAGATTGATTCACATAGAAAATTAGAGTGTGTATCTTACACTTACATTTAAATAACTTTATTCAAATTAATTAAATTTCTCCTCTCAAAGTGAGTATATTGAAGGCTCAGTGATTATGATGAAATCATGATTTTCCACTAAAATAGGATCATGTACTTATATGTAGTGTCAAAACTCATTATATGTCCAAAACTAAGTCAAAATACCAAGTATAAACATTTTCATACCACACCTACAAGATGAGGTGTTACTCAGCCAAATTTTTGGGCCATTTTTTAATCTCATCTTAGCATTATATTGACTAATTATACCATTACATTATCTATATGGTGCCATTATAATTTCTAATTCTAAACCAATTCAAGACCAAGGCCCAAATTCTTTTCTAAACCATGCCTTTTTACCATCTATTTTATTCCAAACATAGTCTTAGGTCTAATTCAAATTCTAATTTGAAACCAATTTTATACTAATGTCTAACCTCTTGTCTAAACCATTGCCATTATGTCGCCAAACCAAATCTAATTTCCAATTCTAGTTCTTATCTCAAATTCAACAATCAACCAAGGTCAAGGTCAAATTTAAATCAAATCAAGTTCATCTTGAACCATGTACCAAGACATTCCAAGACAAATCAAGTTCATCTAAAACCATGTACCATGCCAATCCAAGCCAAATCAAGGTCATCTTGAACCATGTACCAAGCCATTCCAAACAAAATCAAGTTTATCTTGAACTATGTACCATGCCAATCCAAGCTAAATTAGGTTCATATTGAACCATGTACCAAGACATTTCAAGATAAATTAAGTTTCTCTTGAACCATGTACCATGCCAATCCAATCTAATTAGGTTCATAGTGAGCCATGCACCAAGCCATTCCAAGTTAAAATAGGTTTGTCTTGAAATTATTACCATTCCAATCCAAGTCAAATTAGGTTCATCATGAATTAATAACTAAATCAATCTAAGCCAAATTAGGTTCATATTTAACCACATTTAAATTATTCTAAATCAATCACATGCCAATTCCCATCATTTCTTATCTTTTAATTCAATCTCCCATGCTTATCAGTTAGAAATGATGAAGTCAAGACATCCATATTTTCTTTCATTTGAATCATACTGGTCTAATTCTACCATGTGTGGGGTAGTATCAATATAGTCTATTCTACCTTATTTGGGTCCAAGCCAAGCCAAGCCAATTACATTGAATCTAATTTTCCCTTTTTGGGCCCATTCCAAACTAAGCTGATTTGCCCTATTTGTGGCAATTCTAATCCTATCCATTATTACCTATTTAAGGCTAATCCAAAACCAAGACAATTAAATTAAACCAAAACCTCCCTCTTTGGGCTCATTTTAATTAAGCCAGTCTGCCGTCTTTGGGGAAAATTTATTTTTATCCATTACCATTGCATGTATCCTTGCTTTAAAGCATTATTTCAAGGTTAATTCAAGTCATGGCATCTCACAATCCTAAAATTGTTCTAGTCTAGCCATGATACATCAAAATGTGATAGATCAAAGTTTATAGCTTATCCAAAACCTAGCTCACTTTTCATCTACTTTTAGCATTTCATCAAGTAGTTCACAAGCTAATTCGGTCTTACAACCACAATAAATCCAACAATTTAGACCTATTGTGCCATTTCCCATTTAATAAAACTTAACTATTTATGACCCAAGTGTGTCCAAGTCTGATAATTACTTAATTAGTGTATATCATGATCCCCTTCCCAAGCATGATTAGATACATACACTTCCAAATCAAGGTCAAGATAGTCAACCCATTGTTAACATTTTTGTCTAATTACCCATCTTTGACTAAACCCAAACCATTATTGGTCCAACTTTATTTGGAAAAGGACCTCTATTTGATATAGGACCCATATTCGATGAAGCCATCTTTGAAGAGTATATTATTATTGAGAAACAATATATATTTCACCCATTAACAAACATTCCCCATTTTTAAAAATCCCTTTATCCCAAATACTTCATTTTCAAGTGAAATGTGAATAAGGTACTTGTGGACAACATAATTCAACATGCCCTCTTTATGGATAGATCTACATTATAAGCATGTTCCATTTTAGAACCAACACTCTTTTTAGCATCAACATCATAATTAGGTTCCATTTTAGAACTAATATCCAAATTAGGTTCTATTATAGAACCAATATTAGATTTAATACTATAATTAGAATCAACATCAATTTCAACATCGTATTTAAATCCTCCTCAAAATTAGTTATAGAATCAACATACCTTAGTAGATGTCTTGACATTAGCTCCACACTTATGCAGATCTAATTGAAAGCATTTGTGATCCTTCCATGGTTTTTGAGAAAGTTTAATTCAACATAGACATAAATTTTCCTAATATCCTTTAAAATGATCGTGGATATTTTTTCCTCTAATTCATATTACCCATTATTTTAAAACCAATTTCCATGGCCATTATATTGATATACCACCTCCTACAACTGTTGATTAGGATTGATAGAATCACACATTATTAAACTTATTCCATGGTAACATCTTAGTGGAAAAATTTATAGGGAACTAATACAACAGTTAGGCAAAAGAACAATCTTATAGTGAGACCTTATTTGAGACACTAGGGGGTGATCAAAGTCTAAACTCTTCATCTTCTAGTGAAACCTTTTTTGAAGTGCTAGATAATAATTATAATAAAAAATTAGAATGCTTTAGTGAAACCTTACTTAAGGCACTAAGGGATAATCAAAATGAATTATCAATTTCCCTTAGTGAAACCTTACTCAAGGAATTATTTGACAATCCAAATCATAAAAAATAAGAATACTTTATTGGTGAAAACCTCTTTGAGGTGCCAATAACTAAGCCAATTAGTTCCTTATTGCTTGATGAAGACTTTATTGAAGCCAATATCAACACAACCAATAATTCACAACTTATTCAAATTATAGCATCTATAAATTCTAAATAATAAACAAATCTTATGGCCTTATTAAAATAAATTATAGAGGTATTTGGCCTTGCCACAAGCAAAATTATGTCAAATATGGACTCAACAACAATGTGTGAGATTGAAAATCCCAATTTTCATTTATCCTCAAATATTTATACATTCCATTATGATCTTATTATTCATTAAAAACCTATATACCATTATCTAATTAGATCCTTATTAAAATGCTTGTCTTTATTTACTCTTCCTAGTGGCACTCCTTTTTATAGAGGCTATGAAGACATGATGTCTAGATGTTTAGAGGAAGAAAAATCAACAACCAATGAATATCATGAAAACAATATAGATGACATCAAAAGAAATATTCAAATAGAGATACTATTATAAAATGATATTGGCTAGATAGTAAAAGGTCTACATTATGCATATCATAATACTCCATTGAGTTGAGATACTAAAATCAATTAAATATATAAAATAATCAAAAGAGAAAGATATATATTCATCTAATGGTGAAAACCATGCATATGGCACCTTGGGAAAATACCATGATGAAAATTAGGTTTCCAGTGTCATGCATAAATAATTTATTTTATATAGATACCTTGACACTTGGGGGTAACATCATTTGCATTATATTCCATTCCATTCCAGCCATTTTGTCTATTCAATCCTATTTTTCCTATCCCATCTTATTGCGACCATCAATCTCCTTGTCTTGACCTTGTTACAAAAGTAGAAGGTATATTGAGACTTATTTGGGAAACATTTTGGAATATTACATACATGATAATTTGATGACTAGACACATTTTTTTTTTCACATGACATGGTCTTTGGAGACTCCTAGTCCTTTCCCTCATTATCATCCATTATTATCCAACATTATCCATTTGTCCTTCATTCATTATTATCTCCCATTTTAGTTAAAATACAATAGATTGAGGTCTATTTTGGACTATGTAGGCAATGTTTAGTTTTTGAGGTGATGTCTACCATCCCATTTCCAAGATATCACCATTTTACAAGTTAATCCCATGTCATTAATCATGCTTTGCCATTTTTTTACCTCAACCTGATGTTTATTAGTAGTATCTCTCATTATAGGTTGAACTAAAATGGCTTGTTGTCCATTTTGGAATGTGAAAGTAGTGCTCATTTTTTTGAGGTCAACTTGACCATCCCCTTTCCACACTACGTATATTTTATGATTTAATCATATGGCATTAATCCCACTTTTCCATTTTCCTACCTTAACCTATTGTTGATTAGTATTATCTCTCACTTTAGGTTGAAATACAATGGATTGAGGTCCATTTTTTAATATTTAGGTAGTGATTAATTTATAAGGTTAGATCAACCAACCCATTTCCACACTCTCACCTTTTTGAGAGTTAATCATATGCCATCAATCCTAGTTTGTTATTTTCCTACCTTAACATGTTATTGATTAGTAGTATCTCTTATCGTAAGTTGAACTATAATGGATTGAGGTCATGTTGACCATTTTTGACCTCCTTAGACCAAAGGTAAATACCCATTACTTAAAATTTTTAATCTTAAGGAATTTACCCTCTTAAACCATCAGAATGAGATCATCAAGTTGGAGTTAGGATGTAAGAACATTCATTGGCAAGCCTAAATGATAATAAGACTAAGGTGCAGGGAAAAACATCTATGTCAGGTCGGAATGGAAACCAATGGGTAGACAAAAAGTCACATTTATGGTGAATCATGCTTAATATCATGAGATAATGACATAGAGACTCTACTAATCCCTCAAGGAATAAATTTTTGTGTGTTGATCCCCTAAACCATGCATTTTCTCAAACTTGGCACCATAGCTAATTCAAGTTTTTAATATGATAAAAATATATACTTTTTTTCATGGGACATAATGTTATATTAATCGATGTGAATAAAACATGTCCCAATATTTCTCATACATGTAAAGGATAAAAAAAGCCATTTTTTAGTTTTCTAGGGCCTAGAGAGCTAAGAGAGGCCTAGAGTGTGCTAGAAGAGAAGGAGGTGAGAGTGGTAATTTAATTGATATTTAGGAAATTAAATTTTTTATGTAGTTGGTTTAATGTTTTATATCCATAAACCTCTCTTAGTTTCCTTAGTTAACCCCTATAACTCAAGAACCATCAATCAAAGCAAAACTTAGTTTTAAACCCTCAAAGCTTTGTTTTGAGAGCAATTTTGATTTTTTTTTGAGATTTGTAATTTAAAAAAAGGTTATTTAAGATATTATTGTAAATATTTTATCCTTTATACAACTTATTTCATCAAATTTTAGAGGTAAAAAGTGGAAAAGTGCAAGTTGGCCGAATTCAGGGTTTTGGCATGTAAATGTAGACAATAAAAAAAGGCATTTTTGAGGAACTTAAAGGGTTGAATGATAAAATATAATTTATTTTATAAGTTATAGGGGTAATTATAAGTTATTATTTTTAAGGTCTTTATACCTCATAAATCTAAAGATACACCTTTTTATTTCTTTCCTATATCTCACAGTTCATAATTTATGAATGTGTTTAAGAGCAGAAAAAATGAGTTTTGGGGAATCTAGAGGTACAAATCAAGTTATAAATTTTGGTAAAAAATGTTAATAATGAGTTTATATACCTATATATAATATTTTTTGGTCAAATAATTAGTGAAATTATCCTTTGTTTTTTACACAGTCTTGTGCTTATCCATTGAGAAGAACATGAAACTAGGGTGTGCATCAGGGCTAAATTGGTGGTTTAAGATATTTTATTTGATTGAATGATGAAAAAAATTATTTTAAAAGTTGTATTAATTATTAAATTTACCAATTAAAAATTAATCAGGTCTTTAGACCCCATATATCTCAAGATATATCCTTTTCTCGCTTTCCTAGTTTTCTTGTTTCTCGCAAACATGAGGAGAGCTAATATGGAGCTTCAAGAAGAAAATGGATGTTTTGAGTGAATGATTGATTTGGAAAAAATGTTGGGATGAATTATAAAATTTAATATACCTAAAAAATATCCATATTATGGTCTAATATTTAGAGAGAGAGAGAGAGAGAGAGAGAGAGAGAGAGAGAGAGAGAGAGAGAGATGAGAGAGAGAGGAGATGAGAGAGAGGGGAGAGAGAGAGAGAGAGAGAGAGAGAGAGAGAGGAGAGAGAGAAGAGAGGAATGAGAGAGAGAGAGAGAGGAGAGAGAGAGAGAGAGAGAGAGACGAGAGAGAGAGAGAGAGAGAGAAATCAAGTTCTCATATCTACATTAATGGAGTCCATACTCAAAACTAAGTCTAAAAGTGAAGGTTGTAGGGGTCAAATTGTAAATTTATGGGATGAAAGGTGATAATTATTATAATTAAGAGCCATTATATTTATTTGATTATGTTTATTATTCCAAGATAATCTCAGTTTATCCCAATTTAGTATAAAGACACACCTATACCTACTAGGCCTAGAAGCTGACAAACCTTCTCAAGATATTTTAGGGAGATCCTAATGGTCTAAAAGGCTGAGATTATTATTTATGGAAGGTTATAACTCATAAAAATAGTATCAATCAAATATTCCATGGAATACTTCAAACATTTAGAGAGACCCCAAAGCCAATGCATGCATTGAGCAGGGTAGTGATGGATTAACAAGTGACTATTCAAGTTTTGATATTTTTCTTGGTGTTCCAAAGAATTTTTAATAAATACATAACATTAATTAAATGTTTAAATTATCCAATGATATCTTAAAGTCCATTTGAGGTTAAATTTTTATTTTTGGCTCATTTTCACTCTCTTGACCAAGTGCAGTCTTAGAGCTTGAAGGTCAAGTTTCACTTGCTTGACACGTGTCATAAATGTTACATGGAGGGATAATGATTAAGTTAAGGTTTATTTAGGTTATTATATTAACATTAAATTAATTTATCCATCTATTAAGACCCTATTTTTTTTGAATAATCATTAAGAAGCTTGCCCATTCTCAAATCTTCAAATTGCCTTTTTACCACCTAAGAAGCCAAATTGTTTTGAACGTTTATTACATGTGGGAAAGAGTAAATAGATTAAAATTTTAGGATAATTTTAGGAATTATTTTTATACATAAACCTCTCTCATTTTACCTATTTCAGCCTCAAAATTTGATAACCATCATCAAATCTAATTATAGGCTTTAGCTTGCCTAGCCCTCTCAAAAGACTAGTTTTTCCCAAAACCTATTTAAACCTAAAAAAATTGCATAAAATTATCCTATAAAAATTTAAAAAAATTAAAAAACTCCCAAAATAACATTTTTTACCCATTTTTAAAATAAATTTGGCATGTATGGGTTGTCTTGAGGCCCAAAATGGCTAAAACTGTAAGTTTTGAAGGTTTCCAACATAGTTGACCTCCATTAATGGATTCATGAATAAATATGTATATTTAATGACCATAAATTGTCAATAAAGTATAAAATGGCATTAAAAATATGTTATAAGGTCATAAGTAAGCTTCTAGGGGTAGTGGCAAGCTTAAGGGTAAAGACGCTCATGGTGGTCTAGGCTCTCAAGGGGTCTCTAATGGCGGAGTGAAAGATAAAGGAAATGTTTGCAGGTATAATGGTATTTAATTTGTAGGTGTGGGATAAAAAAGGTTTTTTCAAAGTTAAATTAGAATAATTTCAATTTATAGTCTCCCAAGCAAAAAATTCTATCTTCACTAACCCTTAGTGGTCAAGGGTGGCTTTTAGAAGATGCTAATGGTCAAGTGGGAGAGTTTGGAGGATGGGAGAGCAAGTTGGAATATTTAAAAAACATTATATATATTTGGATATATTTCTTAGATATTTTGAGACATGATGTCATATTTCAAAAATCTTTCTTCTCCTCTCTTCACCTTTTTCCATATATCTCCCTTCTCTCCCCCATTTGTAAAAATATGCTTCATGTTCTGGCAAGGGGGAAATATACCAAATTTTATAATGAGACAGCCTATTGAAGTGAATAAGATTAATTACCTTCTATGATGCTTTATATTTGTGTTTATTATGGTTTATTTGATGAGGATCATGTGGTGGGAGTTTTCCACTTGATTTTTGTCCTCTCCATTCACCTTTGTGCATGATAGCTTTGATTTTGAAGGTATTGAGTCATGTTTATTAGTCCTAGGTCTGATGTAAGATGTGAATGAGTCCATTCATTCATATTCTATCCTATTTATATAATCTTTCTAAAGAGTTACTTATGGAAACTCAACTAGTGGTAGGGTTGTGTGATTGGTAGGTCTTTTAGCTTTAGTTGTCTATGTTTTAGTGCAGTTGAAGTATCATTCTATGGTGTATCACCTTTTTTTATGATTTTAATTCTTACTTTACCCCTTATAAACCATTTCCCAAGTCATATAATTATCTTACTAAGATTTTAAATGATACACCTATGGATCTAGCCCATAATCGAGAGGTTCAACCCCATAAAAAGATACCCATAGCCTGCGGTTATTCCCATTTTGTAGCTTAGTTGGAGAGATCCTGAAGAACCCTCTCTAAGGGTGCAAATTAACGCTACAATAGGTCCATTTTGGATTATGTAGGCAATGTTTAATTTTTGAGGTTAGCTTAGTAACCCCTTTCCATACTCTCACCATTTTTAAAGTTAATCCTATGCCATTATTCATTCTTTGCATTTTCCTACCTCAAATTGTTTTTGATTAGTAGTATCTCTCACTACAACTTAAAATAAAATGGATTTAGGTCCATTTTGTTCTATATAGATAGTGACTAGTTTTTGAGGTTAGCTCATCCACCTCATTTTCAGGCTCCTACCATTTTATGAGTTAATAATATGGCATTAATTCTACTTTGTCATTTTCCTACCTCAACCTATAACTATTAGTAGTATCTCTCACTGTAGATTGAACTACAATGGCTTGATGTCTATTTTGGACTATGCAAGTAGTGGTTAATTTCTAAGGTCAGCTTGGTCATCCCATTTCAATGTTATTACCATTTTTTGAGATAATCCTATGCAATTAACCTTGTTTTTCCATTTTCCTACCTCAACTTGCTATTGATTAGTAACATCTTTCAGTATAGGTTGAACTACAATGACCTAAGGTCCATTTAGACTATTTAGGCAATGATAAATTTATGATGCTAACTAAATCACCCCTACTCCACACTCTCACTATTTTTCAAGCATTCTAAGCCACACTCATTATTTTGCGAGATAAAACATTCTACATCTCCTAATCCTCTATTGAGTTGGGATGCTGAAAAACCAAAAACATTTCAAAACATTCCAAAAACCCTAAACATTTAAAAAGGATTAAAATATACATGAAAGATACAAAAAATAAATTAAAAAAAAAAAAAAAAACATTTATCCTATCCTAAATCTAGTCACTATCCTTGATTTTCATTGAGACATTCATTTTGACAATGATTAAGATGTGTCCTTCCCAAATATGTCCTACTCAGATAGACTTACTATTTACAATTATTTTAGTCACTTGAAGATGTCTCCTTCCTTTAAATATATCATTTCTTTGGGGCACCATCCATTTATCATTTCATTGAGCCTTCACATGTGGATTTTGACTTGGTTAGATGATAAAATGCTTTATGTTCCTTTTTTTTTCAAGTTTGCATGTCTATTTGCTTATTTTATTATTTTATTACTTTTGTAATAATTTCCTTAACTCATTAAAATATTCCAATAGGGTAATTTACATGGTTCTTAATATTACATAGTCATACTTGAGTCCATTCATTGACATACATCAACATCACCATCATGGTTTTTATCATTGGTGTGTTATCGTCAACTATGTATTGGATCAGGGGTCAATCATTATGTAAATTATGGACTATTATCATGGTTTTTTATATCATGGTGAATATTTTTAGGTGTTACATCAAAAATTAAGTATTGGAGGTCTAATAGGCAATGTCACAGTAAAAATTTCCTTGTCTACTAGTCTTAGCATCATCACTAAACCAAATGTCTAATCTATATGGTAGTCATGATACATCTACAAATGAGCATATAAAAATTTTTATAATCATATTATCATCATCATCCAATCCAAAATTTCTATTTTATCCCACTTCTTAGGAGAATTACATTGGCTTGAGGTCCATTAGGAATTTTTACGCAATAATTGCATTTAGTTTCTATGGTTACATCAACCACCATTATCTCATTATTATTCCATAATTATTGTGTTCTTCCAATCATTTATTTTATTACCATTGTGAATCCTTATATTCCTATATTTTTTTGGTTTATTCATTCTTTGATAAGTTTCTATACCATCTAAACTTGTATTTTCATTTGATCATCTTTAATCTGTGTAACAAATTACATCCTTAAGGTTTGCTTACTAATCAATAAATCAATTAGACCAGTCAATGATTAAAAATTTACCCTATTGGGGAAAAAAATTTAGCCAATAATCAAATCCTCCATACTATGGAAAACCATTTAGATCAATCAATGATAAAATATGCCCTACTGGGACAAACATTTTAGACTGATAAATGATCAAATCTACCCTACTGGGGCAAACAATTTAGACTGATCATTGATCAAATCTACCCTACTAGAGCACATCATTAGTAAATTATTCCATTATTTAGTCTTTAGTCTGATTCCAAGTGTATAAATTTCACCCTATTTGGGGAAAGTCAAAGTGTGTCACTTGTTTTGGGATGAATCCTTCCTAATTCCCCCCTCTTTGGGGTAAAACATTTTTATACTCTATCATCATTGGATATCAAGGTTTGAAAGCATTAGAAAAAGTGGATTAATTTTATCCATGGTTATTTTTGCCTTTCTTCTTATTTATTTTATTATTTTTGAGGGCCCATCCATCAATATTATTTTTTGACCACTCCCATGAGTGGGCATCATGGGATTCCCAAACATTGTTTGGGGAATCATTATGAACACATTTTTATTAAATTGAATAAGATTAAACAAAATTTGAACACATCATTCTTAAATAAAAAAACTATATTATCAAAATTTTCATTATTTGAAAATATGTTACTTCATTTGTGTCTCATAACACCATTTCAAATAAGGGAAAATGTAGACACTTCATTTTCATCGCTTCTTTGTCAAAAAATTAATTGGAATGACTTTCGATGAGAATGCATAATTCTATTAAAAAATCATCAATTAAGCTAATTATTAATATAGTTATTGATTTAATCTAAAATTAGAATGACACATCCCTGATTAGGTCAATACATCTTATTTCAAAATGTAATTCAACATCAACATCCCATATCAAATCAATCATTTAAAAAGTGTTATTATAAGGAAATTAAATGAATATTTGATTGACAAAAGAACATTAAAAAAGGCCACTATTCTTCTAAATTACGTATTAATCCTACTTAATTAGTCTAATATTCGTATAATATAATATTTCATGGATTTAAAATTATATATTTTATAAATGCATAAATTGAATTATTGCCTTACCCAAGGTGAAATAATCATACTAAGTGTGCAAGTAAGAGCTATTACAAGCTCTTACATCCATATTGCACACTATTCCTCTTACACCCTTCTGACACACTTAAAGAGGGGTCATGATTTGAATATCTTACATTTCGATGAAATACTCCATCCTTTTTATTTTACATTCCATCTCTCTCATTTATGATAATGGAGGAATAATCTTGGACCTTAATCTTAATATGGATGGTCCACAATCATTTTCCAACTCTATAAATGAAAGGGTCTTTACACTCTTCCGTAATGACCAACTAGTGTAACAAAGCTCTTCCAAATCCTAAGGCCATCACTAAAAAATTCATCATCATTACAAATGAAAATACCAAGTAGATAAGGGGAAATTTTAACCATATATGGAGTCAACATTTCCAAAGATCTTTAGTCTACATGATGAGCACAAGCCTCTTATAGCCAATAAAGAAATGAGTCTAGGGAAAGTATACCATGTTTTTTTAACGTTTTAATTGATTCACCTTTTTTTATCTTTCTCAATCCTAGTGGATAGGATTAAAGTGTCATGTTTATTTAATTATTTTTATATTTTATTCACTAACAATTAATTAACCCTCTTTGGATTCCTATTATACATATTTAACATTAATTAATATAAACCAACAAGTAATATTTATCATAAGAAAGGTTTGGTTCATTCCCCAAGTGATAAAATAAAACTCATGATCCTTTAGATAAATACATAATACTTACCAAAATAATAGAGAAATTAGTGAAATTATGATATAAATGAACTGTTGGTTAAATTTGGCCTAAATATAAAGCTTCTACTTGGATTGATCAACTAAGTAGTTTGTTGATTGAGTGAATGATAAAATGAATTGCACAAGCATAGAAAATATAGAACATCATCAAACATCATGAAAAAATGGATAGGTCTATCTGGTTGCACACTTTATAAGTTCACTTAAGAGGCCTCTCAAAGCCAAAGGATTACATGAACATGAGTTTTTTCATACCTTAAACATTCTATGCAAATTTCATGACGTAATGAGTTGTCAATCTCAAGTTAAAAGAATTTAAATTTAAAGAAGAAGAATGAGATGTATATGGGGGTGTCAAATCAAATTCATAGAAAATAGCTGTTTGAACTCAAAAAACTTCAAATTGTCCTAAGGTTGAATGTAAATATGAAAAGTTTCAAAATATCACTTGATCGGATGATAGATCAATAATACACGAGCAATAAATAGGTCAAATGGGATGTGGATCAAGATCAATGGTATACATTCAATTTGATCAAAAGATCTAATGGTGAGAAGGAAAATAATATGTTAGTGGGTCCTAAATATCTAATGGTGTACATTCGATCATGCATTCATAGATCAACAACAAGCTTAAAGTCAAAAAGTTAGAGGATCTTGAGATTAAGTGAAGGGATAATAAGTGGCATGATCTAGGTGAACTAAAGGATCCAATGGTGTGTGTTTAATTAAATAGAAATAAGATCAATGGAATGCATTCAATTATACCAAGGATCTAATGGTGCATGATAAAGTAGATCCAATGATGTGCAAGCAAGAATATCAATAGTGAGCAAGAGCTCAAAGAGTCAGTGGATCCTAGGGATGAATATAAAGATGTCATGTGGCACAAGCAAAAAAATTAATGGACTAACTATAAGATCATGAGTATCAACATGGAGGTGAAATTAACACAATATGAGAAGCCCAAATCAAGAATGATATTCGATATTAAATGTCAAAGACAGGAGATTTCAAGCAAAAGTTGAATACTGTTCAAGTTGAACCAAGAACAAATGCTCCAAAGAGATATGTCACCATTATATCTTAGTAAAATGTCACAAGTAGATGTATCCATATAGTAAAAATTTCTAATAATGAATCTCTATTATTATCTAGAGCTCAGATGTAGGATATGTTTGTTTAAACCTAATATAGTCTAGAATAAAGCTATGTAATATGTGGATCTTCATCGATATAATGAATATATGAAAACCAATAAATTAGATTGGTTTTAAATATATATTAAATATCCATATTCAAGTTGGATTAGATTTATACATAAATGAGATATGGTGGAGTGTCTCATCCTTTAACACATTTATAGCTCCAACAAATAACTACCCAAAGCAGACATATTCATGGCTCTGTTAGATTCATAGATATGAAGAACTTGTCTTCAAAAGTAGGTCAAGTGGGAAATGGTGTATAAGATAGAAAAAAAAGGATTTGGGTATTGAAGAGTATAGTGGAGTATTTAATTCTTCTTAGATCCTTTAAGGATTTTCCTTTCTTGTTAAGATCATGATCCATCATATTTAAAATAAATTATTATTTTCTAGTGTATTTCTCAACCAATGAGAAGAACTTGAAGACTATTGGATCAAACAAAGGTTATATTGTTGATGAATGATTAGTCTTGATTTGATAAAATATAGTTCAACATTCAAAAAATGTGGTAACATTTCATTGATGGGTTTTGTATGCATGTTCCCCCTCTTCTCTCTCCCATTCTCCTATATCACCCCATTCTTTCCCATTTATAAGCTCTTTCTCTCAGATTCTAGACTCTCACAAGGACTCTTTGTTCTTGAAGAGTAGGGTAAGCTCTGAGATATTGAGTAATATTCTCATCTTGATTAGGCTAAACCCTATCAAGAATTTGTAAGAATTACATGATGTAATAAAAGACTTTCTTTACCTATCTCTTGCCTTAGATCTATGTTGAGTGAGTTGTGCATGATGGAATTGTGAATGAGAATATTCCTCATCCATTTTACTCCTTTATGACCTCATTTAGGGTGTTTTCAAGCTATTACAAGTATTGATTAGTGTTTTGACTAAGCCTAGTCCATGAAACACTTATGCACTGAGCTAGATTGTGAGGTTGTGTGAGCTAACATTATCTTATTTTGATCTAGTGTGGGTTCAAGCTTATGAAAGTTTCCCATTTTTATTTGGTGCACCACATTTTAGCCTTCTTAGGATCCCTTTCCCCCTTTCTAACCATTTTCCCTATAATATCATTAGTTTAGGTGATCCATCAAGAGGAAGTCAACCTTCTTCAAAGGTTCAACCCTATTATAGGATAGCCATAACCTAGGGTTGTTCCCATATTGTGACTAGAAGTGGAGGAGACTGAATAAATATTCTAGAAGGCTATGATATCACATCACAACATGGACTAAAGTGTTAATGGATATTATGGTAGTGAGGAATCAAGAGGCTAGAGGTAAATAAATATAGGAATGGGGTGACACCTTCTTAAAAAATTGATGGAATTCATAGAATAATACTAGCATGATGTTAGATATTATGATTCATATCATGTTAATATGAATATTATAATGCAAGATGAAATAAAAAATGCTTAAATGAACATGTAAATATTTTTATCAAGAATTTAAAATTATGTTACATGCCTAGATAAATATAAGAACATAATTAATAAATGTACATTAGCCATATTATTTTAATAAGAAATCAATCATTATTTGATTATTTAAAGATATGCCCTTCATTTTTATAGATATAGTAAGTGGTTGGTCCAATGATGTTTTTGATGAGGCTAGGGACACAACCATATGTGGGCTTATGCCCCCCTTTTATTAGTGTAGCCTAGTTTGAGAACAAGAACCCCAATTACAAATTTCTATGCATAAATGATTAACACACATTTTTTAATTAATATTTTACTATAATGAATTCATATGAATTTCATCAAGTATAATTTATGAAGGCAAGTTTCATAAAATTCTTCACTATGTGTCATTCTATGTAGATAAATTCATAAAGAGGCTAACTTAATTTCTATTGGAAATAAAACATTTGAACCATATACTAGAGGGGAAATTTTCTATAGTGGCAATAAAAATTTTAGTACAATATGCCCAAATAACATGGTAGTGGCTATGATGTAAATTAATGTGAAATTATTTGAGGGTTTTCTTGGATTTGTTGATTTTTTAGATTTAGTGTGCTCATTACATTGTGTATCATAATTAGAAGTGGATTTTTTTTGCATTATTTTAAATTTGCCAGATATTTATTTCATGTATTTGTTTTCAAATTTTATGTATAAACCTGATATTTTCATAGTTATAGTTTTTTTATGGTTTATCTTGTAGGGTCTTATCAATGCATTAGCATCCCTAAGTGCATGTCCTAAGGAGTGTACTAGGAATGGGGTGGGAATGGCTTGTGGTACTTTGTGAGATATGCTTGGATACTATTTTGACATATCTTAATTATTATTATTCTAACCTCCTCTAAGTCTCTTCCCATCATACCTATTTTTCTACTTTATGTCTATTTTTATTTGTGACCATATATTCTAACTATATACCTTAGCTGATGAAATTTACTTCCTACATGTCTTTCCTTGTATTGTATTCACTTGACCGATAAAATTTTGAGTTTTTCCATGTATTTAATGATTTTTTATGGTTTTTATTAATGAAATTATTGTATTTTATATTATTTTGTGATGATTTCATATTAATTTTATTAAATAAGTCTAATTTATGAAGGTAGGCTTCATAAAGTTCTTCACTAGGTGTGATTCCATGTCGAGAAATTCATAAAGAGGGTAACTCAAATTCTATTAGAAAGACAACTTCAGACACATATACAAGAGATAAAAGAGTTTCCATAGTGTAAATATAAATGTTAGTATTATATACCCAAATTTCATGGTAGCGGTTAAGATGTCAATTAATGTGAGATTTACTGAGGGTTTTCTTTATTTTTTTTAGATCCAACCTACTCATTTCATTGAAAGTAATAATTAGGAGTGGAAAATTTGTGCATTATTATGAATTTATCATATATATATTTAATTTATTTATTTTAAAATTTTTGGTATACACCATATATTTTCATCTTTATCATTTTACTAATGGTTTCTCTAACATGAGTTTGTCTCTATAATAATGTCATTAAGTGCATGTATTAAGGAGTGAAATATGAATGTGGTAAGATTAGATTGTAGTAATTTGTGATATACGATTACATAATATTATGTAATACCTTCATGTCTAACCTTAAAATCTAGATTAAGGGGAATATAGGGTTAAAATGATAGAGATAGTCTAGGGCACAAGGATGGTAGACTATCTATAAAGCATGCTAATTATTTTTGAAGCTTAGATAAAATATATACCAAATTTATTATGTTGGGATGATAAAGATATAAATTAGATATATGAAAAATGTGAAAATGCTAAAGAAAATAAGATAATTATTTGGTCTTGATGATAATATAGATTTGGATCTAGAATAGGTATATAAAGTGGATTATCTTTGGATTCTAGAGCAATTATGTAATTCTAAAAAGTTGACCTCTGTAGCCATGGACACTTATATTGACCTGGGATGGCTTTATCGATGCTACTATCTAACTTTGACATGGGTGCATAATGTGGAATACCTATTGACACTATATGGGACCACATATATTTTTTTAGGTTCTATGTCACTTTCACTATGGTATATTCAGATATAGGTTATGGACTATTGATCCTTGTCAAATAGAAAAAACCCTAGTTCTTCATTTTCATAGGTGGTATGGGACAAATTTGTTAGTGGGCACATAGTGTTGAGCTACCCCAAATACCTATATATTAATGAACACTATCTACATAGATAATACTCTAAAAAAGGCCTCATACTTCTGTAGTTATCCCCTATGTGTTGGCTTGTGTGTGAATCATGCATGTGTGATAAGCAACTACAACAATGACCTATCTTGTAACTAGAAAATATGGTTCATGGAATTATCATTTAGTAATTTAGACTTGTAGATATGATTTACCTATTAATGGTATGGACATAAGATAAAATGAGGAAACTTGGCTCACTTGAGTGCTTGATTGAATGATTTTGATAGGTTACCTTGTGAGAGGTAAGAAGTTGTTAGGTCTATGTTAGTTTATTCCATATGAGGAATGAATGAGGGATGATCATGTATTTATACTAATACCCTTGGATAATATCTCACATTAAATCACTTATATTGACCATAGGAATACATGTCATTTGAAAATTGGTTGACTTTAGGTTACTGGACACTTGCATTGGGATAGGAAACTTGTGTATACATATGAGTCTAACTGAGATACCATGGCATAAGTCATAGAAATTTTTGAATACAATGGACTTGTGCAAAGGAGCAATAAAATTTTGAATGGAAAAATCTTGAAGTTATTTATCTACCATGGGATTGGTCATTTTAGCTAACATTATTTTGTATATTAAGGCATATTTATTAATAGGTTCATTAGTTCCTTGTTTAATTTTTACAATTTGGGCATAGGAAACCTTTTCAGTAATGTTAATACAAAATTGTACCAAAAATTTATCTACAAGGGGTTTGAAGGCATTTAATAATTTATTTGATAAATTATATAACCACCTTAAAGCATAGTATTTTAAGCTCTTTGGAAATAACTTGGTCCAAAGTTTATCATTGGAGGCATAATCAAGGCATGATGAATAAAATGATGAAAAATGATCTTAACCATTTACATCATAATATTTGAACTTAGGTGAAATAAAACCAATTGGCAAAGTGCTTAAAGATATCTCTTGTGCAAGAGGATTATGTAACAACTTGTATGAATCAATATCATAAGGTTATTTCATATAATTTTGTTCAATATTTTTAACCTTGGTTTGCAAAAGTTTTATAATTTTGACAATATTTTTAAACTCTTGGTATTTTAGGTTGAACATTTAAGAAGTCACCAAAGGAAGTGTACTCATAAGTTGGGTAGATATAGGCATTAAAACTAGTATTTGTGTTAAAGGATTTAGGTTTCCCATGGTAAATTTAATAATAGTAGTTTTAATAAATAAAGGTTGAAATACATATCCAATGCAACCATTAAATGTATGAAGAAGTAATGTTCTCAAGGAAAGGTTTGTTGGTATATGGGGATGTGATCCAGAGGTCAATTTGGAAAAGGTCCCTGATCATACTAAAGCTTGCACCATTATGAATATCCATTCAAGATCTTTCTGATAGTATGTGGAACTTTATAAATGGAGCTTGTTTACTCCTTATTCAGTTGATCAAAGCTCTAGTCAAAGTAGGTCAATAAGTGGTCAATGATGGTCAAAACTAAAAAAATGATGATATTTTAATGTTTCCAAATTAGTTTCATGGTGTGGATCTCATCTATAGCGTTCCAACACATTTTACAGTTAAAAAAATTGAGTCCATATGTACATGTTATGACCAGTCAAAGTTATGGTCAAACCTAATGATGTGGCATTAAAGTGATGTGGCAATATGATTTGACCCAAGTTTTTAATATTTGGGGATTAAAATAGTTTGTCATATATTGTAGAATAATTATCACCCCATATTTTTAAATGTGATGGATAATTTAAAATCCCATAAAAATTGGGTATGGGATAATTATGAAATTTATTAAAATATATTGAGGATAATCATCCTAATCAGAAATAGTGGACCTCCTAAAATTATATAAGGGGTGAGGGGTTATTTGGAAATCATTTAGAATTAGAATTAGAATTTAGTGAATTCATTCCAAAGTCTCAAATCTCTCATGGTAGAGTCGAGAGCTAGAGCTGAAGAGCCAGAGCTAGAGCCAAAACTAGAGTTGAAGAGCTGAGAGCCTGAGCTAGATCCAAGGGCCAGAGCCAGAGATTTGAGAGCCAAGATATAGAGCTAGAGATGATTTTAGCCATATATTGAGTGTCTATATTTGAGGTATTTTGATGCACTTTTTAATGCCTCAAAGTGAATAATAGAGTAGACTGTATATAGGCCATAATAGACTAGTTTATAAAATCTCATGTTTTGAGGGACTTAGAGATATTTTCACTTCTAAATGTAAACTAGGGAATTATCCTAAACTTTGATATGATTTCAATAGTATGTTGGAAACCCTATGAAAATTTTTGTAAGACCATTTTTAAGTCAATTTTTGAGACCTTTGGTAGAAATTCATAGGATTGTGAGATTGCATTCACATGACGGTAAGGTGGAAGGTCTATTCATGGGTTTATTGGGACATTCTAAACCTCTATTTTTGAGTTGTGTGAAATATTAGAGTATCAATTTGATAATCATGAGGTTTGTCCTTGTACTCACTTTTCAAGGAAATGGATTAGTTTGTACTATAAATAAACTTAGAGATGTAGGCATTGCTGAACTCCATTATCATGTGCTTATTGTGAGTGGATTCTATTTTTGCATTCTTTTTCCACATTTTGATTAATCTTATTTATTAATCACTATTGAATGCATAAATAGCTAAAATAAGATAAAAGGTTAAATTTAGTTTCATTTTCATGAATTTTTTGGGAAATTATGTGATTTGACTAAAGGGATCTAAGGTAAACTATTTTGGCATGCAAATAAGTGCCAATATATGGATCAAGTTTGGTATCAAAGCAGTTAGTATGCTATGTTAGCTTTTGATTATGTGGATTGATATCTATTGTTTTCAATTTGGTTTCAAATATTATTGCATACTTTTTGGTCATATTAATATTCCATTTGTAGTTTATGGAATTAGGTTGTTCACAGGAAATAGGAAGCCATAGGCAAAGCCTTGAAAAGAGATAGGCTTAATGAGCTTGAAGAAATTAATCAACAGATCTAGGAAGAGAATTCTTTCCTAAGAGCTCAGATGTGATCCTTAAATGAGGAGATTACTTGATTGAAATCAAAGCTGTAAGCCAAGGATGAACTCTTGGCACAAATTTAGGATGAAGAGAAACACTATCTTCATAGATTACCTTCCACTACATATGAAAACACTATGAATGATGAGTGTATTATAAGTTGTTCATATATTAATTCCTTTCATTTAGTTTCATATGTTTTAGATATTGTTTTTGGTAGTTTTGAGAAACACGCTAAGGGTATTAGATCGAAACTATTATTGAAAATGGGATTTGATGGAAGGGGCCTCGGTAAGAATGGCCAAGGAATTTTTAACCTAATATAGGTAAAGCATAGATATCACCATGAAATATTGGGTTATGTTAGTGAGAAAGTGGATGTTGGAGAGAGTTTATCCCTTACTAAAAGAGGACAAGCTTCTAACAATAAAGGTTTGAGGCCACTAGTAGAGCATAATTCCTCCCTATAAAGGAATGATGTAAGAAATTAGGTAAAAGAGGTATTGAGATTCCACGTCCTCATTCTTAAACTATAAAAAACACCAATAAGAATGTGAATTCTAAGACTTTTGATTCATTTTTTCCACTTAAGAAATTTGGTTTTGATATTCAGAAGATGTTGCATTCTTTTCCATATACATTTTATGGATTGAATAACCATTATGCCACATATTTTTGGAAAATACAAGCTTTGTTGAAGCAACTTATAGGAGATAAAGACCATTCTCATACTGGCAAAGTGAGAAATGGAAAAAGGGTGACCTCACCTAAGAGGAGGGATGTTTGTACTCATTGTCACGTGAGTGGACATCAAGTTGAGAAGTGTTGGAAACTTCAACCATCCCACCATCCTAGTAATGGTAAGAAGAGGATGGTATATAAACCTATTGATAATATAACTAATGAAGTTAATCCTAAATCAATCCATGAAGATGTCAGTAAATCCACTAAGGAAATTGAACACCCTAAATAAGATAATCTGATAAAGAAGGTTAGTAAATAGTTTCTTAATTTCATGCTGTCATGATTAGTGGATTGATAATGCATTTATGTTGCAAAGAAATTTTTGGTATCCTTGCTATATGTTGAAAAAGGACATTTACCCATGATTTGATATATGAATTTTGGAGCTACTATTATGGTAACACTTCAAGACAGGTTCATCATGCAACTTTTTTAATTCTCACACTTATGTTTTGAAAATCTCTATTTTTAGAATCTCTAGTATTAGATTTATGATTTTCCTATTGAATTATTAAGGAATTTATCTCATTGATCAGCTTGGGAGATTTGATAGTAGTTGCACAAGTTATTGGGTAAGATTAAACTTTCCTATAATACTTGTTTCAGAATAACTGCTATTTTTGGAATGCATCTATTTATGGCATATTTGTGATTGGATGAATTGATAAGACCCATTGGGGAAATGTATTGTGACTTGGTCACAACTAATATTGTATTTCTTTTACATTAAAAAACTTATCTTGCAGTTGTATTGTTGATTGTTTTAGTATTTGGTAGTTCACCACTTACAAGGTGTGACAATGGGAAGATAGTTGAAATATATTGTGACCTTATTGGAAATTGTAGGATTCAGTATAATTCATGACTTGTTTTAGGGATTTTTACATTTTTGAGTTATGAATCATATTTTTCCACTATTATCTATATGCTATGATTTGGGTTCTATACTTGATATGTTATAGATGACCATTTAGTAATAGCAGAGGAGATCACAAGGCTTATCTGTGTAAAGGATCTTATGAAGATGTATAGTAGAGGAAGTCATCACATCCTAGTTACGTGTAGACACTATTAATGGTCATGCAATAGAAGAAGGTATGCAAAAGATGTGATCAATCAGTTATTCTAAGCATTGTAGGTGCAGTTATGAAACTTGAGTAGACCAAAAAAACCACCCATTAGAATTCTTTAGAATTGATTGGCATTTTAGAGGATCAAGTTGGGTACCAAATTTTGGTGGACCAAAATCCCTCTTAGTGTGGAGGATTGATCTAGAGGTAAATTTAGAAAAGGTTTCTAATCAGATCAAAGCTTGCACCATTATGAACATCCCTTTAAAATATTTATAATAGTATGTGGAACTTTAGAAATGGAGCTCATTTTTTACTTATGTCGCTGATCAAAGTTTTAGTCAAAGTAGGTCAAGTGGTCAATGCTGGTCAAAAATAGAAAAACTAATGATAATGGAATGTTTCCAAACTAGTTTCATGGTGTAGATCTCATCTATACATTTTTGGCACATTTTATGGTTCAAAAAAATGGAGTCTATATGTGCAAGTTATGACCAGTCAAAGTTATCATCAAACCTAGTGATGTGGCAATAAAGTGACGTGACAATATGATTCGACCCAAGTATTTAATATTAGGGGATAACATATTACATCATATATTGAGGAATAATTATCACACTATATTTTTAAATGTGATGGATAATTTAAAATCCCATAAAAATTAGGTATGTGATAATTATGAAAGTTATTAAAATAGATTGAGAATAATCATCCCAATAAAAAAAAGTGGACCTCCCACAAGTATATAAAGGGGTGAGGGGTTATTTATAAATCATTAGGAATTAGAATTTAGTGAATTCATTTTGAATACTCAAAGATCTCATCTAAGATCTAAGAGCTAGAGCTAAAGATTTGAGAGCCAAAGCCAAAGAGCCATAGCTAGAGCCAAGAGCTAGAGCTAGAGCTGAGAGCTATCACTAAAGCACTGAGAGTCAGAGCTAGAGTTAAAGAGATAAAAGCCAAGGCCATAGCTAGATATTATTTTAGAAATTTATTAATTGTTTATATTTGAGGTATTTTGATGCACTTTTTAATGCCTCAAAGTGAATAATAGAGTAGACTGTGTATAGGCCATAATAGACTAGTTTGAAAAATCTCAAGTTTTGAGGGAGTTGGAGAGATTCTCACTTCTTAGTGTAAACTAGGGAATTATCCTAGACTCTAAAATGATTTCAATAGTATGTTGAAATACCTATGATTATTTTTTAAGACCATTTTATAAGTCCATTTTAGAGACCTTTGGCAGAAATTCACAGGATTGCAAGAATGCATTCGCATGACAGTAAGGTGGAAGGTCTATTCATGGGTTTATCAGGACTTTTTGAAGCTTTATTATTTTAGTTATGTGAAATATTAGAGTATATATTTGATAATTTTGATGGTTATAAATGTACTCAATTTATAAGGAAATGGATTGATTCATACTATAAATGAACTCAGAGACATAGGCATTACTAAAATCTATTATCATGTGCCCGTCGTGAGTGGATTCTATTTTTGCATTCTTTTTATGCATTTTGATTAATCTTTTTTATTAATCACTATTAAATGAATAAATAGATAAAATAAGATAAAATAAGATAAAATGTAAAATTTAGTTCCATTTTCATGAATGTTTCAAAAAATTATGTGATTTGACTAAAGGGATCCAAGGTAAACTATTTTTGCACGAAAATAAGTGCCAATTTATGGATCAGGATGACCCATATCTTGAATAACATGATCTATTGATGGACTTGGTTATTCATTTATGATTTTTTATTTTTTAGTTTATAATATGGTTCTTAGGATTTCATCAAGATCTTTAATGTTTAGATGAATATGCTCATGAAACAATGTAATTGATTACACTTGCTTAGATCTATTTTCTCATATTCATTAGTTTCATTAGACTCATAATTTTCATTATTAGAATATTTTTCTATCATAACCTCATTAGTATTAGGAATAGGTTCCTCATTATTTATAAACATCTTAGGTGGAAGGAGGGAAATCTTGAAAATGTGTTCAATAGGAACACATACAAATCTATGTATATACATACGTTGCATACAAAATAGTATAAGCAAAAACTTAAAAAGTATAGAAATCTAAAGCCCTAGTTGATTGAAAACCCTAATAATAAGAGAATTTTTCATTCATACAAATTTATTTCACAAATTATTTAACCCTACAATATAGAATAATGGGAATCTAGGGTAAAGGCATAGAGATAACCTAGGGTATAAGGATGGTATAATATCACTAAAGAAAGGTAATGATTAAGGAAAAATAGATAAAATATATATTGAATTTATTATGATAATATGATAAAGATAGAAATTACAATTATTATAGATATTGCAATGATAAAGAAAACAAGATACTTAGATAGTTATGATTCTAATAAAAATTTGCATTTAGAACAAGTAGAGAGTGGACTAGATCTAGATTCTAAAATAGTTGCCTAATTTTATAACTTGTACCTCTATAGTTATGGAGACTTACATGAACTTGTGATAGATTCATCAGTGATACTATCTAAGACACATGTGTACAGTAAGAATACCTACTAAAATTATATGTGACCACTAGGTGATTTTGGTTTCTATGTCACCTTCACTCTAGTGTATTTAGATCTAGGTCATGGATTGTTACTCCTTGTCAAATAGAAAAACTCTATTTATTCATATTCATATTGGCTATGGGAAAATTAGTTTAGTGGGCACATGATGTCAAACTAACCCAAAGAACCCTCTATTAATGAGCACTACCTACATAGCTAATACTCTAAATAGTGTCTCAAACTTATTTAGTTATCCCCTAGATGTTGTCTTGTGTGTGAATCTTGAAATGTGTGATACTCAAGTACAACAATGACTTACCTTGTAGCTTAGAAAATATAGCTCATGGGATTCTCCTCCAATAATTCAAAACTATAAATATGTTGTCGCTATGAATAGTATGGAAATAGGAGAAAATAGGGAAGTTTTGTTCATTCAATTGCTTGATTTAATGATTTTAATAGGTTGCCTTGTGAGAGGTAAGATGTTGATATATCTATTATATATTTTCTAGGTGATGAATGAATGAGGTTTGATCATGTATTCATACCAATCCTCTTGGAGAATATCTCACCTTAAATCACTTAAGCCAACCATAATAATACTTTTCATTTGTAAATTGGATGACTTTAGGGTAATATACACTTGTGTTTGGATAGGACACATTGACATAGGCATATAACTAGGATGCAAGTGTCTGGGTATTTGGAAAATAGTTTTAGGTATAAAAATTTTAGATATCTAAGATAAGTGGGTTTATAGCATTCTATGGAAGATAATAGGTCTGAGTCATCAAAATAACATTGGTTAGACTAAGGGATAAGTAATTAGGCATATATAGATAGTATATGTGAGACTTTTGGTTATAGGAAACGTCCAAAACTATTAGGAAAGTCCAAGTTATGTATTTTACAAGTGTACAAGACTAAGGTGCTATATAATTCAAAAAAATGTCTACACATCACTAATATCATTAGACCTTCTCTAAGTTTCTTTCCATATTACCTCTCCATATATTTTTTGTCTAATGTTTATAGCCACCCTATATTCCAAATGTATCAATTTAACTAATACAATTTATTCCCTACATGTATTTCGTTATATTGTATCACCCTAATTGATACAATTTTAAGTATCTCCCTATATTTCAAACTATATTTTATTATTTGATATAATTATAAGTCATCCATCATCATTTTCAACTATAGGCCTAACCAATACAATAAATTTAGATGTTAGACTTATTTATTCATTTAGAGTGATAAATATGAGTTATATTAATCATTTTCAACCACATAAAACACTCATCTACTCTTCTTGCACTCAAATTTAAGCTCTTAAGTAGTACAATGATGATTTATAGGTTAGGGTTCTACTATTTAAGGTTAGGTATTACTTAATATATTTGAATGTTAATAGGATATTTAAAGAATGAATGAGTGTTTATAATGTATTTATACCAATACCCTTAGAGAATATATACATTAAATCAGTTAGATGACTATAGGAATAAATTTCATTTGGAAATTAGATGACTTTATAGAACTAGACACTTGAATTGGGATAGGAAACTTGCATCGATGTAGATGTTTGTCTACAATGCAAGTATTTAGGTAGTTGGAAAATATATGTAGGTCCAAAAATTATAAATACATAAGATAAGTAGGCTTATATCATTCTAGGCAAGATAGAAGGTCTGAGTCATCAAAATAACATTGGTAAAATTTAAGGGATAAAAAATTAGGCATAGAGAGATAGTGTATGTGAGACTTTTAGTAGTGGGAAAGATATAGATCTAAGAGTAATAGCCAAGGTGTGTATTGATCTAGAGGATGCTTAATTCATTGGTCTCATCGATAATAGTTGAAAAAGGATGATTACATAAATCATAACTAATGGGGTCCACTCTTTTTTTGGAAGGGGATCCATACACCATGGTATATTAATGTAATTTTATTATTTACAATTACATTATAGTTTTATTCCATATTATTTTTATGCATTCTAGTGTTGACAAGTGGTAATATTGGAGAGGTTTATATGATGGGTCCTTAGACCACCATGTGGCCTTCCAACACTTTCCTCATAATTTTCATGTCACTTATGGTGAGCTCGATATCAAGCCTGAGTGCCAACTCGTTATGACATAACCCGAGATAGCTCACAATCCAAAGTTGAGTTAACCTTCCATTCACTCAACCAAGATCAAATCTTCTAAATTGAGTCAAGAAAAATAAAAAAGGAGCTGTGGCCATAGCCATGAGTTATCTATTATCATAAGGCTATTTTAATCCTTTACTACACTCTATTCCAATAAATATGAAATTTTAATCCCTTGAAAGAAATTTATTCCTAAGATTAAAGGGTTGAACCCATGACCTCTTACTATTTGGAGTTGATTTGTTAGGAATATTGAGAAAAATCCATATGTAGAAGCTTTTTGGCCTAGCATATGGCTATTAAAAAAATAAACTAGAATATATAGTCACAATAAGGAGGCTACACAAAAAAAGGTAACTCACCTATTTTGTTAAAAGGCTAAGGTGGTTATAGAAAAAGAATGTGTATTTTTAAGAAGTGAATGAATCTATTTGAAAGGCTTTTCCTAGCCATAGATGCATGATACATAGTTGTAGGCATGAAAAATGAGCCTATAATGTGGGTGTCAATGTATATTATGTAAGGCCTTGAGCTGAGTCTAAGGAGGTTATATTTGAGGTCATTTAAACCAGGGTGAAGTGGGGATTTGAACATAGTTTTAGAATAAAAGGCACATGAGGATGCAGATCCAAGTCAAGGAGATATGCCTGTTGATAAGGTTGTTAAGCCATGGAAAATCATGCATGTTTGTAAGGTTTTATTTAAGCTAAGCTAGTGAAATCAAAATGTCTATTTTTTCCTTTGAGCTATGGATGACTATGATACATTGGTAAAGGATAAGCCAATATATTTTATGGTGTTAATTTGGTTTTATAACATAAATATGTGACTTTATATTTATTCAGACTGAGAGCTCAAACCTGCAAGGTTTATTATGGACATACATTAACAAAAAGGATGATGTTTTTCTTCTATTTTGGTATGGCCTTTTGGCCATGGGAGAAATAAATGAGCTTATGGAGGTGAATATATTTAGCCCCAAATGAGGAGAGATATCACCAAATTGGTAAAGGCCATTAGCCATGGTGAGTGATAAATGTTTGTAAGTGTATATTTAAAAATACATAGGTACCAAATTCTACAAGATCTACAAACACACAACCCTAGACTAGGAGAGATGGATGCTTATTAAGGGCTTGTGAAGCCATGGCATATAAGTGTGAAATACAAAAAATAAGCTAATGCAAAACTCATTTGGAATAGACCCAAGTCTATAAGGTCCATGCATCCATTTTGTTAGACCCTTGGCCATGATGTGTGACTATATAAATTTTAGAAACATAGCTACATATAAAAGGTGATTTTATTCTCTTCTATTTGGTATGGCCTTCTATCCATGGAAGAGGTCTGCAAGTAAGTATGGGTGACTGCATATTGATAAACATGTATTCCTAAATGTTAGATATATCTATATAGTTTATTTTAATCATAAATCCTTTTGAACATAAGAGAAACATAAATATATTATTATGTTTTCTTTTATTTGTATGGCTTTCAACAATGGAAGAGATATAGCGTGTATATCTGACTGACATAGTATTGGAGTATACAAAGACTTGAGCTTGGAGATACAATGCCTCTATTATGTAAGGCCTTTAGCTATGAGGTTGATTGTATTTTATTATACATGGTTAGTTTTAGGAGTTTTAGGTCTGATAAAAACCAAAGACACTCCTAAGATGTACAATTCCCATTTTTAAGAGTTTTTCATATACTCTTAATGGAGAGATATGCTTGATTGTATGGAGAGGATGAAGAGGTGCTATGAGCTTTGAGGAGATAAATTTTAGAGTCTTCAAAGTCAATTTTAGTACTATTTGTTAGTTCAAAATCCATTTTTGATGTAAGTTGTTAATTATTGTATTTACATCATTTATAATGGATTAGTTCATAATTCTGAACCTGAAGACATAGCCCTTAAATGGGTGAACTTCATTATCAAGTTTGTGTCTATTTTTTCATTTTAGTTTATTATGTGTTTTATTTTAATTCCATTTACAACATAATGAATGAAATATTAAAAATCATGGAAAGTTTAATATGACATCAAATTAAGAGTTTTTAAATGATAAATGAGTTTATAAAGTTCTTTGTTTACTTTCACTCATTCCTATAATTTTGAATCCAATTCTATATACTTTAGGGAATTGAGAATTTTAGTATCCATTTTCAAAAATTATTTCCCTAATTTATGGATCAATTTTTGGTATAAAAAAACGTTGATACAAGACTTACTTCAGTTGTTGATATACTTTGTTTGGAGATTTTATTATTCCATTTGAGTTACCATGAAAGAAGGCTAGTTTAAAGTAAAATTAGAAGGTGTTCCAATTCATTGGAAGAAGACAAGTTTCCAAAAGCTAAGGTACTAAAACCACTAGCCCTGTAGGATCAACATGGGTGATGAACAAAACTTTGTCACTTGAAGGTGTGAG
Organism: Torreya grandis; assembly: GCA_037957365.1. NCBI lineage: Eukaryota > Viridiplantae > Streptophyta > Pinopsida > Cupressales > Taxaceae > Torreya > Torreya grandis. The sequence goes on along the minus strand of JARHVA010006702.1, from coordinate 410,127 downwards.
ATGGTGTTATGAGAGGATCAATATTTATATCTTGGAATGCATTGAAATAAAATTCAAGGCATTTTTAGTGATGCACATCCAAGAGGAATCAGTTTCAATCCTATACCATTATTACATAGAGGAAAAATTAAGGTATGATAGTGATCTAATTTCATATTAGTATTGACACAATATGTTGGTATTTGATAACCAATTTTGTAGACTTTATTTTTTTGGATTACTAATCATAGTTTGGATTCCTATGTCCTTGATTATAGGAACAAGTGAAAAGACTATATCCATGGTAAGATATGGAAGTGGTGAATAAGGTATTGTTCATGAATGAACATGTTTTTGTACTTTATGGAATGAGTTTTTAGCTAGTCCATACATTGGTTTATGATTCATAGCTTTGCTAAGATTTGTACGAAGCAAACAAGAAGTTGTTTAAACTACCGACAATATGCTAACTAGTACTCAATAGTTGTAATTCATAGTTCTTAAATAGGTATGAGTTATTTTCAAAGTAATTATGTGACACAATTTTTGGTTTAAATCTAGATAACCTTTGTGCAAGTTACTTTAGAAGTAAGATATGCCTTTATTTGAAATTATTTTTGAAATCCTTTTGAAAATGAAAAGGATCATCTAACTATTAGTGGATAGAGTTGATAGGATGAAACCTCATATTCAGTTATGAAAACCATGAAGAGGGAACAACCCTTATTGGTTAAATGGTTTACTTAAATAGTTTTGATAAAACATTACTATAGGATTGATTAGTATGCTTAGTTGTACTTCAAAACACTCTTTTAGGGGAATTCCTAATTATTTGATTTAAAAAGGAATTTTGATAATCTTGGTGTTGTGGAAGGATGTTGTTGTTATCTCTTATTACATTTTTCCATTGTGATAAACTTTTGGGGGAAACTAACTTAGTTTGATGAGTTGTAGAGGTATGAGTTAGGGAAAAATCAATAGTGAAGAAACTTTGAGATAAGTTTAAAATTCTTAGTTTTCTCCTCACATTTATGATATGTCTTACAGATACTTGTAGTTTTTGTGAGTTATTGAAGAGGCTCCTATTTGTAAATTGTGTAGTTATAACCTTAGGATGTACAATTAGTTGACATTTTTATACTTGGCATTGTAAACATTTAAGTCCCACTGTATATTGGGAAATGTTTGTATTAAAAAAAAATTATACACACATGTATTTTTGTCATGCACTTCATGTAAATGTACTTTTAAAAGACCCATAGATGGGAAACATTTACAAATGAAAGTATACATATGCTGTAGTTTTTGTCAATGCTATGAGGTATGAAGCACATTTTGATTTCCCTTATATGATTTTTATAACAAGGAGAACACCTTAGCCTTTATGAAATGAAGGGGTTGATAGAATCCATCAATTTTTATGACTATTTTGAGTAACATGTCATTTTGGTAGAATGGGTAAAGAGTTTAGTTTACTCTCCATAATTAGGTTATAGTTTTAGTTAGACAACTAACTTCTTACAAGGAAGTTTTATAACATCTTATTTCACTAATGTTTTACAAATGGAGTTTTTATTGCATCATTTTGATAGATTGACTTCATAACTCCTTCTTATGTTATTTTGGCTTCTATATATTTGGAATTAGTATATGAAGATTATCAATGGCAAAGAAAAGAATTTATAGATATATGTGGGTCAATTGGATTATTAGGACTTTTGGAGACCAAAAGCCTCTTTATGGGGAGGTTTGATCTGGAGGATGTTTATTTCATTGATCTTTGTCAGTCATAGTTACAAAAGGCTAACTATAGAGACCATAACCGATGGGGTCCACTCTTGTTTTAGAAGGGGATTTGACCACTATGGTATATTAATGTAATTTTAATATTTCAAATTACATTATAGTTTTATACCATATTATTTTTGTGCATTATTGTGTTACCAAGTGGAGATATTGGAGAGGTCCACATGGTGGGTCCTTAGGCCACCATGTGGCCTACCACTACTTTCCTCATAATTTCCAAGTCACTTTTAATGAACTCGAGATGAATCCTAAGTGCAAACTCATCATGACCTAGCCCAAGACAACTCATTGTCCCAAGTAAAGTTAACTTTCGATAAACTCAACCAAGCTCAAAGATTCTAAACCGAGTCAAGAAAAATGATGGAGATGTGTACATATTCATGAGTTATCTAGTAGTATAAGGCTATTTGAAGCATTTATTACACTCTATTTTGAAAAATGTGAGATTTTAATACCTTGAAAGATATATTTTGCCAAGATTAAAGGGTCAAACCCATGACCACTTACTATTTGGAGATGATTTGTCAGGACTGTTGAGAAAAAGCTAAATGCAGAAGCTCACTAAATTGGCATATGGTTGCTAAAAAAACAAACAAGAATATACATTCATAAAAAGGAAGCTACATAAAAAAGGTAACTCACCTTTTTTGGTAAAATTATGAGGTAGATATAACAAAAAAATGCATATTTGTAAGAAGTGAATGCATTTATTTGAAAGGATTTTCCTCACCATGGATGCATGATACATAGTTGCAGGCATGAAAAATGAGACTATAATATGGGAATCTATGAATATTGTGTAAGGCCTTAAGTTGAGTCAAAGGAAGTTCTATTTAAAGGTATTTAAGCCAAGGTAAAGTGGGGATTTGAACATAATCTTAGAATAGAAGACACATGAGGATGCAAATCCGAGCTAGGAAGATACCCTTGTTGACAAGGTTGTTAAGCCAATACTTACCTATGACTGATATGGAAATAGGATAAAATAAAGAAGTTTTCCTCACTTGAGTTCTTGATTGAATGCTTTTGATAGGTTGCCTTTTGAGTAGGTAAGAAGTTGTTAGGTTTGTGCTAGGTGAGCAATGAATGAGGATTGATCATGTATTTATACCAATTACTTGGAGAATATCTTAACCTAACAACTTCTTACCTACTCAGAAGGCAACCTATCAAAAGCATTCAATCAAGAACTCAAGTGAGGAAAACTTCTTTATTTTATCCTATTTCCATATCAGTCATAACATTCATATACATACTACTCTTAAATACATTCATATACAGACTTCAAACATGAACTAAAGGTACCTTTCATAACATTATCATCAACTGTCTGGCAACCCAAAACTAATATCACTAAAACTTCAAGTTTCTAAATGTTTTCAAAATGAACACAATAATACTCAGCATGCATAACCCTTTTCATAAACCATAGTTCAAAACCCATCTTAAATGAAGTTATAGATATTTTGAAAACAAACTCAGATACCTATGATTTTCATAGTTTCTTTCCATAATGCCATGCAAACAAATAGTAAAATAAAAAACTATATGTCAAAATTTCATTTGAGCATTCAAACAACTACAACTTTACATGATAATAATAATTATAAATATGATCAACATACCTCACCTGCAACTAAAACCAGATACACAAATATTTTCAAACTCAATCCTTTTCCTCCTTCCACTTACAGAGATTTGCTTCTACTAGTAAGGTTGTAAATGACAAACAAAATGCAAAATAACTAGACTTTTATATTCACTGAGCTCGCATTAATTATTCCTATTGATGTGTCCAAACACCATTTGTTAGTAACTTTACCATCGATTAATTTAGTGGTTCGGCTTAAAGTTTTTATTTAAGCTGAGCTGATGAAATCAAAATGTCTAGTTCAGATTTTAAGTCATGGATGACTATGATATGTTGGTAAAGGACAAACCAAGCTATTTTTTGGTGTTAATTTGGTTTTGTAATATGAATATGTGACTTTGTATTTGTGTAGATCAAGAGCTCAAACCTATTAGGATTATTACAAATAGATAGTCTCAAGAGAGGAGATGTATTTTATTATATTTTGGTATGTAATTTTAGCCATTGGATAAATATATGAGCTTATGGAGGTGACTATATTCAACCCTAAATGAGGAGAGAGATCACAAAGTTGGTAAAGGCCATTGACCATGGCAAGTGATATATGTTTGTAAGTGTATATTTACAAATGCATATGTATAAAATTCTATAGGATATAAAAAAAAATAGTCCTAGACTAAGATAGATGGTTCCTTATTAAGGGCTTATGAAGCTATGGTGTATCAGTGCAAATACACAGATTGAGTTGAGGTGGAACTTGTTTGGAATAGACCTAAGTCTATAAGGTCCATACATCCATTCTATCAGACCCTTGGCTCTGATGTGTGACTATCTAAATTGTAAACACATAGCCACATATAAAAGGTGTTTTCATTCCCTTTTATTTGGTATGGCCTTCTAGCCATGGAAGACATATGTAAGTATGGGTGAATGCATATTGATCAAAACATAGTCTTAAATGTTATATATATGGTTTCTTCTATTTGTAAATCCTTTTGAACATAGGATAAACATATAAGTAGTATTGTGTTGCCTTCTATTTGTATTACTTTCAGCCATGGAAGAGATATAATGTGGATATCTGATCGAGATGGTATTAGAATATGTAGAGACCCAAGCTTGGAGATACAACACCTCTAATATGTAAGGACTTTGGCCATGGGGTTGATTATATTTTATTATAGAGGGTTATTTTTAGAGTTTCAAGTTTGATAAAAACCAAAGACATTCCTAAAATGTAAAATTCCCATTTTTAAGATTTTTTCATATACTCTTAATGGAGAGATATGTCTGATTGTACAAAGAGGATGAAGAGGTGCTATGGACTTTGAGGAGACAAATTGTAGTTTCTTCAAAGTCAATTTTAGCACTATTTAGAGGTTTAAAATCTATTTTTGATGTAATTTATTAATTATTGTATTTACATAATTTATAATGGATCGGTTCTTACTTATGAACCCAAATACATAGCCCCAAAATGGTTTAACTCTGTTATCAAGTTGGTATCTATTTTTTCATTTTAGTTTATTTTTTGTTTCATTTTAATTCAATTTACAATAGAATTAATGAAATAATAAAAAAAAAAAAGTTTAATATGACACTTAATCAGGAGTTTTTAAATGAGAATGAGTTTATAAAGTTCTCTATTTACTTTCACTCATTCTTAGAATTCTACATCCAATTCTATATACTTTAGGGAATTGAGAATTTTAGTATCCATTTTCAAAAATTGTTTACCAGGTTTACAAATTAATTTTATAAGTGTACAAGATTGAGGTGCTATATAACTCATAAATTATGTCTACATTTATATTTCCTTTAATTTAGTAATGAAATTTCTAGTTTAAAGGAGAATAAATACATACTTGGGTGTGTATAACACACCTTATCTTTACATGAGTCTAATTTGAGTGCTTTTCTAGTGATTGAACTAAAACCAAAAACATGTTATATCATATAATCAATGTATATAATATAAAATTGCAAGAATTGAAATTATTGAAGTTGAAATAGAGTAAGTTTTAAGACTACATCTATGTATCAATGCAACTTGCTTCACTTTTGACAATTTCATCTGCAAGATGTATCATTATGAAGCATTGTAATTGAGATTAGAACAAATATAAATTTTTGAAAAGTGCATATATCTAAAGAGATAGAGAGATATTGGAGGACACATTCCCCCAACCTTAGAGAAAAGATGAGTTACCACCTAACAGTTGAGATTAGCTCAATCATGCAACCTAGTAATACTTATAACATTAAAAGTGTGAGTGAACCAAGTCAACTAATAATATAAAAATGGTGAGGTTAGATGATGTAATCAAGTACAACCTATAAACTTTATAATATTGAGTGATTTAATTGCCTCAACTATACCAAAAAGTGAACCAACTATTGTAGTAGTTTGGCTCAATACAATCCTATTAATGGAGGTTTTATGCATAATGCATAAATATTATAAGGTAGAGTCTAACATTTTAGGATCAGTGAAAGATATCACTCCAAGGCATCAGTTTCAATGTATTCAGTTTTATAATAAATTGCTAGTGGAATAGTAGTGAGCTATAAAAATTGTTTACCATGAATGGACCATTTATGGGTGAACCTAGATCTGATTGAAATGGGTAAAATGATTATGATTTTAACTAAGGTGGGTATGAATTCTAAAATAAACTCAAAAAAATGGGAGGAAAGAGTAGAAAAGGGGCCTATGGACCACACAAGATGAACCTTTCAAGACTAACACTTTAACTAAGGTAGGATAATAAATTAGAAGACCAATATTTGATGTAAGTTATTATAACACACCAAAAATCAAATCAAATAGGATTCAATGGGAATAAAACAAAATAAACTTAAACATGCAAAATCAAAGGTTGTCATGTTTTCTATATTACTATTACACATCTACAAAAGGAGATTATATTTAACATGTAAAAGGTATTCAAATAAACTATAGCCTAAAATGAATAACTATATTAGAAAGATAACTCATGCATAAATAAAGCACTAAGATAATAGAATGATAAAACTTATCACATAGTCCAAAAAATTGGAGAAGAATAAATATTTTCACATCTAGATCACATTATCAAAACTTCTTTGAATGTATTATTAATCTCAATAGTAAAAATTATCCTCCTTTTATAAAATGAGAATATAAGTATATATAATATTGGGATTAGGAAGGCCTCATCTCTCAATTTTAGTCTAAATTTACATGTTCAAAAATAACATTGTATGTTAATCTCATGAAAAGCATGCATGTACATCGTTGATTACTCAAAATAGTTTCTCCAATTATAAATACAATATGTACATGCAATGTAAATAATTTAATAACTAATGTTCCAAATTAATTAAAATATGAGAATATATATTTATATTTATCATAGTGATGATGTGGCACTCCTAGCTAAAGAAGATGGTAGAGTAACAATTAGAGAAACTAGAGTTGTCATTGTCATTATTTGTGGGATGAAAACTTAGTTTTTGAGAATTTACAAGACTATAAATCTTGAAAATTAACAAGCCTATGTTGATGTGGCAACACTAAAAACTAGCTATGTACTTGATGTAAACCTAGAAACCATATCCTTAGCCTTAATTTCTTGAAATAAAGAGTGGGCCACATCAAAATCCTTATTAACAATTCCAAAATCAAGTAAAGAAAGCTAACAAATCTTAATGGTTTCAGCCATCAACCTTGAATGTTCCATTTTTGAACCCTTGGAATTAGATTCTAAGGTTTCTATCCTAGTTACTCTATCCTTTTCAAAACTTATTAGCTGTAATATTTCATCATTGGTTTTATAAAATGTACTCTCCACTTCCTCCTTAAAATTGTTTGTTGTTACTTTAAGGAGGTTATCAAAATTTGGCTTATTAACAAGTTCACTTGAAGGAGTGATCACATCAATGAACCTCATGTCATTAAAAATCCCAAAAACTTGGTTCTCATTATTTAAAAATTATATTGACAAGGACTTATCCTAATTATTCTATGCAAGGGAAGCATCTCTCTTAGCAATAAAATAATCTAGAGACCAAGCTACATTTTGACTAGACATCAAGTTTAATTGGTTTAATGCACTAGTTTTAGAGCATTGAATCAATAAATTTAGTCTCTTTTCCAATTATTTAAACTAGTGCCTATTTCCACTTTGAGTTTCTCCCTTTGATAAGGTGTTTCATATCTCCTTACCCAATTAACAAAATGGAATTTCTCCTAGGTTATGGGTGGCCTAAAAAGTGGAGTGAATCTTTAGAGAGGGTTGGATCCCTTATTGATACACCTAAAACTAACACTACAGCTACTCAAATTGCAAGCAAAAGGGAGAAATAAAGATGAAAGCAAATGAAATAAAATGGGTGATGCACCAAACTTTAAATCTCCTCTACTTGTTTACAATTTGTATTATAAACTAAAAAAAGACTAGAATTTGATTTCACAACTCCAAACAATCCTTCCTGTAGTCATATAAAATGTGAAATTAGATGACATAGGTGTGGCTAATGACACCCAACCCATAGGTCTTCCTTGCTCACACAACCCTTCTAGGCTATTATTTCACTAATTCTCAATCATCCTTAGCCTTCTAGACTTAGTTCTTTTTGACCGGGGTAGCCCTTTTAGGTCGAGATCTATCCCCCTAGGTCTCATTTCCTTAGGACAATAATGCCTAAATTGGTTAGGATCACTAGAACCTAGGGTGTCCTATTTTTGGTGCTATTGTCTAAGTGCATTTTTACCTCTAATGGATAGATTTTCTTAAATCTTTATCTTTTTCCCTATCAGCCTAATACAAGTTCATTTAACCCACAATCATTAATTACCCTATAAAAGGCTAACCAAATTCCATCTATAAGGGTTGGTACTCATTTACAGAAAAGAAGAAAGAATACAAGCAAGTACACTAAAGGGCTCTTCCCTATTATTTGTATACAACCTTCAAGAGCATTTAAATCCTATTCAAGCACACATACCAGTCCCTAGTCATCCAAAATACATCTAGTTTCACATCTAGCTATATACATCACACATATTTGCATTAAGTACTTTAATGGGAAAAGTACATTAGCTTGATCCCTCTTTGAAGTATTGGTATGTAGGTAGTGTTCCCACATAGAGGGTGTGAAGTGCATGCACTGTATCCTTTACACACTAACCCCTTCTCTCTCTTTCCCAAATTTCTATTCAAGTTCAAGCACAAATAGCTCCTAAGGGTTTTGAATACTAAATAAAACACACAATAAGATCCATAGGCTTTTAGGGTTCAAAATTTCATAGACAAGGTAACTCAGGCCTACCAAACAGAACCCAAAATGTTTTCAACCTTAGGATGTAATATCCCCAACCAATAGGGACTATAGAAACACAAAAGCTCTGATACCACTGTAATATCCCCTGTTTCCCTTGAAATCTAAAACTAAATATTATTGAATTTCTTATCTTTATTCATGCAAAATATCTCCAAATAGATAAATAAATCATAGTATAATCTCTTATTTATTCACTCAGATGATTACAATAGATGTCCTCTGTCATGCATATAAAAGAATATTCAAATACGGTCTTAATAACTTGAGTATTCCACAAACTGGGAATAAAACCTAAATTTGGTACATCTCAGCCTACTGTGTCAAAAACACAATCGTCGACGTTGGTTATACTGCCACTGTCAGTTTCTTGGTGTCGTTATCCTACCAACATTGGTGAGAGGGTCAGCTGATGTCGGTCACTGTCAGACTCTACCTATCGATGTCAGTCTCTGCACTTTCTACTGATGCGTATAGATTTGTACGGATCTATACGGACTTTGTACGGCTGCCAATATAGCACACCCTATTTGTTGGACCCCTGATCTCAAGTTATATAGCTCTAATACATAAGATCTTTATCTATGCAATATCTGAATCAAAACCTTGAATTAAAAACCTAATAAAATAAATCTTTGTAAATACCTATGATAACTTCTATGTGAAGTTATCTCTCAACTTGGCAATAAATTAGCTAATATCTCACAGCCTCTGAATCACACACACTAAAGAGGGCACATTTTTCAATGCAGATAGAATACTAGAACCCTTGGCTCAGTCTTCTCAAGAAAATCCTTAGCAAAATTTATCTTTAAAATAATAATCCATAATCATTCATAATTTTTCCAACTCTCTCCCATGAGAAACCCTTATACCCTCAAAAATGCATGCTTGCCCTAATTAGGGTTTCTTAAATTAGAATTAGGGTTTCTTAAATTAGACCAAATAATTAATATTTAATTAAATCAATCAAATATTAATATCTCGCTTAATACATGTCCGATCCTCGAACCGACTGAAACTGGTGAATCAGGGAGTAATTATGCACATGACCATACCAAAATAAGGGTGCTCTGCTACATGTAAAAAGTCCCTAAATAATAGGAGCTCAGGCAAACTTGTCTAAAAGAGCCTGAATGAAAACCAACTATAGAAATTCTGCTAATCAAAGCCAAGCCAAGCTCCATTATGACCCTCTATCCATCCTATCAGTCTATGAGGGTCGTATAATAGGCTAACCATCAACTCTGAACATGTCAACTAAAAAGGGGACATGACAATCTGCCCCTCCTAAAATTGCTTGCCCTCAAGCAATCGCTAAATGATAAACCAATCAATCCACCTAGATCCCATATGTAATCATGATCTATGTTGCTGACAATCATCACAAGCTCCTACAATATCCTCTAAAAAATGTGAACAATACCAACTGACTGTATGCAGCTGTCTCCTGTACCCACTATAATCACTAAATCTAGAGTGTGAATGCTAGCCATACTCATATCAACATGTGACTCAACTGTAGAAGAAAGCTAAGTCCTTACCACATGTGCTACCTCCTGAACTATACTCACCTCAAGACAAGGCTAATCCACATGTCTCTCCTGTATTGGTGCCAATGTGCACTCAGTAGCACACTCTCCCATATTGTGTGGTATGAGTCTCTCCATCCGATGAAATAACATATGTTTGAAGCTACTACCCCATATTGCCGTAAGAATATGTGTCTTCCCACCAACATCAAAACAAACCTCCATGTCCTTGAGATGAAGAGTGACTTCCTCAAATGAATGAAGCCACTTCATACCCAAGACTAAGTCTATATTCCCCATGTTTACCACATAATAATTAGCCTTGAACTCATAGTTGTTCAAGTGCAATGGGAGGTCTCTAATCATCCGCTCACACCTAAGAGTGTGACCATCAGCCACCTTAACTCTAATGCCCTCAAAATGTTTGGTAGTGAGTCCACGTTTCTCCACAAATCTAGCATCTATAAAATTATGTGTGGCTCCTATATCAAGAAGGGTGATGACCCTCTGTCCTGCCAATACTCCATGGAGTCTGAATGAATCATCTGACTAAATGCTAGATAGGTGTGCCTCCTATATGTGAAGCTCTAAATCTACCTCTGCCTTAGGCTCTAAAGCCTCTACCTCTACCCCCTCAGAACTATCTTGCTATTTGAAATCCTTTGAATTTGAATCCTCATAATAAGCCCACATCACTCGATTGGCCTTGCCCTTAGGCCTCAAAGGACAATCATGATTGGCATCATAAGGACCTTTTCAATAGAAGCAAAGCTTCTTCCTACATAGATCATTAAGAGCCTCTCAATCCAAAGTTGGTGCTATTGGATTTGCCTTCGAATCATTCTTAACACCCAATTTATCTATGTTAAAATCTGGTCTCTCTCTATTATTATTGAAGCCCTTATTGTCCCTGGATGAAGAAGTACCTCCTGAGTTAGATTTACTAGATGGGGTTACCATCTCCATACTACGAGCCTTATTCATAGCTATCTATAATGAAGGAGGATCAAAGGCTTTGATCCAACCTCTTAATGGTTTGGTCAATCCCTCCATGAAGAGAACTACCAATCTACGCTCTGAAATATTTGGCACCATGACTACCAATCACTAAAACTCACCAATGAAGGACTCCAAGTTACCTGTTTATTTTAACTATGCCAGATCTTGAAAGTAAACCTTGGGATATTTCCTATCAAACCTCTCAACCATCCTATCCATGAAGTCCTGGTACTCTATCACCTTGTTATGCTGAAGTGATACCATACCATGGTACCACCAATCATGTGCTACTCCATCCAAGTGCAAAGTGGCGTATTTGATGGCCTCTATCTCTGTCATTGGCCTCAATGCCAAGAATGTATCAAGCTTATGAACCCAAGCTTGAGTTGTCATCTTGCCACTCTCGTCAAAAGTGGTTAAAGAAAGCTTGTCAGTAGCCTTCTTTAGCTCACTGAGTTGACCTGTAGGCCTCCTGTCCTATCTAACCAGTCTGTAGTGCTCTCTCCTCTGATTAAAAAAGCAATTAAAGGACATCCTCTCTCTGACCTAAGGAGCTAATAAGTCCCACTCATCATTTTCAGCCATGAGAACATCTATAAATAGGGAATCTCCTACCTCCTACTCTACTGGAACCTCTGGTTCCTCTTGAACAAATGTAGGATGTGTAGGTCTATCAGCTATTCTGGAGTGGGCCTGCTGGGGTCTCTGATTAAAAGTAGCACTCCTATTATCTCCTTATTCCCCATTCTATCTATCAGGTGGGTTCATCCTCCTTACCATAGTAGTAAGTGCCTGTAGTGTCTGTGTCATCTCATGGTAGACTTCTCTAGTACCCTGATTATCATTATGTCAGTGGCCCTTGGGTGGGCTACCCTCACATCTGTCACTCATGATAATCGGCTATTTTTCTAACACCTGAGTACCTTCAAGCAAGGCTCTACTGCATGTGTTATACCTATGTGGTCCCAACTCTTGTGGCTGCATAAGATTGTCAAACCCTCAGGATGGCATGATTTAGCTCTGATACCACTATAATATCCCCAACCAGTAGGGACTATAGAAAGACAAAAGCTCTGATACCACTGTAATATCTGAAATTGATAGGGACTGTAGAAAGACAAAAGCTCTGATACCACTATAATATCCCCAACCAATAGGGACTGTAAAAAGACAAAAGCTCTGAATTGCTTTTCTATGTATTCTAATTTTTTGTATGAAATAAGAACAAATTGTGATTTTTGCAAAATAATTTCCAAATAAATAACTAAACCATAGTATAATCTCTTATTTATTTTTTCAAATGATTACAATATATGTCCTCTATCATGCATATAAAATAATATTCAAATACAGTCTTAATAACTTGAGTATTCCACAAACTGGGAATAAAACCTAAATCTGGTATGTCTCAGCCTGTTGTGTCAAAAACACAGTCACCGACGTTGATTATACTGTTGTCATCAATTTCTTGGTGTCGTTATCCTACTGACATCAGTGAGAGGGTCAGCCAATGTCAGTCACTGTCAGACTCTACCTACTGATGTTGGTCTCTGCACTTTTTGTTGATGCATATAGATTTGTACGGATCTATACAAACTTCATATGGCCACCAATATAACACACCCTATTTACTGGACCCCTGATCTAAAGATATATAGCTCTAATATAGAAGATCTTTATCTATGCAATATCTGAATCAAAACCTTGAATCAAAAACCTAATAAAATAAATCTCTGTAAATACCTGTGATAACTTTTGTGTGAAGTTATCTCTCAACTTGGCAATAAATTAGTTGATATATAATAGCCTCTAAATTACACACACTATAGAGGGCATGTTCTTCAATGTAGATAGAATACTAGAACCCTTGGCTCAGTCTTCTCAAGAAAATCCTTAGCAAAATTTGTCTTCAAAACAATAATCCATAATCATTCATAATTTTTCCAACTCTCTCCCATGAGAAACCCTTATAACCTCAAAAAGGTATGTTTGCCCTAATTAGGGTTTCTTAAATTAGAATGAGGGTTTCTTAAATTAGAATTAGGGTTTCTTAAATTAGACCAAATAATTAATATTTAATTAAATCAATCAAATATTAATATCTCCCTTAATACATGTCTGATCCTCGAACCAACTGAAGTTGGTGAATCAGGGAGTAATTCTGCACATGACCATACCAAAATAAGGGTGCTCTGCTGCATGTCAAAAGTCCCTAAATAATAGGAGCTCAGGTAAACTTGTCTAAAGAACTCAAATAAAAACCAACTGTAGAAATTTTGCTAATTGAAGCCAAGCCAAGCTCCATTATGACCCTCTATCCATCCTATCAGCCTATGAGGGTCATATAATAGGCTAACCATCAACTCTGAACATGTCAACTAAAAAGGGGACATGACATAGGATAACAAAATTAGAATAGGACTACAACACTGAACAATAGTGTTCCACTTTTAGCACTCTTATCCAACCCAAAAATGAAGTTATGGAACTTGTTTTAGCCTATTTTATAGTCATGTTCCTCCAATATTAGGCCCTATCTTAGTTTTGATCAACCAAAATAAGCTAAGTTCTATTTTCTCTCACTTCTTACTATATTTAGAAAAGGCAAAAATACTATCTATTTACACAAATTAGTAGGTTAATTAAAGCATATGATTCATTGATTTACAGTACCTAGACCTCTTTATTATTTGGGAATTAAACACTTAATTTATTAAAATAATAAAACATTTGGTGAATCTGACTTACTTTGAATTTTTACACAAAAACCCTAAAAACCCTAGGGATAATTTTTTTTCCATAATTTCTTGATTTTTCCTAAATTTAAAAATAAATAATATACCAATTAATTACAAAAATATCACAAATTTTGTTCAAACCCTAGTTTGCACATTTTAGGTCCTTTTTGCATATAAACACTTTTCAAACACCAAGAAAAATATATTGCTCATTTTAGAAATATTTTTTTATTATTCTTAAATTTTTCAAGAAAAATTATACAAATTTATATAAAAATTTCAAATTATTACTATTTCTAACTATTTTTGCTTTTCCACATTCAAAAGAAGTAAGAAACTGAGATAAAATGGTCAGGGGTTTGTACATACCCAGATGAAGTTTGTGCACCGTTATCCAGACATTGTAGGGACTCCTCTTTGGCTATGGAGGATGACACCTGTAGAGAGAATGACTTAAACAAAGATATTGTTAGATGGAGATAAGGTGGACTTCCAAGCGATATGCTTGGTCCCAGAAGTGCAAAGACTTCCTTGAGGGATGACAGTCCACTATTGATAAAATAATGTCTGATAAAGATAAATAATGAAAGACTAAGCAAAATAAATAGAGATAATGCGTACCTATATTTTGATGTTGGTCTTCCACAGTCATCGATGTCAGTTAGTCTACCATCGTTGGTTGGTTAAGGTTGCCGACGTCGGTTAGTCTATCGACGTTGGTAGGGGCAATGGGCCTGGTGGCTGATGTCAATCGAGGCAATGAGGCTTTAGATGAGTTTCAGGTCTGTTTGTGGTCAACAGAATGGTCTGAAAGGAGTCTAGCTCTGTGCAAGGGATGCAGGATAGAGAGTGTCGCCTGAAAGAGGGACCAAATAGAGGATAGGGATAAAAGGGAGATAAGGATGAGAGAAGGTGTTTCAGCCTCTCTGGGAAGAATGGGTTGTGTTGTGTCAACAATGCTTGGAAATGGATAATAGACTGATTACCAAAAGGATTTAAAAGAATACTAAAATATAAAGAAGTAAGAATACTTAGCTATGGGTGGAGAGGTAGAAGTGCAGGAGGCCTATTTTCATTGTGGCTGGTTTGAGAGATGTCTTACAACCTTAAATCCAGCTTGGAATGACTAGTGCAGAATCCTTAAGCCTGGAAAGTTCTATTAAAATGCTGATACCTACAAGAAGTCGAGGAGTGAGAGAGCTTGAAACCTGGAGGAAGAGAATTCACATTCACGAGGGGAAGCAATGGAAGCAAAAATGTAGTCTAAAAAGAACCAACATCGGTGAAACCGCTGGCGTCGGCCGAATATTGACTAACATTGGCAGTTGAAGAATGGGAAAAGAGGCTATTTTTAGCCTTCTACCCATTCTTACAATTGCTAGGTTTGATTGTCATTGGAAAATGGTCGAAGGTGGGTTTAAATGAGTGCAAGAGGCTAGTGAGAGAGATGAAATGGGGTCTAAGCAATTAAGATTTGGCATGGGGTGAGGGAGGCATCTAAGGAGAGGTATCCAAGGTGGGGTAAGGTGTCATGGATGATGTGTCAAGGGAGGTGTTATTAATTTAAAATAAGTTATTATTTTAAATTAATAAGTGTGTGGGTTAGGAATGTGTTAGAAGTGGACCAAGGGGACTAAGGGGGAGAGTCGACCAAAGAATAGATAGGATTTGGTGTCTACATTTGCCCCTTTTTGTCTTGTTGGTTGTTTTGGATGAACTGCAAGACAAAAATAGGACTAAACTACCCCAAGTATGGGATGAGGTCTTTTTTGCCCTATTGGTTGTTCTAATGAATTGGAAGACAAAAATAAATGTAGGTTGCCCTAATTATGGGATGAGGTATTCCCCCTCAAAGCAGGAGTCGAGGGAAGGGAACCTAGAATCAGGTGCTAATTTGATAGATAGTGGATGGAAATGGTGAAGTTTGAGTGTGAACGTTGTAAAAGTTAGGATTGTGTGCATACCATTTCACGAGATGGTCAGGTTAAATTATCGTAGGTCAAGGTCGAGGAGTGTCAAAATCAAAATAACCAGGCCCCAGCATTTAGTCATAGCTGATTAGGTTATTTGATTCAAGTTGTAGCTCTAATGGTCATCATGTTCCAAGTATCTTGAGCTCAGGAAGTGCTCCTAGAAAACATGAAAAAGTCACAAGTAGTGGGGATCAACTTGCTCATGATCCAATACTTGTGAGGGTCAAAATGTGGGTTGCAGACACTTTTGCTAACCATTCGTGAGGTAGCATACATGCAAAAACAACCAAGGCAAAGTTGTCTTGGAAGTGGTCATGGTTTGAGGAGATAGTCATGATCTCCAAGGTCATTGGTTGAGTCAAGTTGAGATAATTGGTCCATTAGATGGACGAACAAATGAATGGCTGAGCTAACCTCAGAAGACCCCATGTCAACTGAGTGCTACCTACATAGCCCCTATTGTTAGGGCCTCAGGCCAATGTAGTTCTCCCTAAAAGGGAGGAAGAGGGTTGGCTATGGATGGGGTTGGATGAGATTAAGTCATGGTTAAGAGGTAAGATAGTTTATCCATCAGGTAGACAAACAAACAGATGTGGTCGAGCTAACCCCAAAAAATGTCATGTCAATTTAAGTGCTACCTACATAGCCCCTATTGTTAGGGCCTCAGGCCAATGTAGTTCTCCCAAAAAGGGAGGAAGAGGGTCAGTTATGGATGGGGTTGGATGAGGTTAAGTCATGGTTAAGAGGTAAGATAGTTTGTCCATCAGGTAGATGAACAAATGGATGTGGCCGAGCTAACCCCATAAAACATCATGTCATCTAGGTGCTGCCTACATAGCCCCTATTGTTAGGGCCTCAAGCCAATGTATTTCTCCCTAAAAGGGAGGAAGAGGGTCAGTTATGGATGGGTTAGATGAGGTTAAGTCATGGTTAAGAGGTAAGATGGCTTGTCCATCAGATAGATGAATAAATGGGTGTGGCCGAGCTAACCCCAGAAGATGTCATGTCAATTGAGTGTTGCTTACATAGCCCTGATTTGAAGGGCCTCAGACCAATGTAGTTCAGATCAAGATTCAAAATGGTTGATGATTGGTTGATGATTGGTTTGGACTAGGTTAAGTCATGGTCAAAGGTAAAATGGTTTGTCCATCAGATAGACGAATAAATGGATGTGGCCAAGCTAACCCCAGAAGACGTCATGTCATCTGAGTGCTGCCTACATAGCCCTTGTTGGAAGGGCCTCAAACTAATGTAGTTTAGACTAGATTGAGAGGTTGGGTTGGTTAGGTTATAAATGATGAGGGTAAGATGATGTTATAGCCTTTTCCATATTATGTGATGGTGTATTCTGTAACATTTGTGATGTGGTCTTTCATCCCTAGCAAGTTTCCATATTGGTGATGGATGTATGCTAAAAATGAATTGAGTATTTTTATGCTTCAGTTGTAATGGTTTATTCTTGGCATAAATTGTGTGGTCGATAGTTTCCATGTGTATTATTGTCCATAGAAACTATGTGAAATGGACTATGTCATGTTGGTGGTTTGAAAATGTTTGGGTTGGTTTGGTTGGCAAATGATTTGGTTGAATGTGACCAAAGTGTATGAAGTGAATGGCATTTCTACCCTTTCATTGACATGGACCATGATGATAGCATAGGTAGGGGGCTTGTTTAGAAACAAAAGCCCCATTCATTCATTACGTCATTGACCATTGGTTGTGTTATAAAAGTAATCGAATCACTTCGACATTAAAATGAGCTCAAAATTCCTTGAGCAGGTGATAGGATATATTAGGATAGGGTAACCCTTTTTAGTAGGGATAACTTTGCCCCTTTTTATAGGAGACCTAGAAAATGACTACAAGTCAGGTCCACGACCTTTTTTTTGGCAGACTGATCAATGCAGGAAGTCTATGTGGGGATGTCATTTTGTTTTGTGGTCATTTGTGAAGCTAATCAATGCGGGAAGCTTCTAAGAGAGTGATGTTTGTAGCAATATGTTTAGGCATAGCCATCCTTCATAGGAGTGGTCTATATTTTTGATTTATATATATTTGAGGGCTTTTGAATAGCTGTCCTTCAAGGGAGTAGTCTATTAGCTACAACAATGATGATGCAACTATCCTTCGAGGGAGCAGTCTGCATTTATAGTTTTATGACTTTTTGATATTTTGACATCCAAATTTATTTTTGATAGAATTGTGAGTCATGGACAAGACTATAGAAGTTTAAGGGCTCCCTTTTATTAAGACAAAGCATTCATACTTTATAAAAGGGTTACATAGGGTTTGCTTAGGGGAATAGGGTTGAAAGGAATGAGGATTAAGAGGACAGGGATTGCTCAAGGGATGAGCTCAAGTTAAATGTCAAGTGAATAAGTACTCGACTAACAATAGAATGGTCATAGATGTAAGGCATTAAGGGGCTCAGGTTCTGGCCATTCATCACGAGAGGATAGATGATAATTCCCTAACCCATACTTGTTCGTGATGATGTAAGGTTCGAGCCAATTAGGAGCAAACTTACCCTGTTTGCTTCTTTCCATATTGGTCACGTGTTAAAGATGATTAAGAAGTTGGTTGATATGTTGTTGGCATGTTTGGTTGGATGATGTTTGGTCATTGTTTGGTTGATACTTGGTCGAGGCTTGGTCGATGCTTGGTTGATGCTTGGTTGATACTTGGTCGATGCTTGGTCGAGGCTTGGTTGGGGCTTGGTTGATATTTGGTTGAGGTTGATAGTTAGGATAAAGTCAAATTCCCCCAGTCACTTATGTGATAGGGACTTAGTTTAAGAGGGAAAGATCCTGATCTTCCATGTTGGAGGTTGGAATCTCAGAATGATTGAAAGTGATGGAGGCAATGGTAAGTAATGATGTGACCAAAGTAGCCAGTGGTTTGGGGTCTTCGGGTTGGACCTTCACTACCTGTAAGGCTTTAATCAAAGTTAGACAATGCTGTAGAGAGTTTTGTATGAGGTCATACAAAGATGTCTTCATAGAGGTTTGGCGACGTTGTTTCACCATGGGGTCATGAATTGGTTTTGAAAAAGTTGGTCGAGATGTGCCCAAAATTGAAATCTTAGGTCTTAATGGTTGAGGATAGTTGACAAATGGATATGTTTGGGGGAGAGAAACCTTCTCTTTCCCTTTATCCTGCATGATTTGTGACCTGTTGGCCACATTGATGGTGTTGATTTCAAATAATGGGGTTGAAGGTGATAGAGGAACCACAGTTTTGCGTTGAGATCCCGATTTAGGTGAATATGTTTGAGAGGTATGGGATGGTGTCGATGGTTTGGTTAAAGGGTGGTCAAGAGGATCCTTGGTGAGAAAGGTGTCCTTTTTGAAGTGTTGATGAATGACAGCCTTGAGAGCATAGTAGCGCTAAGTGTCATGTCCAGGTGTGTGATGATACGCACAAAATTTAGTGTCATAGAACCAATATGGCCTTGATCCGAGAGTTTTTGAGTGTGATGGTGAAAAGGGTTGGGAGGCATGAGACGGTGTTGGAGATTTACTGATAGTATCCTCAATGAGAGGGGTGTCTTTATTGATGAATTGGTGGATGGAAACCTTAAGGGCACATTAATGCTTAGTGTCATGCCCAGGTGTGTGATGATATTGGCAAATTTTAGTGTCATGGAACCAAGATGGTTTTGGTCTGAGAGGTTGAAATGGTTTGATAGGTGGAAGAGTGATGTTAGAGGATTGTAAAAGTTGATGTAACAACAAGGTGTAAGAACCTGCTAATGGGTCTGCACGTTGTGTTGCAGTAAAAGTTGACAACTTCTGTTTAGAAGCTGTTGAGGGAGTGTTTCATACCATCTTTTTGTTTGGCGATGTGGCCAAATGCGTATATGACACTTTCATGGTAAGAAGCATTGGATGTTTTGAAGGAGGTATGTTTTTGTTAGGTGTTGGTTGTAATGGAGGTGATTTGTTCTTATTGGGTGTCAGAGTGGGAAGCACTCCTATTATGGTAGAAGGATGAGGGCCCAAAATGGAGGGCAATGATGATGGTGGGAGAAAAGTTCTCTGATGTGGTTTAGTATCCTTCTTTGGTTTGGTTTGAGGGCCACTACTATGCGAGGCAAGGTTCAAGTCTACCCTCACCGGATCTTCTTCGACTGAAGTAGGTGAGGTGGTGAGTTCCTCTCTCAATGGAGAAGGGATTGGAGATTGTGGCTCTTCAAGAGGGTAGAGCGTAGGGATGGTCATGGCTTTGGTGTGTGGTCGAGGCATGAGAAAAATATGATCCCCCATTGGTATTAGGAAGGATGAAGGCGAGGCAGTCAATGTTGGAATCATCAAGGCATCCTCCAATATGGGAGAGGTTGATGGAGAACTAATGGGAGTAGAAGGTTCATCCCCCTGTGATGGACTAATATGTGGGATAACCTCTTTAGACTATGAGAGAGGTTGGTTAGGCATAAGAGGCAAGACCGTGTTGACTGTGTGTATATTACGCTTTTGGGAGTCATTAGCCATGGTTTGCACATTGTTTTGGCTAGGGGGATGGTTAGGAAAAGGTTGTCTAAAGATGTCAATGTTTTTATTGGGTGGCACATTTGGGTTATCCAAGACTAGATCACCTTTATCTAATATGTCTTAGACAATGTTTTTAAAGGTTGTTGTAGTTGTTAATGTCATGGCCTTTGATATGGTGATAATGACAAAAGTCATTTTCCCTGTACCATGCAGGGATAGGTTTTAAGGGTTCAAATTGAGGCAATCGGATTTGGGGGAGATTGAGGACCCCCTATTTGACAAGTTTATCCAAAACAGAAGCGTATGATTCTCCTATAGGAGTATACTGATGCTGTATATACCGTTGTTGGAATTGTTTTTTGATGTAGTCTGATGTGGAAGGCTAAGATTGGTTAGTTGTTGTTGATGATGGTGATCTAATGACCACAGTGTTTGTTGACTCCTTGGATTTAGAGTGGGAAGAAGTAGGTTTGGATGAGGAAGGGTCATTAGACTTGGTGTTGGGGTTTTTAATCCACAATTTGACTTTGTTTTCCTCGACAGCACGTAGTTCAAGCTTCCTAGCCATCGTGAAAGCTTCGTCAAAGGTGTGAAATGTTTGGACCCATAAGGTAGAGGAAATATGTTTGGCACACGCCTGTGAAAAGAGATCGATGAGCTTGGGTTGAGGTAAAGAAAAGGACAGCTAATTGATTAAGCTTCTCCAACGGGCAACAAAATTGACTATAATTTCATCATCAAACTATCTGATAGAGTATAGGTCTATGATTGAGACCTTTTTAGTGATGTTGATAGAAAAGTGGTCAAGGAAAAGTTGGGCAAGTTAAGTGAAAGAAAAGATAGAGTGACTGGTAAGGGAGCTATACCAATCAAGGGCCAAAAAGTGACATGGGGAATGTGCATAGCAATAACGCATCATCATGTGCTATGAGATAACAAGCATGTCTGAATGCTCGTAAATGCTGCTATGGGTCTTCCTTACTCTAAAAGCAAGTGAACTTAGGAAGCTCCCACTAATTGGGATACGATCAGATTGGGACTGAGGGATGGATGGGTTCATTACAAATTTTGTCATAAGAGAAAACATTACTTGAACCCAAAATTGAGGTCTCAAGATTAGACATTTTATCCATCAACATTTTGATTAGGTCAGTTGATGGATTTGCAAGTGGGGTGCCTCCTAGGTTGTAAGGCACTTGGAAGATGTTAGAAGGGGAATATGACGTAGTTGGTTGTGCTTGTATAGGTGAAACATATTGATAACTAGTCATTGGGATAGATGTTGAGGTCAAGGGTGGTTATGTCATGAAGGTAGAAGGCATGACTAGGCTTGAAGTTGCCAGAGGTGGTTGGATTATGGCAACACTAGCCAAATGATGAGTATCCACCCTTGTGTTGATGGGTGCAAGTGAAGATGGGATGGAGACAACTATATTTTGGAAAGGGGTAGAGGTTTGTGGAATAGTCTATGGTTGACGGGGGGCCGAAACCCCAATGGAAGTGGGCCTAGAGATAGAAGGAGAAGCCACACTTAGAATATTAGTCATGGGTTGGTTATTAGTCAAGGTAATGGCTTGGGTGTCTATGGGTTGAATTACAGTGGTGGTTGTTGATATGATTGCCGTCTTGATTAAGGAAGTCGACATCCCATAAATTGGGTTGCCAAAAGAGTCTCGCATTCAACTTCTTGTGAGATAATGTTGAAGGGCCTTGACATTGAGGTCAAGGAACCTTTCAAAGTCTTGATCCCCTTTGAGAATAATAGATGGTCGAGTTAGGGTTGGTTGGGTAGGAGTTCATTCGGTCTCTGAATGATACTCCATTAGGGGACTTGTTATGGAGGGCGAAGGTGGAAGCGGTTGTTGCCTTGCATGGTCAACAAGAGTTCTAGTTTGACTACGTGTTAAAACCATTCAAGGCAAAAAAAAGGTTTAGGTTCTTAAAACTATGTTTTTTAGTCTCAAAAAACTAGAATGGGTGTTAGATAGCAAGAAAGTCAGGTTTTAAGCTTGTTGTTTGAGAAGGAAAGTTTTAGACAGTGACCGACGTCAGCAGAAAGACTGATGTAGGTGGAAGAAGTTGCCGAGGTCAGTTAGATAATTGATGATAGTGAATAAAGTGGCTGACATCGGTGGGAAAACCAATGTCGATTACTATGTTTTTCCAAAAACTCATAGAATTTGAAAATTTTTGAAAAAAGAAGACAATGTCCTCACTAGCTCAAAAAACCAGATAGGAATAGAAAAATAGATGGAGACAGGCAGACCCTAAGCATTAAGTCCTAAGAATAAAATTTTAGAATCATGTTGGCTTATGCCTTAGAGTGTGTTTGGGAAGTTGGCTTTTAGAAGGGGTCCTAGAAGAAGCAATCTAAAGCTGGTTTTAGGTTTGTTTCGGTGCTCAAGATATATGTTAGGTTTTATACATGGCCTGGTGCTAAGGAGCAAGCTCCCCTCACTTCACAAGCCCAGAGATAAGCTCAGTCGCTTAACCAGTATATACTTCCCCTAGAGTTTATACTCTGCTAGAGAACAAAGTGGGCTCTCCCCTTGGTAGTGAAGTCCAAGTAGGATTGCCAGGAAGGGTAAGGTATCCGCTAGGTGATGAAATCCTAGTCGGGCCTTGTCTCAGGTATGTTTAGATATTTGATTTGTGATAGTGGTCTGGTCGTGTAACATAAGTGTGCTACGATTTATTCATAATGCAGTTTTTAATTACTAGATGTGAGAGCTAAGTATGCATTCAGGCATAAATGAAATGCAATAGATTTTAAGCCCAAATAGAAATGTGTGTTCAGATGCAGACAAGTGGAGAAAAGGTCAAAGAGTATGAATTTTACTACTCTAAGATGCAAGAAAAGAAAGAAAAAGAATGATTCTTTTTAACTTTGCTGATGGTGTCTTTTCGGAGAAGATAGAAGAAAAAGATGCTAGAAGAGACCTAATACACCTATATGAAAAGTTTGTTTTTAGAAGAAAAATATGAATCCAAGGAAAACTCCTAGGGTCCCACCGGGTGTGCCAGAATGTTTCTAACTATTTTCACTTTTCCACATTCAAAAGAAGTAAGAAATTGAGATAAAATGGTCAGGGGTTTATACGTACCTGGATGAAGTTTGTGCACCATTATCTAGATGTTGTAGGGACTCCTCTTTGGCTGTGGAGGACGACACCTATAGAGAGAAATAATTAAACAAAGAGATTGTTAAATGGAGATAAGGTGGACTGCCAAGCGATATGCTCGGTCCCAGAAGTGTAAAGACTTTCTTGAGGGATGATAGTCCACTATTGATAAAATAATGTCTGATAAAGATAAATAATGAAATACTAAGCAAAATAAATAGAGATAATGCATACCTATATTCTGCTATTGGTCTTCCACAATCGCTGACATCGGTTAGTCTGTCGTCATTGATTGGTTAAGGTTACCGACGTTAGTTAGTTTGTTGACATTGATAGGGGCAATGGGCCTAGTGGCCAGCATCGATCAGGGCAATGAGGCTTTAGATGAGTTTTAGGTCTGTATGTGGTTGATAGAATGGTCTGAAAGGCATCTGGCTCTATGCAAGGGATGCAGGATAGAGAGTGTGGCTTGAAAGAGGGACCAAATAGAGGATAGGGGTAAAAGGGAGATAAGGATGAGAGAAGGCTTTTCAGCCTCTCTAGGAAGAATAGGTTGGGTTGTGTCAATGATGCTTGGAAATGGACAATAGACTGATTACCAAAAGGATTTAAAAGAATACTGAAATATAAAGTAGTAGGAATACTTAGCTGTGGGTGGAGAGGCAGAAATGTAGGAGGCCTGTTTCCATCGTGGTTGGTTCGAGAGATGTCTTGTAACCTTCAATCTAGCTTGGAATGACTGGTGTAGAATCCTTGAGCCTGGAAAGTGTTGTTGAAATGCTAATACTTGCAAGAAGTCAAGGAGCGAGAGAGCTTGAACCCTGGAGGAAGAGAATTCACGTTCGCGAGGGGAAGTAATGGAAGTAGAAATGCAGTCTAAAAGGAATCAACGCCAGCAAAACCACTGGCATCGACAAAATACTGACCGATGTCAGCGGCTGAAGAATGGGAAAAGAGGCTATTTTAGCCTTCTGCCCATTCTTACAACTGCTAGGTTTGATTGTCATTGGAAAACGGTCGAAGGTTGGTTTAAATGAGCGTGAGAGGCTAGTGAGAGAGATGAAATGGGGTCTAAGCAATTAAGATTTGGCATGGGATGAGGGAGGCATCCAAGGAGAGGTATCCAAGGTGGGGTAAGGTGTCATGGATGATGTGTCAAGGGAGGTGTTATTAATTTAAAATAAGTTATTATTTTAAATTAATAAGTGTGTGGGTTAGGAATGTGTTAGAAGTGGACTAAGGGGACTAAGGGGGAGAGTTGACCAAAGAATAGACACGATTTTGGTGTCTACAATTACATTCATTTTGAAAAAAATTCATTCAAAACCTTAGTTGCATAAACTAAACTCCAAGTTATTTTCTAGTACTTTTCACATCATTTTCTAAATTTTTAGTTGCATATCAAACTTAAAAAATCAATTTAAAAATTAACATTTCATAGTATTTATCACAAGTATTTATAAAAAATCTTTAGTTGCATATAATAGCACCTACTTGCTTTTGAGGTATCACCTTACATGTTTGGTAGCTCAGTATCCTTTCTATGCATATTCCAGTTCCTTATTTAGATTATATTAGCTTTATCTTTTTTGCTATTATCCAAGTTGTTTTCCTTATGCCACCTAAGTTCCTTGCATCTTTGCCCTCAAGATGAAGTGTAGGACTTAGTGGTAATCCTCTTGAATTCACTCAGATTCTTTCAACTCGACCATATACCATGGATAAATAGCCAAATTCAATTCTTGTTATAAATTATACACATCCAAAATTATACAAAATTTTATGAGGATAACCTTGATTATGAGTAGTATGAAAATAACAATGATGATGTATACACCAATAGTCCTTCTCCACCACATTGGACTATTGATCCACTTCCACCTATTGTTGATAATGAAGTAGTCATCAATAAAGATTTGGTTTTATATAATTTTAGAGAAAGAATTAAGGAACAACCTAAAGATCATACCCTAATTTTTCAATTTATCATAAAAATAAAAAAGGCTAAGCAAGTTAAGTCTTCTAGTCATTTAGATCATCCAGTTGTAAATGACACTATGGGGGCAACTATGTCTCAACCACCCCTATAATAGCCCAACCTTATTTTATACCTCCTATTGTAGCTAGTACATCCCTATCTCTTGATGTGGAAACCCTTGTGTAAGAGATAATATCTCTTTAATCCAAAGTGAAACATCTTGATAAAGGTGTTTCTAGAGTTCCATAAGCATTATATTCTTTTGCTCTACTACATACACCATTGGCACATCACATTGCTTTGACACCCTCACCACTAGGTTTTGTTCAACCCAAGCTCATTCTATATGATGGTAAGGGAGATATAGAAACACATTTTAGAGATTTTCACATAGCATGTTTGGATTATGTACCTAATGACTGGCTACTTAACAAACTATCTCCATGGATCCTAAAGGATTATGCTTTACAATGGTTTTATAGTCTACTAAATCAGTCGGTCACAAATTTCAATCCTTTAGTATACATGTTCTTGGCACATTTTGGTATCAACATTGGTGACAAGGTTTCATATGCATAGATTATACAATAGAAATAAAGGTCAAATGAGCCCCTCATAGATTATGTTCTTAGATACAAGACTATTATGGCTAAACTAACTAGCCCCATTAGATGATCAAGAGCTACAAGACATCTTCAAATAGAGCCTTTTATCAATATTTCATGAATCTATTATGTTCAAAAGGCTCTCTTCCTTCACTAAATTATGTCATACACTCAAGGGAAGAGAAGTCAGGTTAATTTCAATGGGCAAAATTAAGTATTCAATTATTTTAGACACAACCAAGAAGAGTAATAACAAAGTCCCATACAAGGTCAAAATTGGTGACAACAAGAATCAAAATCAACCAAAAGTCAATACAACTTCAGATCCCCCTTAGCATGTGGTTTTATCAACACCTCCTCATCATGCATTTATGAATCTACCAGTCTCTTAGCTAGGGTTTTACAATAATTATTAGAATGTAACATCATCACTCTCCCTCCTATCTGAGAAGTAAATATAGAAAATCCTCTTCCATGGGGATATGATCATCATGCATTTTATGATTTTCACAAGGTACTAGGCCACACCAAAAATAGATGCATCAGTTTATGACATAAGATACATGACTTGATAGATGATTATCTACTTGTTTTGGGAACTTCAATTGAGCCTCTAAAGATAAATCCAACATAAGATAAAGATTTGAATTTTTTTTTAGATCCATTTCTAAAAAATTCAAAATAAGAAAGAGGAGAAACTAGGTGTTCATCATACATACCATAAACATCCTCCACCAGCTACATACCAGGCACCTTCAGTTGAGGCACATCCTTTTATAGGTATGATTGGTTTGTATGAGTCTAGATTTATAGCTAGGCCTTCGATATCATTTTCAAATAAAGATATTGTGGATAATAATATAGGCTACAATGCATTATTTATTAGATCACATATTCATAATCAATCTATTTGTAGTATACTCATTGATAATGGTTCCAATCTTAACATGTGCACTCTCACACTAATTTAGCATTTGGGTTATTCAAAGTAGGATATCACTCTAACAAACAAATTTATCAATGGTTTTAGTGGGCATATTTAGAGTTAATTAGGAGAGATAGTAATTTCACTATAGGTTGGTCCTACATATGTGGCCACCCCATTCACTATAGTTCCCAATGCAGGATTTTTTGACATATTACTTGGTTGACCATGGATTCAAAAACTCAAGGTAGTACCTTCCATAAATCATATATGCATGAAGTTCATTCATGATAATCAAGTTATCATAGTTGATAGAGTTCCTTATGAGTCACCACTCCCCACTTTAGAGCCATCTACTAGCTTATAATCCCCATCTTTAGTTCTTCTACTGGTCTTAGTTTCTCCTCAAGTTTCAATACAATTTCCACTATAGATCTAACCACAATTGTGATATCCATTTATAGTATAGAGGGCTCATACATACCCACATTTAAAAAATTCTAGAAAACTTCCAACAACAATATTCACACCTATAGTAGTTACATTGAGGTCTCATACAACTACACAAAGAGCACCTATTCAAAGAGCCCCTTCTACTTCTAGATGGGTCCCTAAGAGCCCTACAGTTACATCAATTTATCAGAGTAATAGGGGGACCCCAAATTCATCTTACACATCAAATTTTTCAAAGCATTTACAACATACACAACTTTTATCTTCCTAATCTTAGACATACACCCGTGCCTCACAATCATGTATGATTCAGTTGTTTGATATAAGACACCATGATAAGGAGTCTCATTCGAGACTCATAAATTAGTATCATTTCTTCCCATTGTTTATTGTACATATCTTATATCAAAATACACAAATAATTAAAAAAAATCAAAATACAGAAAACATTTAAAATATATTAAAAATACCAAAAACATTCTGATTATATGCATCATCCACGCTTTACATTACTATCATCATGCTATGACTTACATTTACTATTTATTACTATTGTATGTTAATTCTTATACATTACCATGCTTCAGTTAATCTTATTTGAGTGTGTGTTGTGACACCCAACTACTTGATTGATTCATTATACCCATTGAGGGGGCACTCCTACTGCTATATTTGAGACACACATTGATATACAAACCCATTGGGGGCATCTTTTACATGACTAGATCATCTAGGTTATGTCATTCCTACACTATACACTTTGAGATATCATGCTGATGTACATTAATTTATAGCTTACATAGAATATTATATCAACATTTCACTAGTATCTAACACTTGTGTATCTCTTAACATATACCTAGTATTGTACTACACATGTTTTACATACTTTCATGTTTGATTTGATTAGTTATATGTACTTGTATCTTTCCAATTATTACATGATTTATCTACTTAGCATAGCTTGTGTGATTGAATTTTCTAGTTTCTATTTGACTCCTGCTTATGCCTTAGGATATTTGCCAATGTCCTTTTATTCTATTCATGTGTGTGCCTTAGGAAATTTTCCAATGTTCTTTGCTTGTACTCTTCTATATGCCTATGGCCCTTGTGCCAACTTTGATTATTTTAATTTATATGAATATGTGGCATTTGAACATGCCTTCCATGCTTTTTTTCCAATTTGAGTGACATGTGCCCATGTACCTTGTTTGCATGACCCTTTCACCATCTTTGTGTGATTCTTGCTTGTTTTCTTGTTTGATTTTCAATGTGTGCAATGCCATAATCCATAGCATGCATTTCCACTTCTTTCTTAGATGCCATGATGGACTTCATGCTCCATCCCTTCAACTAACAATTAACAACTAACAACTAACAACTAACAACTAACAACTAACAACTAACAACTAATAACTAGCAACTAACAACTAATATGTGAAATTTATAGTTTAGTACTTTACACATGATTTCACATTGATATATATATCTAGGCATACCCCTATTGATCTAACAATCTATCAATATAAACATTTATATATCTTGAAACATATTGTCAAATATCAAATGCTATATTATATATCTATACAACTTAACACACTTGTAGGAGTCTTTTCTTTTGAGGGTAGTCATTTCAAGTTCATCAAACCTACCCTTAGAAGAGGGGGAATAAAATAGGGGTTTCATCATAGAGACCAAAGATCCTAATAGTTGAAACAACAACATTCAAACCACTCAGTATAGAATCTAAAGGTCAAACTAGTCAAAATAGAGTAGAAAAATAGTGACAGTTCTAGATCAGTAACCAATTTTCACACCAGACACTAGTGCCAAAAATTAAAAGTAGTTCTAATCACAACGGTGTCCATATTTTGGTACTCATATATAGGTAGAAAAACACCTAGGTTTTCTATAAATAGGCACAAAGTTCAATTCAAGGACAACTTTTGCACTTCTAGATCAATCAAATTTAGTAGTTTTAGTATAGTTTTCTTAGATATAGGGGGTTATCATGCACAACATGATGGTTCTCACTTTCAATTCAGACTAGGTAGTTGGCATAACTTCCATATTATAATCCATGTTATAGACATTAATGATTGGGGCAATGTACATAACACATTGATCTTCTTTTACTTCTGAGTTTAGTTTATTTTAGGCATTCTCAATAATTACATGCCTTACTCCATTTTCAGGTTGTTGGCATCATTTATGAGTTGAAATTTCATAAAATTTTAACTTTTTGATTACCCAAGTTCCCAATTTGGATTTTATATAAGCCTAGTACATTAGTTTTAGAGTGGATTTCATACAAGCCTAACCTCTATCTTTCAAAATGGCCAAGAGTGGCCTAGTTTCTAGCATAAATTCAAGCTATCTATACCATATTATTAGATTTACATCACATCCATGGGCTCCATGATCCATTTAATATGAAATATATTCTATACCAGTATCACTTTATATCTTCACTTCATAGGGCAATGATGGAGCTAAAGGACCAGCCTTTGTATTCTTGAGCCACCTATTTAGAGGGATTAGACACATAGTCTAGACAACCTTCTAGGGAATTGAGTACTCAGTTTTGGTCATGATATTAATCTTGATTCAACACATAGTCAACATAATCTAGCGTAATATATCATCACAATAGGTTTTCTATTGATTCACATACTCGATGAGGTGTATTCATTCCTTTCTCTTCCTCTTACTTAGATTTTATATGTTCTTATTTTAGATATAGCATATCTAGTAAGAAATGATCTAATTTATGTTTTCATTTGTAGATTCACACTTCATAGTGTGATCTCTCAATGCACATCTAGCATTACACAACTTCATGAGCTTCTCCCTCATAGGTAAGTTCAAGTATGCTTTTTACTTTCCTTTATCCTAGTATTTCACTTTGTTGCATCACTAGAATAAAGGGGGGGATTTACTCATATAAAATGCAAAATTAGATGACTTACACCTGAAAAATGACACCCAATCCATAGGTCTTCCTTCTTGCTCACACAACCCTTCAAGTATATTCTTTCATTAATTCCCAATCATCCATAGTCCTCTAAACTTATCTCTTTCAGACCAGGGTAGCCCTTTCAGGCCAAGATATATCCCCCCTAGGTCTCATCCCCTTAGGACAAAAGTGCCCAAATTAGATAAGACCACTAAAACCTAGGGTGTCTTATTTTTGCAGCTATTTTCCAAATGTATTTTTACCTCTAACGACCAAATTTTCCTAGATATTAATCTTTTTCCCTATCAACCTAATACAATTTCATTTAACCCATGATCATTTAAAACCCTATAAAAGGTGATTCAAATTCTATTTATAAGGGTTGACACTCATTTACAAAAATAATAATCAAGAATACAAGTAAGTACACTCAAGCACTCTTCCCTATTCTCTACATATAACCTTCTAAGACATTTCAAGCCTATTCATGCACTCATACTAGTCCCTAGTCATCCAAAGTACATCCAATTTTTCATCTATTTGCATACATCACACACAATTACATCAAGCAATCAAATGGGAGAAATACATTAGCTTGATCCCTATTTTGAGTATTGGTATGTAGGTAGTGTGCCCACACATGGGGTGTGAAGTGCATCCAACATATATTTTACACACTGACCCCTTCTCTTTATTTCCCAAATTTCCATTCAAATTTAAGCACAAAGAGATATTAAGGGTCTTAAAGACTAAATTAGACACACAACAAGATTTTTACGCTTATAGGCCTCAATAATTTCATAGATAGGTTAACATAGGCCTATCAAATAGAACCCCAAAAGCTTTTAGCATCAGGACAATAACACCAAAATAGGACTACAATGCTGGATAATAGGGTGTCCACTTTTGGCACTCTTATCCAACCCAAAATCATAGTTTAATAACCGATTATATCCCATTTTTTAGTCCTACTCTAGTATCAGGCCTTATCTTAGTTTGGATCAACCAAAATAAGCTAAGTTTTATTTTCTCTTAATTTTTGTTATATTTAAAAAAGTTAAAAATATTATCTATTTGTGTAAATTAGTAGGTTAACTAAATCATATTATTCAATTATTTACATTTTTGTAGACGCATTTATAATTTAGGAATTAAATACTTCATTTCCTAAAATAATAAAACACTTCCAAATTGAATATTTAAATATGGAGGTTATAAGTAATGCATCAATCAAGAGGGATAATCAAGACGTCTAGAAGAATAAACTAGTGAAGGTTTTCCACACTTAACCTTTGCAAATAACTACTTGACACATATCATATACACTAAAATAATATGAATTAATCATAAAGAGGAAAGAATGAAGACGAAAAATTCAAGGAAGTGAAACACTATCACTATCATTCATTGAAAATTCACATAAAAATTATAGATGCAAGATGGAGAAGGTATAAACAAACTTATATTCACTTCAAAGGAAATAACCATTATCAATTTGAGTAGGTCTTTACCATGAGTAGCTAAAGGATACTTCTAATATCACACATAATATTAATTATAGGAAAAAGAGAGGGGGGGGCAAGAAAAAGACATGTGGGAAGCTCATGATGAGTGTCATCCATCACAAAATTAGTTACAAACTCAATAGATGGTTAAAAATAGTTATATGACTCTTCCTCTACATATGTTAGCTTTAATTGATGATGGAATCATGAAAGGTGGTGTAGGCATGCTTCTTGCTTTCCATGACTCATCCCTATTCTCTTGAAACTTCCCTCTTTTCTTGATTGAAGAGTTATAATTACACACTTGCATCTAGCTCACTTTAGGATTTTTGACACCTTCTCTACATTGGGGATCTTAAAAAATTATGTTATAGGTGTGTCTTAGTCCCTCATGGATCTTTAGTGGCATGTCCAATTGTTAAAAGGTCTTTATGAGAGTCATTTGATGTAAGTAAGCTTATATAATTCTATATAGGTTTATTAGAGGAAAAAGATAGGTTTACGATGCCATTTACTTATCATTTCCTATGTATTTATGATATAGAGTAAAAAAACTCAAGACAATATTGAAAGAGTTGATAGAGGATTGTTCTCATCCTTGAGAGTTCCCATCAATATGCAACAATAAAATTACCTCTACATAAGTCCTTTCAAAACTTAATATAGCCATTGGAATGGATTTGATTATGACTTTGAGAGTCATACAATAGTGTCATCTTATGTCTACAATGATGCTTTGAAGATTCTTATACCCTTGATGACCTTAAGAAGGTCTACAACTTCATTTACTCTATGCAAACAAGGGGTACTCATCATTTTAGCTTGGTTTAGTAACTTAAAAACATATCAAACCACCATGATATCCTCTTGAATTGATGGTATAAGGTAATTAGACCTCTTCCCAATCTTGAAAAGCCTTCTTAACTAGTTAAGAAGTTCTCATTCATGCAAATAACTAAAATTAAGCTTGAAAGTGAAGTTTTAGGGCTATTTATTTATACTTTTCATACACATGTGCCAAGATTTGTGATGTAATAGATGACCGTGATATATTAAATATGTTTTAAATTCATTTTAGGTGCATTATAGTTGCTAAAAAGGTGTTTATAGTCATTGAGCTCTTTTGAAATTTTCTTGGCAATTTTGAGGTATTTAATTTCTTATAGATTGTTAATAAAGATATACCCCTTAATGGATTGATAAATACATTTAAATTTGAGGGTGTATATCTAGTTAACTTACCCTAAATCTATTTTTACCCATGTAACTAACTAGCTAACTTCACAAGTGAAGAATGAACCCTCTAGAGTTTATATGCTTGTAGGTGCATACTCGAGACAAGTGTTTTAGGTAAAAAGGTCATGAAATGCTTGTTTTATGATTATAAATGGATACTTGGCATCTTATACAATGCATATAATGTATATAATTAGTTATCTAAATAATTTGACCCCATTAATGGTCTTGAAAGTTGATTTATCCCATGCCTAGGGTTTGTAGGTATCTTGATAGTTTTGGCCCTAATTGCCTTATTTTAGTGGTTTATCTTCATAAAAATGAGTATAATCACTCATAAAATCTTATAACATGTATTTATAACTCATTATGAACTTATAATATTCATTCTAAACATAAAACTTGTGCTTTCTCTTCATGTTTATACCTATAACCTTGACATAGTCAAGCTCAATATGCATGATCATGTTGTTTATTTGTAATTTGGACCTTGTGTTTGGATTTAAAGATGATTTAGGGGATTGGTAAGGTTTAATTAATTTTTTAAAACTAGTTTCCAATAATTTTATTAGCTAAAAACATCTCACAACCTCAAAAACTTGCTTGTCATGTCAAAAGATAACAAAATATGAGTTTTCCTACCAAAGTAGGTTTCATCTATGGTTGATTGCATTAATATTGGTGTTTTAGGGGATATTATATATATATTTAATTATTTTAAACTATCACAATGAATCCAAAAATATCAAAAATTCTATCAAAATAAGAAAAATTACCTACTAGGGTTTGATAGGGTTGTAAGAGCACCAAACTTGTTGGTGATTATTCATAAAGATCAAGACCCTAAACTTAGACTTATTAATAAAAATATGTAGGAAATAGGGGTGCCTTTAAACCCATAATATCATTGTTACTCACACTTATTTTCCTTCATGAACCAATGGAAACCAATTTAACTTCTTCATTATGCATATTACATGATGGAGATTTTAAGTGGTTTCTTGCTTTGTTTGGACATATAATTTCTATTTTAGCATGGTTTTGGAAAAAGTATTCTAATTTTATCCTTGAATATTCCTAGAATATATTTTTTAGTCTAAAAACCTTTTAATGAGACCTCCTTATCATGGGGACTTAGAATATCTTCATGTATTTTGCCTTTGTTTCACTTTACAGACCTTTCTTCATTAAGAACCTTATTGATTTATAAAAATGCCATGTTATAGATATGTACAAGATGTCAAATGGACTTCTTATTTACTTTTTTAATAATAGTGTAATGTATAAAGAACCTCTTTTGCCTACCTTTCCTACCATTCATTACATTATGTTATGTTTGAAAGTTAAAGCAATGAATAAATAAGTTTTCAAAAGTGAGTATACATTAAAAATGGGTGTAGTTGACATCTCACCTAGGTGTATAGGTATAAATAAGATCAAAAGGATCTTCATCAAATTCTAAATAGTCTAAAATGACTCCCTTTAAACTCTACACATGAAATTGACTCATCACATTTGATATCCTTCAAGGGAGTCACTTTCCAAAATTACACCAAACCTTTAATAAAATGCTTGTAAATTAACTTCATGAGCTAGTGATGTGTAAAAATGATAGACTCATGACTTTTCTCACTTCACAGACCTTTTTTGAAACATTAATCCCTAAGACATATAACTTTAAAAAAACTAGTGCCATAATAAGACATTATTTCATAGCTCTAATAGGTGCATGAACATCTAAACTAGAATTACAAAACCTATAACTCATTATAATCATCTCAACATTCCTAGTTTGTAGATAAAACAATCGATGATGGATAACTTGGCCAACATTTTTGGTGACCTCCAAGTATAGTTTTCATACTAATAATCTAAACTAGTGGCCTTAAATAACCAATTGGGCATGAAGTCATGGAATAATAATTTATTTGAGACTAAAATAAACTTAAACATGACATTAACCTTTAGAACAAACAAAAAATATAAAACTAATCCCAACACACACAACAAAGGAAGACGCACATATGCCAAGAGGCACTTAGGGAAACAAAAAACTACTCTATTATGTATAGGATGAGAAAATGACCTTAATAATAATGATTAAGTTGTATCCCATTGAATGGGATATGTAACTCTTATCCATTAAAATTTGAGATATAAAGAGTATTATGTTTATTTCAATGAATGATGACATAGGGCCTACTCCATAGAGTATCAAACTTTGTGTGTCTTTTAGGCTTGGTCTTATCTTCATCCTATTCAAGTACAAGGTCACCCTCTTAGAATATTATTGGAAAAACTCTCTTGTCAAATTACATCTTGAATTTATATTGGTGAGACTCTATGGTACACATTTCATGGTTTCTTATTTCCTCTAATTCCATCAACTTAGTTAATTTGATCTCTATGGAAACATTCTCCATCATCTCAAGCTAATATGTAAGCTCTAAAGTTGGTAGTTCAAGGGAGATGGGTAGATTTGATTCATTTCTATAAATGATCATGTAGGGTGAGTATCCAATGTCTATTTTAGGAGTGATCCTATCATCACATAAAGATATCTTCAAGTTTGTATGCCATGTTCTTTGATTTTCCTCCATAGTCCTCTTGGTGACTCTGATTAGATTCTTATTTGTGGACTCTATTAGTCCATTCCCTTGAGTATATTAGTTATAGGAGGTACTTTTGTATATTTTATACATCAAAATGCATTAAATTATCTTAACACCAAGGAAATCCATTTAACTATTTGAGATATGTGTATAATGTACTCCAAATCTAGTTATTATGCCTTAATAGAAATCTAGCACAATAGTCTTATTAGTTTCCATGAGAGTCACTACTTATCTCCACCTATTAAAGTAGTAAATTTTAGTCAACATTGTATACACATAATATTTTAAAACTTTTATTGATTACTGACACTTTTTATCTTATAGGAACCTATCAAGTCTCAATATCTGTAAGTGCATGCCTTAAAGGGTACACTAGGAAAGGGGTGGGCAAACCATTAGTGCTTCGTAAGATTATATTTACTTTTTACACTTGCCATATACACACTGTATCCTAAAAATTTGAACCCTAAGATTATTTCTCTCTTTCTTATCCATTCTAGTTATTGTCATGCTTTATTCCTTCATTTTTTGCCTTGTTATCCTTTTGACCTATTAAGTAAAGTAGGTCGACGTGGTCAACCTAGTGTGTTTTGGGGACACTTTAGATCTTTTGGTTTGTTAGCCTCCCAACTGACCTAGCATAGACCAAGTGAGTTATCCCAAAAAATTTCTAGGTCAACCTAATCAACCTAGTACAACTGACATGTCCAAAGTTTTTTAGGTAAGATTCACCTATATATACAAGTTCATTTTATCGTTATTAAAAGAAAGAGTTGAATTAAGTGAATAAGTGTAAACAAACATATACTTATTGACCATTTTAATTGAGTAATAAAGCTTTAGGGTTTAATATTTTCTTTGGAGCTTTGATCTTGTCTTGTGGAGAAGTATTTTGGATGCTTAGGTAGGTTGTGTAGCCTAGAGATGATTTATCTTGGTTATCCTTAAAAACCACAAAAATCTCTTGAAAATCACCTTGGCCAAGAGAGAGTTTGAGGCTTCGTAGGTTCATCTTCAAAGGTAAGTTCCTAACTTTATTTATCCTTTATAAGAGTAGATAGAGAATGCAATATGTATTCTTCTCTTCCATGCATTAAGATTATATATACATTGACATGAGTATATATCTCTTATGAATGTTTAGTTTAGTTGTTATTTATTTGTTTTATTCTAACACCCACTTTATGCCACAATATTTGGTGCACACTAGATTAGTTTAATTTTCTTATTATTAGAATAGTTTACTCTCTTGTTTGTTAGCATACATGAAATATCAAATCATAAGACTATTTTAGGGTTGTTGTGTGATTGTGTTAGACTATAGGCTTTAGAACCCTTATTAGCATTATATGTTATGACAAGTGATACAATTGATCCCCTAATCAAGTATAACAGATCCCCATATTGGTCATGATCTCACTTAACAAGTATATACCCAATCAAAAGTGTAGGTGTGTTCTATGTTATCTAAACTAGGATTAATTCATGTACATCATGCAGTTCCAATTGTTTACATTTTGGTGAACTCAATGTGAATCAAACCCATATAATATTTGTTCACTTTTTATTTCATTTATTTTGATCATCATTGTGATCACATATTTTGACATACTAGATTAATTCTATCGACCTAGTTCTTTTTCTCTATGCATAAGTTTTTAGGAATAGGCAATTAGATCAATTAGCTCAATCTAGTATAGGTTTTAATTTTCTAGACTTCTAGATTATACTAGTAGGTTGAAAAAATAGACATAATGCATTTTAATACATCTAGTTTAGCCTACTAGGTTGACTAATTCATCTTAGTGTATTTTTAGCACTTTTTTAATATGACCCTGTATTGTTTGATCGACCAGCTCAACCTAGTTTGCAAATTTTTGCTAGTTTTTTCTAAGATTATAGATCAAAAATCTCCTTCATTTTCATCTTTGAACCATTAAGGTCAGTCTTTTATTCTTTGTCTCTTTCTATTTTTTACTTTCCTTTCAATTTTTTGGTCTTTAAAACTACCCTTACATAACCAACTAGATCCAATTGGTCTACCTAGTTCTATGTTCTATATGCTATGTGAAACAAGTAGGTCAATGTAGTCAACCTAGTAGGATATTTAGACCCTATCTTCAATAATACTATCTCAAGTTTATCGACCTAATTATATATGTTATGCATATAGTGTTTTCACTATACCTTATTTCAAGGTTGGAGTTCACCTTGTATGTTAATCACATCTTTTATTTAATTTGTTTACATGCTTAAAATAGTTCACATAGTCTAATTAGGAGGTTTTTAATTAATCACTTAGTTTTAATATTTTTATTCTATGCACACAAAAAAATAAAATAACATCAACAATCATTTTAATATTTGACTACCCACACCAACCTACTTGGATTTCATCACCAAGGGAGAAACCAACTTGATGTTCTAGTCAATTATAAAACATGGTTAATGGTATATTTTGTCTCAACACCTGACACCCTTATGATTGTGGTATGTGAAGTGAGGGGGTGGGCCCCAATAAAAAGCTTGTATCATTTATACTATAGTTATTTTCATCCTAAACTCACCTGAAACCATATTTAGATTGATATCTAATACCTTGCTTATAACCAATCTCCATTTCACATTTAAAATCATTCTTAATAATCTAATCAACATTATAGGTTTACCAAATATCTAGTATTACTTTCAAGTTGTTTGATTTCTCTTTGATCAATTGTTTATGAAAAAACTTTCATTAGCCAACATTAGTGCAAGATTTTTCTTTATGTGCATCAATTAGATTGGTCAGTGTCAATTCAATTTACTAATTGTTTCCCTTTAGTACTAATTTCTTTTCATTATTTATAATTTGTATTTTTTCAATTCATAAATTGATATCAACTTTATCATATTCCTTACATCATCATGAATCCAATGCATTTTATGATTTTCAAAATGAATAATTAAAACTAAATATATAGGTAAAACAAGTAACCTATCTATTGTATTATGTCAGCCTAGTATCTTTTTCATCCTTTGTCCACTGTACTAGGTTGACCTAGTTATGCATGTTCTATTTTTCTAGTCTTTTTACACTGTACTAGATTGACTTGGTCAACCTTTTATAGTTTTATAGTCCTTATTTCTATGCTAAATTGACTCAGTCAACCCTGTACTATTTTCTATCACTTTTTGTTCTCCTTATGTGGTTATCTTCTCTTGTTTCATCATGATGACATATTTTTATCCTTCCCTTATTAAATAACATTGAATTATTAAGGAATTGGATAGTAACCTTATCTATTTCATTAACTCTAATGAAACTATTCATTTTTTTCCTTCCCTTATCCTAAGCCTAAAACACTCACTACACAATGCAATATAGTTTATATCCTTCATCATAATCCTCCTCTAAATACCAATGTTGGGATTATTTCACCACATCATACCATTCAAATTGATAATCTAGGTGGTTCCCAAATATTCAAAAACCTTTATGATAATACTATTTACACTTCTCATGAGAATGGTGGATTGACTAAGCTCCCTTCTTAACCACACTTAAGATAATTAACTCTAATGTTGGGAATCCTCCACTTAAAAAGAATATTCCTCCCACCAACACTAAAAATACTTCTCCTATCAACACTAATACCCCACCTTAAAATCCACCTATTAATATAACTCAACTTCTTACCCAAGTCATAAAATAAATAAACATCATCCAAACAACCAATCAATCACAAATGATGACCATGCAACAACACTTACGCAACATGATTAGTCAACCAACTCAATTCATCATATCTAAACCAAATAATTTTTTTCCCTCCTCCTCTTAGAGATGCCAATGGAAATATCATCCCTCAACCTCCAATGAATAACAAAATGCTTTAACATATTCAAAATGAACCTTTAGCCCCATTCACTGCATCCATAGATATTGGAAACATTTATCCAACTATCACATATAATGGGATTAAGTATCCTACTATATTTTTTTGATTAGTTTGGTAATATCTATAAGGAATGGGTCTAAACTAACACCTTTTATACCACCAAGATATTAGTCAAAAATTTTGTTGGTGATGCACTTGAATGGTACAACCAACTTCCCAAACATTCCATATCAAAATTAGAGAATTTATTCAATGTTCTAGTAAAGGAATTTTAACATGATGACCTTATTGAAAATTACCTTAGCTATTTCATCAATACCAAATAACTTCCTAATGAATATGCTCATACTTTCATCAAATGATGGAAATATATCACTCATAAAGTGGACCATAACATGAATGATGACACTCTTATAAAACTATTTGTCACTTCTCTTCAATAATTTTTTTAATTTTTTTAACCAAAAACTTTAGAACAAGCCTTAGACCAAGGAAAAAGATAATACTTTCTTATGACTCAATTTGAAACACCTCAAACAATTACTAAAGCATATTTCCAATCTTGTTTTCATACTATTGATTCATCCAAGCCTCCCCAACCTAAAAATGTAGCATCTAATTCAACTAATTTTAACCCAACCCACCCTCCATTGAGTCTAGAACAACTTAAGAAGAAATTTCCACCTTCTAAACCCATTAACTTTAATCCTTCCAAACATCCTCCAAAATGGCACAATCTATTTAAATTTTGTTGGTGGTATGATACTATAGGTCATTCTCATGAATCTTGTTGTGATC
Organism: Torreya grandis; assembly: GCA_037957365.1. NCBI lineage: Eukaryota > Viridiplantae > Streptophyta > Pinopsida > Cupressales > Taxaceae > Torreya > Torreya grandis. The sequence continues at coordinate 369,623 of JARHVA010006702.1, read as the reverse complement.
TTTACCATTTTGTTATTTATTCCTTTCTTGGTTCAAATTTAAATCTTGATACTCTCATAAAATAATGTTATCAAGACTATATTTAAGCTTCTCACAATCATTCTAAAGAACCACAATCACATCAACATCAACTACCTAATGAACAAAAATAATCATCCCATAGATATACCTCATCTACTAGTCTTATTCAAACAATAATTAATCCTTCTTCCTACACCAATAAGGAAAGTATAGATAACATGAACAAATTTAAACATGTTGATGTACCCATTTAACTTCAACCTCTTAGGCCACATGAACCAAAATAATATCTAGTCCAAATGCCTACTCCAAAGCATATCATACATGGTCCTCCTTTACCTTCTCATACACATCATATGTTACATTCAACCTCTTTAAAATATAACAAACCAACACATTTACCTATTTCCAAATGTACCTACCAACCCAATGCAAATCATTTTAATGGTTCAATATTACCTCACTCTAACTCACATGTTGGGCATCTTGCGATGCCCATCCACATGTCCCTTTAGACTTTGGGTCATTTTTTTTATGCCCATCCCTACATCCAATTGCCCTTTGGGACATCTAGCGATGCCCACTCTTGTAAAATGCATAATAACAAACAAATCCATCTTCAAGAAACATTTTAAGATTTATAGACTTGTATTTTACATGCTCATCTTTAATATAGATGTTAACATAAATTTATTTTTGTCTCATGTTTCTTTGTTTTTATGTATTTTTATTCTTTTAATTTCACTTTACTAAGCATCATGATTTTCCTTTATGTTCTTTTGGATTTATTACACATCACATTTGACATTTACTTTCATTTTTTCCCTTATATATCTCTTTTTTTTTTTGTCTTTTTATGTCATTCTTTGCCTTATTATCTTTATGATCATTTTCCTCTTTATTTAGCATTTACCTCTTGATGTACCATAGCCTTCTTTTTATTTTTACATTTATCTTTTAGCACACTCGTGGGTTTATCTTTTATGAGTTGCTTCATAAGAACACATATAAGACCTGAGACCCCTCACAAAATTACCATCATTTTTACTTATTATTCTCATTTCGCTACTTGCCAATGCTATGTTAGCATCCTTTGGGTTGTTCTTTGTGAGGTACTTTTTCAAAAAGCTCCCTCACTTTGCTTTTCTCTTACTTATAGACACCCTCATGGGTTTCTCTGTATGAGTTACTTTGTAAGACCATGGATAAGACCCAGTCCTCCTCATAAAATTAACATATTTTCATGTTCTTTATGATCCTTGTTATTAGACTTTAGCTTTTACTTATTTTTATATATGGAATCTTCACAACAATCTATGTTAACATGTTTTCCTCCATTTCCCTCATTATTATGATAAATAATAACACCCTTTTCCGTCATTAAATCCCTTTTTTCCATTTGTCACATTTTTTTTACAATTCAAAGAAATACAAATTATTCCATGTTGCATTTCTTCTTGATTTCCCCTTTCTATTCATCTCCACATTAGATAAAACAAGGTCAAAGTCAAGATAACATTTTTATTTTACATTGATTTATGAGACTCTTAGACCCCATGCTCTTTAAAGTTTCTCTCTCTTAGCAGCCTTATCCTAAGTTTTAAAATAAAAGTCATCTTTAGCACCCATGTTTGGTTTTCTAAATCTATATGGAGGAGGAATAAGAAAAATCCATCAAAATAAAGTTAAAATCCAAATCATTTGAAACAAAAGGAAATGATATCTAAAAGGCAACACACAAGTCTCAAAAGTCAAATTCACACCAAATGACATGATTAAAATCACATATCCTATCTCTAATTATAGCTCAAACTCTATAGTTAGCTTCACATAGAGCCAAAGTCCTTTAGTGTGTGGTAGGCTAGTAGATTGGAATAGGGGAATTCAAAAAAATCTATGGTGCTACCTACTTTCTCATGCAAGTAACCAATATTCATAATAAATCAATGGATCTATAAGGGGTCATAAATAATGGGGAATGCATCATGGAGAGGTACATCCATTTTATTTTTCATGCATATATCTTTCATGTGATGATATATATACTTCATTTGTTGACCTAAGACATGTGTAGCTAAAATAAGTTCTTCAGAGTCCTTAAGGTTGACAGTCCTATTGTTTTGATAAACCAAATTTGACTGTCTTAACTTTGATAAAGAGTTTCTCTACCTTGTTTTTTCCTTCATTTTCCCCTCCACCCATTTCATTTACACCATTGATCAACTGATTGTGATTCCAAATGTATTTTCCCTCTTATATTATTCCCTATTCTTCACCTCTTAAAAATATGCTAGCATTACTTTGTTTTAGTTTTATCTATCCTTAGAAGTGAGACAACATATTTGAGTAACTATGGATCACTCTTTTCTTTCATGTCATCATTGAGCTACCTTTCTATTGTGGATATCTGAGTTTGCACCTCTTTTACCATTATTACATGTTTTTATTTATGTATGCCTTCTTCATGTTTGTATTACATCTTAACTTACATTTCATTCAAAATGATTTCATATTTTTATTTATGTTTGATTATTTCATGCCTATCTTACATAAGCTTACTTTTCACCTTCTTACCTATCTTTGTTAGAGTTTTATTGCATTGATATTTCATTTGTCATTCATGTTTTACATGATTCCCAACTTGAGTTATTATGTTTTGCATTCCATTTTACCATTTATGTTTTATATATTTTCCAATTATTTTTCATTTATTTCCTATTATTTGTCATTCATTTTCCATCATTTTTCATTTATTTTATTATCATTTGTCTTTCATTTGCTAATCATTTATCATTCATTTACCAATTATTTATCATTCATTTTTCAACCTTTTATCATTCATTCCTTAAGTATTTTAGCCTTGCCTTAACAATCCTCATTTTCCAATTTTCCTAAATCTTTTTGTCCACTAAATACTATATGTCTATCTTCCAATTTTTTTTATTTTTGGCTATTTTTTGCACTAACTTCTATAGGTTCACCTAGTGTACTCTACATTGGACACCTTCATTTATTGCAATCTTATTATTTATCTATAAAATTAAGGTAAGTTAAAGGTATGTGTTTTTAAATTCTATCCTTTCATTTATCTTATTTGATTCTTACTACACTTTAATTAGAGTCATAATTATGTGTTATCATGTTATATTCTGAAGCACCATCCCATGTTACACTTACGTGACATGTGATGAGCTTAAACTGAGGCATATGTATACACATAATATTTTTAAATATTTATTAATTAATAACACTTTGTATCTTATAGGAACCTATCAAGTCTCAATCTCTTTGAGTGCATGCCTAAAGGGGTGCACTAAGAAATGAGTAGGTAGACCATCAGTGATTCATAAGATTATTATTCCTTTTGATAGTTACCATCTACACACTTGTATCCTAAAACCTTGAACACTAAGTTTATTTATCTCTTGCTCATCCATTTCAATCATTGTCATACTTTATTCATTCATTTATTTCCTTGTTACCCTTTTGAATTGTTCAACAAACTAGGTTGACCTAATCAACATAGTGTGTTTTTGGGACACTTTAGATCTTTTGGTTTGTTATCCTCTTAGTGGACTTAACACAAACCTAGTGAGTTAGCCCAAAAATATGCTAGGTCAACCCGATCAACCTAGTACGACTGACATGTCTAAAAGTTTTTAGGCAAGATCTACCTACATATACAAGTTCATTTTTCATTATTAAAAGAGAGATTTGAATTAAGTGAAGAAGTACAAATGAAAATCTACTTGAGGAATAAAGATTTAGGGTTTGATACTTTCTTTGGAGCTTTTATCTTGTCTTGTGGATAAGTCTTTTGGATGCTTAGGTAGATTGTGTAGCCTAGAGTTAATTTATCTTGGTTATCCTTACAAACCACAATAATCTCTAGTAAAGAACCTTGGCTAAGGGAGAGATTGAGGCTTTGTAGGTTAATCTTCAAAGGTAAGTATTCCTAACTTTATTTCTCCTTTGCAAGAGTAGATAGATAACATAGTATGTATTATTCTCTTCCATGAATTTAGATTTTGTATACATTTATTTGAGTATATGTCTCCTATACATTTTTAGTTTAGTTGTTGTTTATTTGTTTTTTTCTAACCCCCACTTTGTGCCACAAGCTTTGGTGTGCACTAGATTAGTTTAATTTTCTTGTTATTATAATATCTTACTCTTTTTTTTGTTATCATAAGTGAAATATCAAATCATAGGACTCTTTTAGGTTTTTTGTGTGATTGTGTTAGATGATAGGCTTTATAACCCTTCTTAGCATGATATGTTATGACAAGTGATACAAGTGATCCCCTAATTGGGTCTATCAAATCCCCATATTGGTCATGCTCCTGCTTAAGAAGTGTATACCTAATTAGAAGTGTAGGTGTGCTCTATGTTATCTGATATAGGATTAGTTCATGTACATCATGAAATTATAATTACATACAACACCCACTTATGACCAACACTTGAAGGAGGATTGATCATACCCATGAAATCTACACCCTAATGTATGAAAGGATACTCTACCTAAATGGGATGGAGAGGGAGGATGATAAGTTTCTAGTTTCTTGTGAAAATGCACACTTTTGACAATTCCTCACCCATGAATATGAGTATTTGAACAATCTAGACTAATAATAAAGAGTTTTCATCACATTTACTGCTATTATTCTTGGTGTAAAATGGCCACTTGATGACCCATCATGTAATTATGCCAATATTATTTAAATCTAATCAACTTATACACACCTCAAGAGAAATACATTAAGGTCTTTATTTAAGATTATTCCATATACCAGAACATATGGGATGGATTTTAATATTAAATAGATCCTTTTACCTTTGTCTAGGCTTAGTGGAGACTCACCCATTTGAATAAATCTGATCATGCCTTATGTCCAAATCATGGTAGATGAAGGTGAAAATTTTAGAGTATCATATTATAGTCATAGGATAGACTATTTTTAATATTATAAGTCTAATTTTAATTTATCACATAGCCCTTTTCCTCTCACAACTTGTTAACTTTTATATCTACATCATATTCCATTACTTTGGTGATCCAACCATCTTTTTTCTCATTCAAATCTCTACTCAAAATAAAGTCTTTGATGTTTGGATGAGACACCATTATATGATTTTTTTTTATAGAGCACATTTTTAAATTTATAATACTTCTTATAACAACAAAAAATTTATTTTCTAAAAAATTGTAACTTACCTCATAATCTTCCAAACCTTGGCTAAATAAAGAAATGGGATATTCAAGACATTCCTAATTTGATTGTGTCAACATGGTTGAGATGAATTAATCATTTCATAAATCATACAAGGTGAATTAATTTGTGATATTAATATTTTTAAGTGTTGGAGCTTGAGTTATGGCTTGATTAGTGGCTACAAAACTATCCCTTCCTTCTCTAGTCTAATTAAATATCTGATTCTTCTTCAACATGAATGTTAGAGGCTTGAAAATATTAGAAAAATTAGGTATGAACCTCCTAATGAAGTTTATTTTTCAAAACAAAATTTACAATCCTCTCTTGTGTTTAGGCAATGATAAGGACAAGAAAACACTTATCTTTTTAGGGTCTATGGAGATAACTTTCTTAGAGACAATGTGGCCCAAGAGTTTGCCTTCATGGAATGCAAATACACACTTTATAGTATTTAGAGAGATTAAAAACTACCTACACCTCTCAAATATATATATAAGGTGAGTCAAATGCTCATTTGCATCCTTAAAAAAAAGAATGATATCATCAAGGTAAATCAACACTATCTCATTTATCAAACCTTGAAATGCCATGTGTAAGGATCTTTGGAAAGTATCTCCAAAATTATATAACCTAAAATTCATCTTAATATATTAATATGTGCCCCATTTTGTGGCAAAATGCTATTTTATGCTAGTTTTCCTCTTGCATCAAAATCTGATTGTACCTGGAACAACTATCAAAGAAAGAGAAACACTCATAGCCTACTACCATATATAATATTTATTCAATGAAAGAAAAATTATAGTTATCCTTAAATTAAACTATGTTAAATTCCCTATAGTCCACATATAATCTTATCTCTCTATTCTTATTTCTTATAGGGACTAGATTGGCCACCCAAGATGAGTGCTTGATGGGGAAGATGATGCTAGACTCTATCAAATTAGTCAATTATTTATTTATTAGGGGATGTATCCTTGGGGTTAATAATCCTTTCCTTTGCCTTAATAGATTATAATTTGTATCTAGATATATAATGTGTTGAGATAGGCTAGGTTCAAAAGCTTTGAGATTACTATACTCCCAAGAAAATATATCAACAAACTCTTTTCACAAATTAATTAATGCATGTCTCTATTCTTTATTACATACCATTCCAAGTGAGATAAGTTTGCCTTTGAGGATGTTTTCCCTCTTATAATTATCTTGCTTGGTATATATTCTCATATTATCTTTATTAATTTTATCTTAATCATTAAAAATGATTTCAAGTTTTATTAGACCTTTAGGGAATTTGTTTGACCTTAATTATATAATCTGATCACCATATTGCTACTGTAACTTGGTCTAAATTCTTGAAGAGAACTCATCCTCTTCTTGGAAAAATCATGTTATTTTTTATAGTTCTCAAAGAATTTCCAATTAACATAATTATTAAGAATTGAAGACCTTACCACTACCTTGATATGTGGTTGAAATCTTTGAACTCTTGACATCATTAGGGATGCCAAACTAAGCTCTAATTATAGCCAACTTATTAGCATGAGTATTCTCTTCTCTTAGAATGGATTGTATATTAAAGGCCTCAAAATACTCAATAGGGTCCTATACCCTATGCTTTTATGAATTTAACAAGGGATTTTTCTTACATTCTACCCTTCACTTGATGAACAACTAGCTCACTAGCACCAAACACCTATAATTACTTTACTACTATTTTCCTGGCCCATTGAAGGATGTGTATAAGTGATCATTCTCTGATATAATACTAGTAAAAATAAATTGAAATATAAAATTAGCATAGTACCTTTCTTTATAGGTAGAAACTAACATTGCACCACCTCCAACACTAATTTTGCTTCTATATCCAACATATAATAGCTACCATAGACCATTTATTGGCTCACTAACATTCACTAGCTCTAGAATGAAAGAACTTTCCTCATTTAATAAATATACTCTTAGGTTTGATTCTTCTATGAAATTATAGGGATCATATTCATGATGTTTAGTTACCCACTCATGAAGAAAGAGATCAAGTATGACTTCAAGGAAAAAAGTTAGTTCTTGATCAACATGGAGGTCTCCTTCATCAAGAATAATGAAATTAACATTTAAGAATTTAGGCACATAAGTTTATATGTAAATATTTTCAATTTTTTATTATTATATCTTGACTTTGGTACTATACATAGTCATAAAAAACATGTAACACCAATCTAATGATAGATATCCCCAAATCTTGGTCATGAACTCCCTAAATAGACATAGGGAAAAGTGGGGTGGTAGGTATATTACAACATCTTTGGGAATTGAAAAAGTATATAAATAATTCAAGGTTAAGTTTGGACCTTTGATGATTCCTACATTCTTGGTTTCTATCCCATTTAATTATAAAAATCCCTTGGTGATTGGCTCATATTTTAGACCTAGCTTATCAGCTAGTTGGTTAGGCATTATAGAGGTAATATCACCACTATCATTCATAAAATTATGAGCCAAAGACTCAAATATAATTAGATAAAGGTATAAAATAGGGGGGATATCACTTTTCACTTGTTTTTCTCCTTTATGTTGAGTTTCATTCATTAGGATTGCTTTCTCTTTCATTACTGATCGAGCTGCAAGGTTGAAGTTAGATATCTCCTCTTGAAGTAAATCCTTTTATCAAGTGATGGGAAATGTATCCCAAATTTATATATTCATATTTTATTTCTTAATTTTATCAATAATTTTTTAAAAATAACTACCAACCTTTGGTTTTCCCTTAGTAACAATAACACTATTTTGAGCTTATGAAGATTGAGGTAGAGGAACACCTTTCAAACTCTAATTTTTCTACATTTCATAAAATTTAGAGGATAAATTAGGTCTATTTATCCCTTTAGTAAATTTATAATATAGGATATTTCCTTGACCTATCTCTTGGGCACATTCTATTGCTCTCTTCTTAAACCTTGTATTGTCTTCTATATGAGTATCAATGTTACTTGTGTCTCCAACTTGATTCATTATAGAATAATATCCTTATTTCTAATTTACAAGTGTGGAATCATATCAAACTTTAACTTTATTATATTATTATTATAGTTATACTTCAAATTATGGATATTGAGGAACTTGAACACCTTGAACCATTATATATTTATTGGACACACCATTGGGGTACATAATCTAATTTTAGGGTTGATCATAAGGAAGATGCCATGACTAATCTTGGATTATATTATTTTAAATTAAAAAAATGGAATTTTAAGAGATAAAAACATTTGGGTTATATATATTGAAAGGACTAACATGGTTAATTGTCCCTTGACCTTAGAAGTTACTTTAGAAAGGATGTATATTGGCCTAATTAAATTGATTATGGGGTTATTAAGGCCTGTAGTTCTGATCTTACTAAACTTTAATTGTGATAATATAATTTTGAAAAATTTGTATAAGGATCTTGAATTCATGTAAGTCATTAAGAGGGTTAGGGACAAATTTTTATTGATTGGTTGGCAAAAAAATAAGGGTCAATATGGGCAATGCAAGAGGTGTAGAAGGAGTACAAGGATGCAATTATAGGAATAAAAATAGAGGATTCCTTGTATTAATATTATGAACATGGATGAAAAAATTCTCAACCCTTATTTCTACCTCATACACATTGGGAAATATATTTATTTTTCATTTATTGGATCATCACTACTACAATAGTGTTCAAATCCTTCAAGTAGTACAAGAATTCATCATTTGTAGTGGGCATGATTATAGATATAATCCTATCCTAAGTATTTTTAAATATATAATTGAAATACACCATGAAATATTCTATATCCCTCTTTATAGTAGTCAATTATTCCACCAAAGATAAGTGATCACTCTTATCCTCAAAATGCTTACATAATTATTCTCCCAATTCATCTCAAGTATCAATAGAATTAGGCCTCAATCCTCTATACCATTTAATATCCTTCCCTTTTATTGAATTGACTAGAAATTTGTTGCCACATTCTCTTGTATTACATGATGCATATAACATATATTAACAATGTATATTATATGTGTAATAGGAGTGATGGTATTTTCTCTAGTGAAATGTGGGATGTTTTTAAGGTAAAAAACATGGATGTCATCATATTGAGCTAGGTTAAGGGTGATGCCACCATTTAAAGGAAAAAAAAACCTAGTTTTTAAGCACTACCATCTTTCAAATTATAGGTAAATAAAACCCTTTTATAGATAAGTTTGTAATAAAAGATTTTTTTGGCTAAGGGTGTGTACTAGAAAATCTTCTTTTCTTAGCTGTATGGTAAGGAAATTATAGAAACCCAAAAGGAATACCCTTAGAAGAGGACCTTATGATTACCTTTGGCATGAAAAATTGGATATTAATATTGAAACCAAGATGATTGAAAGCTTTTTAGAGTTTCTAGATGTTAAATTTAAATTCTTTAATAGTTACAAACATGCCAAGACTAGCACCAATATTGATCAATATTATTAAACTTTGGTCCCATCAGGCATGATAGAAACTATTATCACTTTAAGTTATACCCTTTGGGAAGGTGCTTCAGATATCCTCACCCAATTGACAAAAAGGAAAAACTCCTAGGCTATGGGTGGCCTAAAATGTGGATTTAACCTCTAGAGAGGGTTGTATCCCTTGATGCTACACCTAAAATTGACACTACACCTACTCAAACTACAAGGAAAAAAATGAAAGAAAGATGAAAGAAAATGAAATAAAAGAGGTGATGCAACAAATTTTAAATATACTCTACTTGTTTATGATTTGTATTATGAATTAAAATAGTATTGGAATTTTATTTCACAACTCTAAACACTCCTTCCAACTTAAGTATTTAAATATTGAGGTTATAACTAATACATCAATCAATAGTAATGATCAAAAGGTCTAGAATAAGACATTAGTGATGTTTTTCTACACTTAAAATTTAAAAATAGCTACTTGACACACACCATATGACCTAAAAGAATATGAATTAATCACAAAGAGGTAAAAATAAATATTAAAAATAAAAGGAAGTTAAACACTATCAATATCATTCATCAATAATTCATTATAAAAATGCTAGATGTGTAAGATGGTAATTTTGAGCAACTAGATTTTGATTATGTGAATTACATAAAAAATTATCAAATATAAAATATTCCATTAAAATAAAGAGCCATTATATTAAAATTAAATAAAATAAATCATTCAAAATAACATTTTAACCTAAAGATAAATGTTCCCAATCAAGATTCAAACAAAAGAAGACTAAAGATTAATGGATTGGAGATTGCTTACCAAAGACTAAAAATTTTAGCATGATGATAAATTGATCACTTTATAAATACTATGTTAATGGAATATTTTATCATATATTATACATGTATTATATAGTTGGTTTGGCCATGGAAGGGTGATTGTGTTTAAATAGAATGAAGGAGGGAAGATCAATGGCCATTATTCAGATTTAGGTGTTGGAGATCAATGGTGGAGGTTTATCCAAGGAATTAAAAAATCCTTGGATGATTATAGAGGAGGGAAGGATATATAGTTATAAGCCTTTAGAATCTCTTTTATAAGTCTAAACATGATTATTGGTGGATTATTCATGTGATTAGGGGGTTATAGAGAATCTAGCGGGGTAGACTTGTAGAAAAGCCTAGGAGTAGGTGGGTAAGTGGGTCATGGGAATTTTAAATTCCCAAATATTAGACAGCTAGGATTAGTTAGTAAATAATGGGGATTTATATGAATTAATGAATAAGTGGGAAGTGGTAAGTTTAGTGGATGAATAATTAAGAAGGGGGATGTTAAAAAAATGACTATAAGGGGTGATATAAAATAAGATTAGATGAAATAAGTAAAATTAGTGTTGACTAGTATTAATATTAGTAATGATAAATGAAGTGAGTAAATTTAGGTGTATACATTATCCACTATATTAAAGGGAATTATTAATGGAAAAAGTGGAAGGAGTAATGTCCTTTTAAATAAAAACCATTTCTATGAGTGGATGAGGTGGAAGGAGTAATGGCATTTTATAGAAAAACCATTTCTTGGATGAATGTTAGTAAATGATATTAATTAATATGATTCCCCCTCAAGGGGACATATATTAAAAAATGAGATATATGGCTGCTCAAAAGAGGAAAGGAGAGATGGGATGTGATGAATAGATAAGGGGATGGGATGTAAGATGTGAAATAAACCATGAAGAAAATGAACTCGACTTGAGAAGTGAGCTAAAAAGTGATTATGCCCTTGGCAAAGATATATGCACAAGGAGTGGAGACTATTGTGTCATGGTTGTTGACACATCCCAAGGGGGAATCAACCATAACATGATGATGATGAGATATAAGGCCTTAGGTTTTTAACATATCCAAAGCATGGACACATGTAAAGGAGAGCTATAAGCTAGGATAAGATTGATTTGATAAGATTAATGATGATTTTATCTCAAATTTAAAGTTAAATTATATGATTATAAAGATGACAAAGAAGAAATGATGTGATCAAGTGAAAAAAATATGAAAGGGAAGAATTGGTATTAGTAGTCAAGCTATCCTTGGGAACTAAAAAGTAGTCAAGTGCTACCTACATAGTTTGAAAAAGACCTGAGCCCAATGTTGTTCTAACTAGATGATAAGATAAACTAGAGGAGGATCATTATGATGGATATTATACATGTTAGTTTTTAGATTATGGATGATTTGACTTAGATTTTAGACTTGAAGATAAAATTATTAGGAGAAATTATTAGATATGAAATGTTAGATGTTATGACATGTGATTGGGTCAAATTAATGATGGGATTAAGATGATTAGATTATTAGACATAAATGATAAAATTGATTAAAGGATAATGATCAATCAAAAAATTAGAAAAATTAAATAAGATAGGGTAAATGATGAGTGGAGTCCATTGTCAATCCATCATTGTTATAATAAAGCTCATCATAGTCTAAGCAATCTAATAAATATAGTGCTAGGCATTATGCCCCATGATATAAATATGACCAAGAAGATATTATGCCAAAGTACATATAAAATGGAAAACTTTTCATCATTTAGGACACCTAAAAGCATATTTATAACTTTTGGTGTCATCATAACATCCTCATTAATTACCTAATAGACAAAAAGAGACATGATTCAAGATAAAAAGGAAACATATAAAAAAATGAAACATAAGATAATCAGATATATACATGATAAAAGACATGAAAAAAGGTCAAACTACAAAGAGTATAAAAGCAACAAACACAAATATCTACATGCGTATGTATTACGAGTAGTATATTGTCTATAAGAGTCAATAAGATGAACAATTAGGTGATGAATTAGATGAAGTTGGTCATGATGATCATGATGTGAATTTATAAAAGGTATGGACTTGGAATAGACTATTGACATGAATTAATACACGGATTTGGATAAGGATAGGGATTATTGGGAATTTATATGAGAGCCATAACACTGATTAGGCTAAAATGAGACTAGGTCAATGCTAGCTCGATATAGATTATATATGCCCCAGTTTAGAATAAAAGATGAATGATAATTATAGGATGGATGGATATGACATGGTGATGAGAGATGAAGGGAATAAAGATGGATGAGATTGGAAAAAATAGGTATAAGGTAAGATAACATGGAATATTTATGGATTTTATAAATTTTAAGTCTTTTAAGAATATTTATGTACAATATACAAATGGGGTTACTAGAAAAGTAAATACCAAGCCTAACAACTAAGATGAGGATGGGATAATGGAAATTATGACAAAAGGATGATGGTGATGTTGAAAAAGGGGATGAGGACTAAGGAAGAGTGGACTAGAGATCATCAATGACCACATCATGAAGGAACCCAATATCTAATTACCCAAGTGTTCATTGGAATATATGCCAAGATGATTCTAGAATTTTACCAAGACATCTTCCTCTCCATTGAAAAGATAAAGATTAAAAGAAAGGATGGAAATGATATGATGCTTGCTATGATTGTAGATGATGGGTAAGAGTGATGGACCAAGGATTATATGGCTATGATAAAGATGGGGTTGATATGATGTGGATGAAAAGTACTTGTCCCAAAGTGTTGAGGTTTAATTCAAATAATATATTATTCTACCATGATGATATAAAAAAAATTTCATCATGGTACTTTCCCAAGGTATTAGTAAACTAGTTTTCACCATTGGACAAATGTTTATTTTTTATTTTTTTGAACTTTTTTTATGTTTTTAAATTTTTGGATGGTATCTCAATTTATTATATATGGGTACAAGAAGATGGAATGTTGAAACTTTCATGATATTTAACTAAAACCTATTCTAAATATTTGTGATGTTAGGATCATGTTGTTGATCCTAGATTTACCAATGTCTTGGTGACCTTCATTGACTCTTGATTTAACATCCTCCAAAAATCTAAACTAAGTGTATTTGTAACCCTTACAAGAGATGATGTTTCCCAAGAAAGTGATGTATGGTATGGATGGGGTTATGTCTTGATTTTAATGGTGGGGTATAGGATATGAATGAGTGATATGATTATGATGGATAATGTGACTATATGGGTAGAATAAATGGGGTTCCATAGTTGCATACACCATTGGATATGGTGAAGGGGAATTTTGATTGATTCCATGTGTTAAATGTATGTAAAAGATCTAAGATCATCTAAATTTCTTGTTATTTGATCTAAATATTAGAAATATCAACCACATCACTTTTGACATTATTTTGATTTGATGATTGGATTTGACTTGGACTATCCCCTAGTTCTTAAAACTAGGATTTACCAAGGGTTTTTAAATTTAGACTTAGAGGATGATTATCCCTTGGCGACTATAACTGGGCTTCACTAGGGGTTTTTAAATTTAGACTTAGATGATGATTATTCATTGGTTCTTGATTGTGGTTTTAACTAGAGGAATTTGATTTATGATTTGATAGATAATGATTGTTTTGACTTGGATGATCCCATAGCACCTCAAGGATATATATACTAGGTTATGATGTTTTTTAACTTGGCTGATTAAAAAAATATTATTTATTTGGATTTATTTTTGAATCATATCTAATCTAAAAATTTGACTTGATTAATTGATTATGGGCTTGGATCTTACATATTTAGCACATCATACTACATGATGTGGAGAATCTAATGATGCATGTTCCTATTTGTCTAATTTAGAGAGTGGTATGGAAGGATTTTTAGGAGGTGGTGGATAATTAGGGATGTGTGGTGAAAGGTTTGGATTAAGGGGATAATGGAAAACATAGTCCTCATAAGAGATACTAAGAGACCCAACCTCAATGTTAGATAAAGTGTCATCAGTAATCTCAAAAGGATCACTAAGACGATGTAGAATTAACATATAAAGTTGATTCATATCTAACTTGATGATCTTCAAATGATAAAGCATAAAATAATTATTTTATGATTTCATCACCTTGAGATGGATCAAGAGTCATGGCTTCTAATTGGTTGACATTAGAATTAGAGACATCCTCAAAGAGATGGTGTTAGCATGAGATTCATTATCTAAAATGGATGATGATTTTGATCTAGATTATGATTCATATGTCGATGTTGGATATGATCCTAACCATTTTGATGCAAACCATTTTGATGTTGACTCTACCAAGGATGTCAATGAGGTGATGTATCTCATAGATGATTTTTAAGTATCCATATTATTGTCCACAAGTACCTTCTTTCCCTTGGGTTTGTGATTGGGTGTTTTAGGCTTAATGTATTCATAATCATAGGGGATTTGATGTTAATATGATATAGGTATGGTTTCATTATGAATGGTTATGGTATGGTAAGGGTTGAGGTCATGACCTTGGTTAAGGAGGGAAGAAGCTTGATCACACTATGAAAGCAATTATTGACATACCCATTTTTCACACTCCTAGGTATAGGCACATTAGATTTTCCATCAAATTTAGTGTCACCATTATCAATTAATTTTTGGATGCAATATATAAAAGGGAGACATATATTAATAGAATTCCTAAGGACCATATGGTATATATAAAATCATTCGTAACATGAGGGAACATGTTTAGACAAATCTAAGGGTCTTATTTTTAGGTGGACAATCATACATATGGCCCTTAGTTTCTAAATTAAGGATTATGTGGACATTAGGAGAGGGGTATATTGCTTATATATAATGTTAGATGTGGAAATATTTGATTTATAAGTGGAAGTATGTGATGGGGATGTCATGATGTAATGAAATTATGGAGTGTGAGATTGTTTAGGAGATGAATGGGATTTAGATGAGGTTGACAAGATGGGATTCCATTTACTAGTAGGATAAGGGGTTTGTGATTGACTATGACTAGTAATGGAGGATTTGATTATGGATGAGTATGGACTGGAGGTAAGGTTAGATGAATTGGGTTAAGGTATTTAAGAATTTAGGCACCCATTTCAAGGATATACAAGAGGACTGTATCCTTATTGTAAGTAATATAATTATTAAAAAAGGTAATATTTGGACTAAGAAGGTCATGACTAGGACTAACACTAGTGGATAGGGGACTAGAGTGGGATCGGTTGTCATGATAATTGGATGGGGTTAAGGGTTGATGAGGGATATATTTGGTAGGTTACCTTAGGTTTAGGGATTTAAAATCATCAAGAAGGTGGGCACCCATCTCCAATAGTTATAAAAGGCACTCATTTTGTTGGTCAAGATATATTCATTAAATAAGGTGACCTTATCACTTGTATAGTGAGGACTATAGTTATAATGAATGGGTGATTGGGTTGACCATGGTGGGATAGCATGTGGGGATTATTTATGAGGAAAGATATGATACATTGGTTTAGGCTTGATGGGATCAAGGTCAGAAGGTAGGCGAGCACCCATTTCTAGGGCCCATAAAAGGATATCATCCTTGTTGGAAAAATAGGTATTATTACATAAGAACTAGGTCCAAATACATGTGGATATATTATAAATGGGTAATAGATGATCCTTGGACAAAGTAAGTCTGAATGACTAAGCTAATATGAAAGGTGATGAAGAGGATGAAATAGAATAAATGGATTATAATATCAAACTAGGATCAGATTTAAATTGATAATACAATAAATGCTAATGATATATTAACAATTATTAGTTTTTAAGCTACTAAAAATATGGAGATGCGACTAGTGCTTGGATTTAAACTAGTAAGATGATGATTAGATAGGTGCTAGTTATGAATAAGAATGATAACTAGATTAAAGATGACTAGATTGATGATGATTGGATGCTAGATTTAGATTGACAATGTGATACATTGCTAAGAGTGCATTGAATAAGTATGAAGTTTGATAAGATGATATGCAAGGGAAAAAAGACTAGCTCAAGCCTTAGATCAATTTACTCAATGTGGGGTGGGATAGGATTATGTGATAAAGGTTAATTAGAGGGATCAAGGATGATGGGATTTAATATTGAAATAAGGGTGGTGGTTTAACGATGGTAGTATGATTTATATAAGTGTGTGACCTAAAGAACCAACTAGGAATGTTGTGGGATAAGACATGACATGGTTAGACTATATGGGGATGATAAGTATGTGCAAGGTAGGGTGATGAGGATGTCAAGACAAAGTTAGATTAGGATATACATAATATGGGATAGTAAGATGTGAAATATAGACAAGATTATACAAGATATGATGATAGGTGAAGTATATAAAGATATACAAGAACACTATGAATGTACAAGATGGATAATAAGGATATATAAGATGATGAAATAAAGAACCTAGAAAACTATATATAGGTTTGGGTGAAATGATGAATCATCTCAAAAACAACATTGGTATAACATAATGCACACCAAAGCAAGTAGACCATAGTCTTAAGATTAGTAAATTTATGAGGTGTGTATCTTTATGACTACACTATCCAATAGCTTCATGGGTGAGGATGTAAGTCATTAACCCATTATAGAATATAATGAATCATCTCAAACCCATCTAAACTTGATGATCACTTCGGAGCTGGTACTAACTCCAAAAATAAGTCACCTATTACGACCAAAAGGGCTTAAGCTAGGATATATAGGCTCTCTATGGGAGTCCCTAATATATGCTAGGTATAGTGGGGCCTAAGTACATGTAGTTGTTATATAATGCATGGTTTAGATAATTAAATCTTCCCCTTTATGAAATAAATATATGGGGTTAATTTCTTACCATAAAAATAGTTTTCCTTGATATTTATACTCTACCAAAACACAAAGTGTGGATTAGTGCATGGTGGTGAAATCCATGATCACTATCTCGTTTAGACTATGGAAAGTGTGTGGGTGTGACTTCCACATCATGTTTCCCATAGAAAAAAAATTGAAGGGTTTGTTAGTGGTTTTTATCCTCTAAAACTCACCACTAAGACATAGAGAGGATATCATATACCACTGTAGCTCTCAGGTAACACTCAAGTAGACAAATATATTTATTAACCAATTAGTTTAGATGTTATATATACAAAATATATACAAGATGGCTAAAATTTTTAAAATACTTAATAGGCATCTTACAAAGCAAGTGATTAGTAGTTTTTATTTAGAAATCTCAAGGGGAAACCTGCAAGACAAGATGTTACACAAAAATATGACCTATAAGATAAGATGTTAGTAGACTTAATCAAGACAAATTCACCCCTGTAAGAATATAAATAAAAGGTTTGTCCAATAATATTTAC
This sequence comes from Torreya grandis, assembly GCA_037957365.1. Classification (NCBI taxonomy): domain Eukaryota; kingdom Viridiplantae; phylum Streptophyta; class Pinopsida; order Cupressales; family Taxaceae; genus Torreya; species Torreya grandis. The sequence goes on along the minus strand of JARHVA010006702.1, from coordinate 351,659 downwards.
TAAAGACACTAAAAAATCATAATTTTTTCACTATAACGTTTTAGGATGAGGGAACATGATTGTCACCCCCAATTGTGTCAAGGGGTAGTGCCCGTTATGGGGTTGAGGGTTAAGGGATAACACTCCTTAACGACTAGAAGATCAAATAGGAATTTCATATCCCTTCAAATGACTCAAAATTAACCAAAATTGATCGAAAAAGAAATGCTTAACAAAGATAATTTTTGAAAGAAAACAAAGTGTAAAATTGCAACTAGCATTTTCAAAACCATAGATACATAGGTAGTTAATTCATAACAAATTCTAGAATGCAAGAAACCATAAATACTAGGTAATAATACAAATAAGTATTTGTGGTTTTGCTAGATATCATTTAACTCTAACCATGTGGTTAAGAAAAACCACTTATGGTTAATGCAATATTATAGGTCTATGTCAATATTGTAGATAATGAAATGTAGTTTTGTAGATCAGGGGAAAACAATAGTTTTAATTAAAAAATGAAAATATTTTAATAATGTTTACAAATATCTAAAAAATTCTTATAATATTTACAAAATGATCAAAATATGTATAAAATGCTCAAAATGTTTAGAACAAGGCTATATTTAATATTAACTTGGTAAAGGTATTATTCAACTTGCTTAAATCAAAATAGACTATTTATGTTCAAAACCAACTCTTAGTATCAATATCACTATTCTCAAAATGTGGTTTTGAAATCTATAGAAAAGCCAGTAAAATTTCAAGGCAAAATAATAATAGTTACATAATGATAAAATGATTTATAGAATGAAAAAAAATATTTATAAAAATGATGAAAACAAGATTATACCATATTATAACTAGGTAAATATATTATTTAAACTACCTAAGTCAAAACCAACTCTATGGATTCAAAAATGACTATTAAAATCAAAAATGCCTTTTGATAAATGTGGTATTGCACTAGGTAGTCAAAAGGGAGTTTTTAAGAATGTTTGGAGTTTTTTGGATAACACCTCCCCTTACCTACAATAAAATGATAATTAGATAGAGAAAAAAGTCATCAAATAACAAAAATCACCCATTTAGGTTTGTGATTTTATAGCTAAGTCAAAACTACACTCTCAATGATAAAACTACATTTAAGAATAAAAATGCATTTGGCGAGTTACATTTTTGCAAAAACTATAAAAAATAGTCACAGTTAGTGGTTGATGTTTGTGGTTAGGTAAAACCATAAATTTCAAGGTCAAAACCACCTATGTAATATCACCTTCTGTAGAGTAATACCAAATTTTATTTGGAGGATGACATTTTGAAAATTTTAATCCCAAATTTGTCTTCAATCTGATTTACAAGCTTGATTAACACACTTCAAACACACTAGATCAGTTCAAAAAAAGGGCTCCCATTATGGTCCCCAAATGCAAGATGGTAATTTTGAGCAATTAGATTTTGATTATGAAAATTACATCAAAAATTCTAAAATCTACAATCTACCATTAAAATCAAGAACCATTATATTAAAATGTCAAAAAATAAAGCACTAAACATAATATTATTTCCTAAAGCTAATTGTTTCTAATCACAATTCAAACAAAAATAAGACTAAAGATTAATGGATTGGATATTTCTTACCAAAGTCTCATAATTTTAGCATGATGATAGCTTGATCACTTGATTAAAGATAATGTTGATGGAATATTTTAGCAGAGATTAGACATGGATTTGCTAGTTGGTTTAGCCATGGAGAGGTGATGGTGTTTAAATAAAATAGGAGGGAAGATCAATGGATATTATTCAAATTTGGGTGTAGGATATTAATGGTGGAGGATTATCCAAAGAATTAAAAATTCCTTTCATGATTCTAGGGGATGGAAGGTTCTAGAGGTATAATATTTTAAAATTTATTATAGAAGTCTAAACATGATTAGTTGTGGATTAGTCATGTGATTAGGGGGTCTTATAGAATCTAGATGGGTAGGCTTATATGAATGCCTAGGTTTAGGTGGGTATGTGGGTCATGGGAATTTTAAATTCCCAAATATTAGACAAGTGGGATTAGTTAGTAAATAACAAGGATTTAGATTAAGTAATGAATAAGTGGGAAGGGGTAAGTTTAGTGTATGAAGAATAAAGAAGTGAGATGTTAGATAAATGACTATAAGGGGTGATATAAAATAAAATTATATGAAACAAGTGAAATTAATGTTGAATAATATTAATATTAGTGATGATAAATGAAGCAAGAAAATTTAGGTATATACAAGATGAAAATAAATGGAGAATGTATAAACCAACTTGTATTCATTCAAAGGAAATAACCAATATCAATTTGAGTAGGGCTTCACCTTGACTAGTTTCAATATCTTTATAATATCAAACATAAGATTTATTATAGGAGAAAAGAGAGGGGGGAGAGAAAAGGATGTGTAGGAAGCTCAAGATGACTGTCATCCATCACAAAATAGTTACAAACTCAATATAAGGTGAAAAATAGTTATGTGATTCTTCTTCTACATGTGTTAGCTTTACTTGATGATGGCCTCATGAAAGGTGGCATATGGGTGCCTCCATGATTCATCCTTGTTCTCCTAAAACTACCCTCTTTTCTTTATTAAAGGGTTATAATTCCACACTTTTATCTAGTTAAATTTAGGCTTCTTGACACCTTGTCCATGTTGGGGATATTAAAAACTAAGTTTTTGAGTGTGGATTAGGTCCTTTAGGGTTATTTAGTGACATGTATAACTATTACAAGGTCTTTATGAGATACACTTTATGGAAGCAAGATTATAAGATTCCTCCTTAAGATTATTAGAGGTAAAACTTAGGTTTACCAAGCCATTTACTCATGACTACCTATGTATTTATGGTATAGAGTAAAAAACTAAAGAAAAGCTTTAAAGAGTTGATAAATGACTATGATCATCCTTGAGAGTTCCCATCACTATGAAAAAATCAGACTACCTATGCATAAGTCCTTTCAAACTACTTATTAGCTTACCAAACTGCACCCTTTTGAATAAGATTAATTATACCTTTGTTTGGGGTAATATTGGATTAATCCAAGGATTTAGGTGACCTATAGGTGGACTAAACATCTAGTTTTGGGGATATCTCCCCTAGTGGATCAATTGAGTTCAATTCCTAAGACTACTAACTTGGTGATGAAAAGAGATAGAATATGATGCATGAAACAAAAACTAATATAAAAGGGAGGTGATGAACCATAATGTCATATCCACTTTAATTTATCCCGAATCAACACTTTATAAATCAAATAAAGACTAATGATGGAAACAAGTTTTTAAGGGTATCCTAGGCATTAATATTTCACATTAAGGCTATTATAAATGGTTACATCTTGAATGTGATAGATAATAGGTCTATTTTTAGGCACTACGAACTAGATTACACTTCAAATACAATCACCAACACATTGGCATATCATATGACCTACATATCATAACATCCTAATAACTAGATGGGGACAAGTACCAACAAAGGGGAATATAACTTCACCACTTCTACAAATCAACAAACACATAACATAGTAAGCTAGTAAATAAATCTAAAATAGTCCTTCTATTGATTCAAAATCTTTGCAAGATACAATTTGCGTAGAGTTTAATCATACCTAACCTAGGGATGAATACAATTACCTTAGATACTTAATTTATATAACATCATCAAGAGGGAGAAGATAATGTGGCATATATTTTGATGAGGGTTTTAACCACACCAATCTTATTATGATGTAACATCTAATGTTTTAGGATCTCAATGGAAGTGAACTCCACTCTAGGGCATGAGTTGTAGGTATACAATCTTAACAAGTTATTCATGGAATAATAAGTAGGGCATGTAGGTTGTTGACATGTTTTTTAGATGGAGGGGTGGTCTCTAAAAAAGGAATTAAAAAATCAATAATATTTGGATGGATGATTGTTTTCTAATCTATAATGGTTAGGTCAAAATAAAATCAAAAAGGAGGGAAGGGTATGGCAGAAAAGAAAGGTTCTATGGTCTTCAAGAATCACTTCCCTAGTTGGTTTCTAAGTGGATAATTTCTTTCAAAACCTATGACTATTTCTAGCATCTCTTGCACACACATAATCAGACATGGTTAAGAAGTCTAGGGTAATGTTGATATAAGAAACTCATAAGTCTCAATCAAAGGTTGTTCTTTCTAGGGTAGTTGTTGCACACCCTTAATTAAGAGATTATGGCTCAGGATTAGCGAGGTATTTGAGGTAGCTATTTCACACACATAGAAAAAAATATAAAAATATCACTTCTACACACCTAAGAACATGAATAAATCAACTTAATTATCAATAATCAATGTAATTTACTAATGATTTAATAAATGTTACACATCTAAGAATAACATATAAATCAAGATAATCAAGAACCCATTCACAAATTTTAAACACTAAGGATGATTGAATCATACAACCAAAGAAATAAGACTAATTACACATACATTGGAAATAAAATACACAAAAATATGAGTGGACACCGAAAATTAATTTGATCTTATATATTAAAACTTATTTGACTAATCCAAACTATGGATTACAATTGTTTAAATAGACTTTGGGAATGGGTCACCTCATCCTCCAATTTCATGAAAAATTCATTACATGTCATAGTTAGAACTTGAGTTGTAACTATGGTCAAAATAATATAGAGTTTATCTTACAATTGTTAATAGTCTAAGTTAGACTTTATAAAAACCATGCAATGTGTGCATGTGTAAAAAAAATGAATTAGGAAACTTTAAAATATAATTTGAACTTATAATAAGACTTAAAATATATAAAATATATATGCCACCATAGAATTCTCATGCAATAAATCTTAGCCTTTTAAGGCTATGTTAGGATTAAATGCCTACATGGACCTTAGTCGATGTAGTGGCAGTGGTTATCGACATGGAAATTATTGTTGTTGATGTGGAAACTATTATTTTTGACATGGAACTAGAAGTAATAACTTGAGACTACTTCTTCATCTCTATTTCATGCCAAAACTTATGTGAAACATCATGCTACTACCAAATGATCTCCAAGTTCAATAGAGGTAGCCTACGTACTCTATTTACTTGGCTCAGGAGCTTTGCATGCTTTATTTTGGTCACCTAGAATTTGATCTTGAAGATCTCAGATTCAATGACCTTCTTCCTGGCAAAGCTTAGCTTGACCTCTATGTCCTTCATTGGTAACCCCTGTAGACTTTACTTAAAATTGTTTGAGGCCTCTTGAATGAGTTGATCAAAGTTAATCTTACTGATTAACTTCCCTATAGCATCTTTTATCTTTGATAATTTCAAATCATTCAAAATTTGAAGGATGAGTGTCTCATATTCTTGATACTTAGGGAGTTAAGCCCCAAGTGATATTATCCATTCCTTAGATTCTTCCATCCTAATGACCACCAAATTAAGGGTATTAGATGCCTCTAGTGGTGTCATTAGATCTAAGTGGCTATAAAGCTTATTGCTTGTATAAATAATCAACATCTTCAATTTATTACTGTCAACATTTAAAGAATTAAATAATTCATGAGTTTTGTTAACATGTGGAGTGAATTTAGCCTGTATGAATTTTAATGCTTCCAAATAAATATAACATTTTGAAGCTACCTCTTTAACCTTAGATATAATGCTTGTTGGTATGTGCATATTCTTCTATTTTTATTTCAATTGATCCAACTTAGAATCTAATTCTTGTCTAGCCATCTTTGTGTCCTCATGAATTTCCACCATGGGTTCCTTTTATGCCTCGATAAAAGATCTAATGTCTTTAGTATAGGGGGATTTACCCAATTGTCTATTTTGTCTCTTGGTGAGGGATAAGACCTCTTGATTTTATTCAAAAATCAATTCCCAAACAACATCATCTTTTAGTTTCCTCTTCTTCAACCTTTGAATGATTTAAGATGGTTTGTCAAACAAAGTTATAATAGAAGGGAGCTTAGTGATTTTAAAGCTAGGCATTTGAGAAGTCTTGGCCCATAGAGGAATTGTCAATTAACTAATGTCTATCTCCTTTGAGGTTGTGACCACAACATCTTATTAAACCTCCTAATCTATCTGCTACTTCTTGGCTACTATGACAATGGTGTCAGGCAAGGAAGGCTAGATAATCTTATACCAATCCAATCCTCCAAATTGGGGGAGTGGAAGGATTGTGACCATTTTTGTCTTTTAATTTTTTTCCCTTGCATAAATTAGTGACAATGGTCTCTTGAGATGGAGTGGCAGATGGTATAGGGAGTGTGATTTGGGTGGATTGGACATGGAGATGTGGGGTGGCCATAATTGTTTCCACCTTCCTAAATCTCTTTTTCCTTTTCAATGATTTGGTAGTGTTAGTGATATAAGGAATATTAGAGGTAGCCATAATGGAAGTGGATGTTATGGGGGTGGAAAATGGATCAATGGTGGTGGTAGATGGAGTAGTAGTGGAAGCATCATTCTCAACCTTTTGGGTGAGTAAGGGGAAATGCAAGAAATAATCCATGAATGGATAATTAGAGGTGGAAGTGGTAACCTTCACCTTTAGAGTTTTCAAAATATATGATATTGACATAGGAAAAAAAATGGGAACTATTATGACATTAATTTATACCCTTAGAGAGAGTTCTTTAGGCTCCATCTGACTAAGCCATAATATTGGGACAACCCCAAGATGTGGGTAACCTATGATGGGGTCAAACCTCTAGAGAAGGATGATTCCTATTGATAGATCACATAAAATAATTATAATATATGTAAAATGGTTAGAAAGGGGAAAAGGTATCCTAATAAGGCTAAAAGGTTATGCACCAAATAAAAATGGAAGACTCCCATAAGCTTGAACCCACACTAGATCAATAGAACAAAATGCTAGCTCACACAACCTCATAGAACATATAATTACATAAGAATTTCATTGATTAGGTTTATGAATAAAAATAATCTCAATCTATAATATCTTGAAAACACCCTAAAGGAGGTCAAAAAGGAGGAAAATGGATGAGGAAGATTCTCCTTCACTATGCCTGTTGACTCTATTTTACCACTAGTCAAAACGGGTTAACCCCCTATAGTCAATACTTGATATGGGAATAGAAAATAGTTTCATAGGGTTTGTTTTGGTCTAATTGATGTAATTTAATGAAATTATAACCTTGGTCATGATATAGTTTAGTTTTATATCATTTGGAGTCATCTAGAGGGTTAGACTGTCATGGCATGTCACATAAGAATGAACATATCTATTTGCTTATGCATTTTAAAAGTGTGATTAAAAAACATTTAAAGCCAAAAATAATACATGGACATGATGATTTTGGTTCCAAGATAATCCTCTACAAATTTTATGTCTTGATGAACTTGCTATCTCAAGATATAAGCATTTGAAGTTGGACTAGTAGAGATAGACGTGTACATGGATGTCAAGTTCAGGCCTCATGAAATGACCATTTGGATTCAAATGATCCTAAGCTTTAACATAGGGTCAATAAGTGGTAAGATCTCAAGTTTTTAAATCTAATCTAATGGTGTATGGGCAAATGTGATTTTAGTGGGTTTGATAGATACAATAGTGTGCATTTGATCATGTAGATAAGATCTAATGGTGAGGATGAGGTCAAAAGATCCTAATCAAACATAATGGTGACATGTGTTTTAATAATGGATAAATAAAAATAGATCATTGGACTATGTTTGATCATAGGTACTAATATCTAATGGTTCATGTTGATTCAAAGAGTCAAAGGACCCTGAGATCAAACACAAAGCTACCAAGTGGTGAAACACCATTCAATCAAGCTAAGATCAATGACACACATTGAGTCATGCATATAAGATATAAAACTTAATGTTCAGTCAAAGGGCCAAAGGATCCTGAGAAAGCATGAAATTATACCAAATGTCATAATTTTATATTCCTAGGTCATAGATCAATGGCCAATGTGAAAATTTAAATCGAATAGACTCTAAAGGAGAATGATAGAATAATTTTGATCGGATTCTAGATGGATAAGGTGAGGTTACATGTCCAAAAAATGATAGGCATTTTTTAAAATGGAATGATAAATGTGGAAAGGGAATACCACATAGGTATCCATGTAGGATCAAATGATTCTTTAATGAAGCAATCCCTTTATACTCATATGCCACCAAAAAATCTCAATTGAGATCCAAGATAAATAGTGACTACCAAATTTGAAGAATAGAGATCCAAATGACCAATGAATGACTACATATGTTAAATATAGGTAACAAGAAGATATCTAGTAGTTAGGATATCATACTATGACTATCATATCATGTTTCAATCTCCCTCAAATAGTACATATGTGTCAACTCTCTCCAATTTATTTTCAAATGCTCAAGATATGATCTATGATGAAAGGCAGTTTCTTATGCATAACAAAAGGAGTTATATTCTAAATTTTAGTATTTTTATGATTCAAGAGCCATTTTTCCCATTATACCTTACATAGTCTATTTTTAAATTCATCCTCTTGCATGTGTAACTCCTATCAACTGGACATGTGTTCTAGTGACCTTTAAACTTCATTCTTTTCTACTCTCTAAAATTCTATAAGTGGCTACGATTTTGGCCTTTGTCATCTAATAACACACCATATATGGTGAATCCCTGTTGGTTTTGACATTTCACTTTTTCTTATAAAAATAAATTCAATCTATTTTGAGTTTATATCTCATCTTTTTAAAGTTTGTGAAGATATGTATAGTGGATAGCTAAGTGATATCAATCTATCCTTACTTTCTCTCAGTCCTTCCATGTTTATATAAGTGCACCTAGGAGGTCATATGAAGTGTAGTTAAGTGTATGAATCTATCTTAATTTTTAAATGAGATTTAGTATCTACAACTGATCTATGTTTTTACTTACCTTGGACAATATTCATGCATCTCACCTTCATATTGAAACACTAATGATAGTGCATTATAGGACTCTTAAGATAGTGTTATATGCATTGTTTCTTTATGAAAGAAGTACAATGGTCACGTGGAAGACATCTTGGTGCATCACTCTTTTATAATAGGTTTATTTCATGTGATTTCTATCCCTTCCCCCCATAAACAAATATTTGTCATAAGTAAAAGTTCTTCAAGATATATCTAGGGAACTAGCCCTTAAATCTAGAGGTTCACTTCCACCATAGGTAAACCCACATACCTAGAAGTGTTCCCATGTTTCCCAAATTTGGAAAAGGCTTCAAAATCCTCTTCTAATGTGAAATATTTTTTGAAAATAGTTATGGCACACCCAATGGGATAATTGTCTTCAAGACAATTTATCAAGGTGAATGTTGATCTTGACAACATCAGCTACAAATTAGTGTGCTACTCAACATTTTGTGACTCCATCAAGATAAAATCTAGTTCAAGACTATTATCCTATTATAAACCAAATCTAATAATTCATGATTATTTCTAGGTCATCCTATAGTAGAGTTTTCAACCTTATTAATCCACCTATTCAACTTGAACTTCCCCTTGAAGTTCAATATCCTCAGCCCAATATTCCCTTTAGAGAACCAATAGATTTTATTGAGAGGAAGAGGTTGATGAAATTGAGTATTTTGAACAGTTTGAAGAAGGTATGGCTTGGCATCATTCCTTCCCTACCTTTAATACTAAAAAACCAATTCATCTTCAAGCATATGACTCCATTCCTCCTAATGCTATAAAATGTGTACCCATATTCAATGGTGAAAGTCATGTTACACCTAATGAACACATTAGGGCTGTCTCCAACTTTTGTAGCTTCCATAATGTCACTCAAGATAATATTTCTATTAGACTGCTTTTCATGTCCCTTAGAGGGAAGGATCTTGATTGGTATAGGATTCTAGAAGGTGGATGCATCACATCATGGGATGAGTTTAGAGTGTTGTTGACCTCAAGATTAAAAAATGAAAGTGACCACACCTCTCTCATACATTAGCTCAACATGATAAAAACATGATCTAAAGAGACAATGCATCACTTCAATGAGACATTTGAAAAGAATTGGAATAGATTGCCTCCTCTTATGAGGCCACCTATTAGTTTTGTGTTCCCTACCTACTTGAGAGACATTGACACTAAAATTTCTATCATGCTTCAATCCATGGGGGGTTCCACTCTTCTTAAAGCATATGATCTTGTTGTCAAAGTTGAGAATGGTCTCATCTAAGATGGAAGATTTCCTCCTAAGGTTTATATGCCTCCATTGTCTTATACTTTCACTAATACTCTAGATGTGGCCCAAATTACTAATGCTAACAAGTCTAGAGCTGATCATAATAAGGAAGATAATGCTATGGATAAGGATGTATATATTCAATATTTAGAAGATAAGCTTGGGAGAGAGAATATGTAGTAAAGTTCCTATAAGAATACTTAGCCCTATCAACAAAAATATGGTTAGAAATTTGGAAAAGGAAGAGGTTAATGGTAGCCTAACTCTAATAGGCCTACCAATGTGTACAATCCTAACTCCACCACCAATGCAAGAGAGATGATACATATACATAACAACTTGGTGCATGGATAAAATTAGTAGAAAGACCAATTTATGGATTCTAATGAAGGTAGAGAGTAAGCTCTTGTTTCTCAAGGAGGAGTTAATCCTCTCTTGTTTGTTGAAGATGAAGTCACGATGCAAACAAGTGAAGGTGGACAACCTCAAGGATAGATCTTCACCAACTTCATAATTTAGGACACTTTTGTGCTTAATCAAGGAACCTTTATTGTATAAAACACTATATCCAAGATAAAGTATTTAGGTTGTGATAGTAACGTGCCTACAAGATCATTCAATCCTCATATAAATCAAAAAGGTAGGGCTATAGGTCTGGTAACTTAAAATAACTCTATACTTCTTCCAAATCATAATGTTGGAAGGACTATTAAAGGTACTCAAACTCCTTAGGTTCCAATCACTTTCTTTCCTCCAAGAATCCAAGATAAAGTAGGCATGTATTCTTTAAACATTTTAGATTCATTGAAGAGTACTAAAACATTAATTTCCCTTTCAGATGTTCTTTATATGCTTGGTCAAAAGGAGATCCTAAAAAAATAGTTATCTACTATCCCTACTAGTGTCCTTATTTCAAATCAAAGTCATGATCATGTTGCTTTTAAAAATTCTCCTAAAACTATTTTTGAACCATCTAATAGGGATGATAAACCTCCACCATTCTATCTTACTCTCATAATGGGTGACAAATTGGTCCATAACTGCAAAGTTGATAGTGGAACTTCTACTTTAGTCATTCCCAAAGTGGTAACTAATAAATTGGGCTTAAAGTATGAGCCTCATAGAAAAGGAGTTCTCCAACTATATGTTACACTTGCCAAGATGATAAGACTGGTAAAAAACTTGAAGGTTTTCTTGTATGATTGTCCTAGTTTTCCTATCCTTCAAGATATAGTTGTTTTTTACCTCCTTTCTCACTTTCCAATCTACCTATCAAGGGAATTTATATCTAATATAACTGGCTATCTCTTAGATGTTTGGTATTTATTTTATTTTAAACAAGATATGGAACCAAGGTGACTATAAAGACTCAACCTCTTATAAATTTTCATATTGATCCCTACATTGAGATAAGTTCTAATTTGAATTGTGTTGTTCATGAAGAGAAGGATTCTATTATAGATGGTGGTACTTCTTCCAAGATTGAAGTTATTTCTGATTTGTTTCTTGATGAATATGGTAACAATACTTATGAGCATGATCCTTATACATTTATGAAGGAAATTGGTCTAGGAGTGTATTTTATACATGAAGAAGGAATACCAACACCTCTACTTGCCAAATAAGAAGGCGAAGATGATAAGATGTGGAAGATGTTTCTTGATGGTTCAAGAATTAGAGTTGGTGCATAAGTTAGTGTTATGTTGGTTTCCCTATATAAATAGTTGGTTTCCCTATATAAATAGCAATATTATGATTCATATAGATTCCATTTCAGTTTTAATTGTAATGTGGCTAAGTATGAATGTTTAATTCATGGCCTTCAATGGGAAAGGATAAAGGGAATCAAGAACTTACAAGTATATGGAGATAAGGAATCAAGAACTTACAATTTGTATGCAATCAAAAAAGCATCATGTCTATAAATAAATCCTAGCTCAAAGAAGAATCAACATACCTACACTTCCAATTGGCAATATATTTGTTAAGTGAGATCATGACCAATATGGGGATCCAATAGACTTGATTAGGGGATCACTTATCACAATACACCATGCTAGGAATGGTTCTAAAGATTACAATCTAACATAATAATGCAATAACCCTAAAAGAGTCTTCGGTTTAATGTTCACTCTATTATAATAAATGAGAAAGTAAATCTAATATAGTGATCACCAAATATTGTGGAAAAAAGTGGGGTTAGGAAAAAAATAAACTAAACTAAACATGTATAAAAGACATATACTCATATCAATGTATACAAAATCCTAATACATAGAAGAAAAAAACACAACTGTAATATCTATCTAATCTTAAAAAGGAAAAATAAAGTTAGAAATACTTACCTTGAAGATGAACCTACTGAGCCTCAATCTCTCCCTTGGATAAGGTGATTTGTAATATATTATTATGGTATGTAAGGATAAAAAAGACAAATCATATATAGGCTACACAACCTATCTATTCATCTAAAATAATTCTCCACAAGATAAGATTCATATTTCCAAAGAAAGTATGGAACCCTAAGCTTTATTCCTTAAGTATAATGGTATATAAATAGATGTTAATTCATACTTATTATTCTTCACTTATATTATTTATTACAAATGGTTAGAAATGAAATTATATATATAGGCAAAACTTGCCCTAAATCCTTCCAAATATGTCATCTATATAGGGTCAACCTAGTTGACCCTGTATGTTTTTAGGAGAGAATCCACTAGGTCCTAAGCTAGGTAAGCTTAAGGGATAAAAAATATCCTAATGAAAATACTCTTAAATAGTATAGGGTTGACCCAGTCAATGTTGTACAATAATTAGGAGCTGAAAATTGTAAAGGCTCAACCCAGTCAACCTAGTACACTTAACTAGTTGAAAGGGAGTTAAGGCAAGAACAAGGAGGATACAACATGGAAAATGACTAGAATGGGTAAGGATAAGAAGAATAAGCGTAATGTAAATGGTTTTTAGGAGATGAGTGTGTAGATGGCAAGTGGCAAAAGGGACAACAATCTTATAAAGCATCAATGGTCTACCCACCCCTTTCTCGATGCACCCCTTAAGGCATGCACTTAGATAGATTGAGAGTCGATGGGTCCTTGAAAGATAAAAAGTGTTAGTAATCAATAAAAATTAAAAATATTATGTCTATACATATTCCCCACTCAAATCTCATCATGTGTCATGTAAGTGTAACACAAGATGGTGATTTGGGAAATTAAACATGATAACACACAACAATGATGATAAGTAAATTACAGTAAGTAACAAATAAGATAGAGGAAAGGACATAATTGAAAAACACATACCTTTACTTACCTTAGTGCTATAGATAAAGAAGTAGACTTCAAGAAAAAGTGAATATATCTAATGTGAAAACACTAGGCAAACCTATAGAAGTTAGTGCAAAAAATAGCCAAAAATCAACTTTTTTTGGAGAGTATGCATATAGTAATGGAAAATATTCTATACGTCATCATGAATCCAATGGATTTTACCATTTTGAAAATGGATGAATAGAAACAAAGATATAGACAGAAGGAATCTGTAAGAAAATAATTGAAGAATTTGAATTTTGAAAAGTGTTTTTAAATAGGGGAAAATGAAGTCATTTGGTTATTTTAACTTGTGAAAGAGAGAAAAAAGAGTTCTAAAGACCAAATGATCTAGGATGGTGAGGATATGATAGGCTAGGTGAGGAGGGGCTCCAAGAGTGGTAGTGGGTGCACTACATGTATGAAACTAAGAATCTTAAGCTAGTTTTTGAGTATTTTGTTGAATTAAGTGTATTTTTAGAAAAATGTAAATTTTAACATTCATATATGTTAGAATGAAGAAAAATTATATTATATTGGTAGGAAAAACCAATTAGGCAAATGGGTTTGGAGGAATTAGGAAGAAAAACACAATAAAGAACTTTTTTTGGAAAATGTAAGGGGTCAGTAGCTAAAAACAACTGGGTCAATCCAATCAACCTAATAGGTTAAAAATAGGCAAAATCCATAATACTAATACAGTAGGTATGTGCTGACCCTATAAATTTTATAGACTACTGACCTAGTATAGTTTGTCAACTAATCTAAAAAAGTCTAGAATGATAATGCAGTACTTGGGAGGGGAAAATAAGAGAGTTGCCTTAGATTTTTAAGTCAACTAGGCTTAAAATAGGGAAATTTTGGTCAAACTAGTTTGACCAAAGAACCAAAATTGTACAAAAAAGTATGTAAAGGAATATAATAAGGCTATAATGGTTTGAAATGACCAAGTAAGGGAAAAAAGGACTAGATAGGCTAAAAATAGGTAATAATGAATGAATTAAATTAGTTTAGGCTTATTTTTGACTAAAATTGTAAAAAAATTGTATTTTAACTATACATGACATTGAGGATATAATACTTCTTTTGTTGTTTCTTGGTTACAAAGGTGACCCAAGTTATATATATATATATTGGTAGATGTGTCATGGATATTGAATCTACTAGAGCATATAACCATAGGTGATAGAGCTAGGCTATTAGCTATAGACCTAGGAGGGATGACTGATATGTGTAAGATTCCCTTGAGTTCAAATCTATTAGTCATGTTCCTTAGATGTTGGTAATTATTGATTAATACATTTAGATGGGATTTGGATGGGTGTGTGGTATAGGTAGTTATTATTCTAGAGTATGTGCATGCCATCCTAGGGTTATTGGTGATAAGAACACTAGTGACTACAAGCATACCTGATAGACTAGAGGAAAGGAGAGCCTTAACAATGTGGACTATAGGCTCAGATATGATATTAGAAATTAGGAAATTTAATATGTTTGATGTGTATGTGTCATAGATTTTGAATATCTATAAAGTTATGATAGGATTTGTGACACAACAAGTACTATGTCACAAGTCAAATGGAAAGGTACCACTATATGATAAGAGGTGCTAGCTAGAGGGTAGAAGTTGATAAGATTGATCATATTATTGATGGATTAGATATATGAGAGGTTTCCAATGTATCAACTAGTTGTGTTTCCCTATGTGATTTATGATAGGTTTCTTGAGGTGTATAGATACAGAGAGGACTAGGTAATGTGAGTTGTACCCCACATGCTAGTGATGAAGATGGTGAGATGCAAAAACATAGTGTGGTATCCATATGGGCACATATTGACTATATAGTTGAGATGGTATATAGTTGTACCAACTAAAAAAAGGATAGAGGTGGTTAGACACTATACTTGGTAGAGAGAGCCACATCTAGTGGCATGGGTACTAGGATAGATAGTCTTACCTCATCCAGTGACACTGATATTAATGCCCAAGTAGTGGTCTCAATATGTGAGAGAGACATGGGAGAGGAGAGGACTAGGGCAACCACTGATGAGGTTGATTCTTAGACCATGTCATTAGTGGCCATAGATTGGGCAAGTAGAACATGGATCAGAGCAAGAAGAGAGAGATATGGAGGTAGTAGCACCAAAGATACCACCATAAACTCCATAATGAGATGAGATATGATTATCAAGGACATGGTGTCAATTAAGGTGGGGGGAGTAGGGAGAGAGTGAATACTATCACCATCCTAGATGACCTAGCAAGTAAGCTAGAGAAGAGTTAGAGAGTGAATATTATCACCATGATAGATATTGTGAGATATGATAGTGATCTAATATCTATCTGGGTGTGATTTTATAGGTGTAGTTAAGGATAACGAGGAGAGATGGGGGTCCATTATGAGGGGAACATTCCATGATGTCATAGATGAGACTCTATAGTTATATGACCCTACTGCATTAGAGGACCCCAATGTATTATCTTCCCTATCTCAGGTGAGTTGGTTTAGATTAGTAGGAGAGGCAATGAGGTAGATAAGAGCATAGAGAGAGGATGAAACCAACAATAGAGATGGGTGTAGGTGATATATGGGTATGGTAGGCCTTGGTAGAGCAGAGAGCTATACATCTGGCTCTAATGACATAGATGACATAGGCACATACAACAATATAGACTGAGTTAGCATAGGTGTAGGTGTAGATAGCACACATACAAGGATAGGTAGAGGGATTAAGATATCAAATAGCCTTCTTATAGTGTATTATTTATAAGAGTCAAATTGAGGCCTCAATAGGCAATGTGCCTAGGCCATGAGAAAGACATGATGGGGCCCAACCATAGAGTTGGAGCATTTTATATGGTTATACTTGTATCAAAACTCATGAGATGTATATATATATATATATATGTATGATGTATCATTTTGGTGTATTGATGTTGATTCTGTATGTTGTAATCATTATGGTTATGGTTGTGGATTCCTTGGATATATTTATTTATAGCACATGTCTTTAGATTTTGTTGTATATGATATAGGAAATATATAAGATGTAGTTTATTTTCTAGCATTATTAAAAACACATGCATGGTTAAAAAGAAATAGACAAAAAAGACTTGGTATAATATAATTAGTAAAAAAGGTACTACACACTATTTCATGCTGGGAAATGTGTAATAAAAATAAAATGACTAAGTATAAAGAACCAATGGATTAAAAAACAAGATGGTAAAAATAAATTTGTTTTTAAACCAAAGTGATATTTTTTAACCAAATTAAAACAAGTAAAATAATACTAAATCACATTGGGAAGTATGAAAATAATGTAATAAAATGGAAGGTAAGTAAAAGGGCACAAATGGTATAAAAAAAATTAATTAAGTCAATCAATTATACTAAATCATGTTGGGAAGTATACGATAAGAACAAAATTAGAAAAAGATTGGTCTTAAATTTATCACACTAATTCAAGTTAGGAAGTATGAAAAATTCAAGAAATGGTTATATTCTTACACACACTTGGAGAATAAGAAGATAGAAGTGAAAGTGAATTTAAGTAAGCATAAAACACACTAAATCAAGTTTGGAAGCATGTAAATGACGTGTAACTTCATAATCAATCACATCTTATCTCATATTTGACACATGTAATTTTGTTTGTGACTTGAATTATTGGAAAATTTTGTGAGGAATGTCGGGTCTTATCCACAGTCTCACACTGCAACTCAGAAAGAGAACACCACTAGGGTGTGAAAATAAATACAATTGGGTAACAAATGATGTGGTTAATAGGAAGGAAAAAGGTGGTAATTTGTGAATAATTCTAGGTCCTATCTATGGTCTTATAGTGCAACTCACAAATGAAATCCCAAGGGGAGTGATCAATAGACAAAACAAATATTTCTCAAGAGGAAATATGAGGGATATAGGTAATGAAAAATGGAGTGTAAAAATAAAGACTTAGGCATCTTATGAGAAGACCTTAGGAGAGAAGAGGCATATTAAGGACATGGGAAGACACTAAGTGAATAGTGACCATCAATGTACAAAATAAACTTGTTTACTATAGACACAAATCTTTGTAGGAAGATAAGTGTGTTACTAAGATAAAATCATGAAGGTATATTGGTAGGAAAAGGTGAAATGGGACTACCTTCCCATGACATGTTCCCCATTCCTCAGGACCCCTTACATAGATGTCAGTCTACTACGAAGATTATGTACTTTCATGAAAAAGTAGGTAGCACTAAAAGATTTTTTATTCTCCTCTTATAATCTACTAGCCTACTACACCTGAGAGGACCTTATCTCTATCATGAGTCCAACTATGGAGTTTGATATTTGAATATAAGAATGATATGTGCTTTGAATCATGTCTTTTAATGTGATTTGACTTTTAAGAATATTTTTTATTTTTATATCATTTCCTTTTATAAAATGATTTGGATTTTAACTTTTTATGGATTTTTACGATTCCTCCTCCATATGGATTTGGAATGACCAATCATAAGAGATGTAATGATACACATGAATGAGCTTTAGGCTAAGGTTAAATGAAGCTAAGTAGCTAAAGATAAAGACTAACTTGGACACTTAGGCTTAACAATGAAATTGCATGTGATCTCAATTCTTAATTGTGTATATGATTAGCTTGTGAAAAAGTAAGAAGGGAAAAAGGAGATCCAAAGGTGGACCAGTGAAAGGAAAGTATAATGAGATGCATTGTTTACTAACTAGTCACATGGTAAAAGGAGATAAAAACCAAAGGGAATAGGGTTGGTATAACCAGTTCATAATGATAATTATCTATGAAAGATAGAGATAAGAGAGAAAACATTCATGAAGACACAAGAAGAGAGTTTAAAAAAAAAATCATAAAAATAAAGAGAAAGCAATTATAAATAAATAAAATCATATGAAAATATAAATGATAATATAAACAAGATATAGTATAAAAAGTAAAGAATCATCATATATGAAAAATATGAATTTGACATAGTGTCAAATGATATTATAGATAAATAAGAATGAAATTGGATCACATGTCAAATAAAAATGTAAAGGCACCATGCATGTGATCCTAAGTACTAATAAATATGTCCAAACACATTATCCAAGACATCAAATAAATCTCTATGAATCTAGATATGAACTACTGCTAATGTCTCCAATCTTCAATGAAAACTAGAAAAATAATTCTCTTATAATCTCCTCAACTAAGAAATTAGGAATAATTGAGGAATTGTTATAAGTAAAATTAGGAAAGGGATTCTTAGGATAATGCATGGGAGCAAGCTCCATGGGAGATGCAGGAATCACTGGTGGAGAAGGATCCATAGATGAAGGATTCATGGGTGGAGAAGGATCCATAGGTGAGGGAAGGTCAATAGGTGAAGCAATCACGAGTGGAGGCATATAATGTAATGAAGGGATCACAAGAGAATATAGAACCACTATAGGTGGATCCATGAGAGAAGAAGGAGAATCCTTATTATGGGAATGACCTATGGGAGGAATAGAAGAAGGTTTGAGAATAGCTACAAGGTGATCCTTAAGGTGTTAAAGGATGTGGCAATGATCAGTGTGATGGGTACCATAGACATTACACTTCACCATACTTAGGTATATATTTAGGTAGAAACTTCAAAGGAGGCATGAATTTATCTAAGTTAGGAGAGGAAGGATGAAAAATTTCAATATATTTTTGCATCTTATGACAATGGGTAGAGGAATGATTATCTATCCCATGGAAGAAATAGATATTCTTTTGAGTGGTCTTAGGATAAACACTTATAAAAGGAGGTTTAATGGGAGTGGAAGAAACTAGAGAGCACTCATCAACCCATTTAGTGGGAAATAGAGCCATCTTAAGCAAGGGAAGCAAACCATCACCAAGGGAAGGTGTTGATGGAGGAGAAATGGAATAAGGCTCAATAAGAGCAATGGGATGAGAAGTAGGGGTAGGTTCAAAAATAGCAGGAATAGGAATATGATCATCTATAGTAGGAGAAATAATGGGCTCAACTATAGTGGGAACAAGAATGGGCTCTGAGAAGGGCTCTAATAAGGGAGGAGTGGGATCTACATAAGGTCTAAGGAGGATCACACTAATATTAGGAGTGAACTAACTATGGTGATTAGGGAATCTAGAAAAATGGTAAGGTCCAGTCATAACATGATCTATGAGCATACTCTTATGAGGATCCTAAAAAATTGGAAGTGTTGGCACCATCTCTACCCTATGATAAAGAGGAAAAATAATAAAATTATGAACTATAAATGAAGGTAGATAGGAAGATATATGAATATACCCAATTAAAGAAAAATGATAATAGACAATCTTAGTATTACAGGGTTGTACAAGATCACCTAAGAGTAGATCATCTAAGGAATATCCATCATTATTATTTGGGGTATGAAGATAAATGACACAAGTATGGATGACCTTGTCATCTAAGGAAGTGTGGTGAATATAATTTAAAGTCTTAGTGAAGAATATGATAATATCATCACAAGGAAGTTTGTAAGAATGAGGTTATAAGGAAGCAGGAAGCTACAAGATAAGGTGAGGCAAGAGATCAAAATTTTTAATCTTGAGGTTAATCTCATTGGGATTATCATCATTAGAATCTAAGAGGATAGGATGAATGTTTCCAATGAGTTCAATATGCCCATTATAACCTTGAGTTGAATTAATGATAAAAGTAAGATGCTATGACTCATAAAATGGAATGTTGGGTAAACGTTCAAGAGTAGGAATCTTAAAGACACCACAGTCCTAGAATTATTCAAAATTCTAAGGGTTAGTGCCACCTTGAAGCCTATAAATGGCTCCATTATTATGGAATTTAATGCATTAGTAGGTAGAAGAAGCAAAAACTCTCATATAGTGAGTCCACAACCTACCAAGCAAGATGTTATAAGAAAGAAGCAAATTAAATATCATCACCTTCATATGAATGGTGACAAGTGGGATAATAATGGGGAGCCACACATAGCCTAGAGGAGGTATTTTCATTCTGTCATATCCTTAATAGGTACTATGTGTAGACTTGAGATTACAATCTAAATATCCAAGGGTCTTAATGAAATCAAGAGGGGCAGTAGGTGTTAGAATCCTCATCAATAAATGCACACTTAACTTGGATATCACCTATTTAAACACTAATTAATAAGGGAAGATCATCAACATGAAGAAGAATCTCATAGAGAATCATAAAATTTATGGAAAACTTTAAGGAAAGATAAATGTCTATATTTTCATCAACATTGATAGATATCTCTTCACATTGTTGTAATATACTATCTTCAAATCCAGATAAGGATGCCTCTAATCCTATTAGGGGATGACAAGGGATGTTAATATAATATAATAATTACAAAATATGGTTTTTATGATGTGGAAAATTCCTCATAATCTCAAGGAACAAAATTTAGGATGGGAGATTAGTGAGTTCTGTGATGGGATCCCACTCATCATAGCCCATAAGAAGGCTATTAGATATAGGTACATATTGATTAAGGATATCCTCAGAAGTAGGGGATGAAGTACATTGGAATTTATTTTGGTAAGAGGAAAAAGGTTTAGAGCAAGGTTGTAAACCATGTGGTGATGATGAAGTAGCTGGTTCAAGTTAATTTTTAGTATAAATTTGAGTATCATTAATGTTGGAAAATGATGAAAGAGTCATATAAATAGAAAAATAAGTGTTATCAAAGGGAGAATCATAAATTAAATCATCAAAAGTAATAAGTTCATCATTTCCTAACTTATTTAAATGTGTTATATAATAATCTTGGATAACATGATATGTTTTAGATGAAGCAAGAGTGTAGATAGGTAAAGAATCGATAAAAACAACCACCCTTCACATATTAGTCATGCGAACCACATTATCTTTAGAAGTGAGTTCAATAAGAATTTATACATTATTGGTGGAAGGGGTGGATTTATATTTATTATCTTGAATAGGTTGATGATTAGGAAGAAGATCTTTGTAGATAGCCAAATGAGCATTGGCTTGATTTAAGGATTGAGAGTTATCATGTGATTTATAATATTTAAAAGAAATTTCATAAGATTATTGATGCTTTTGAATGAGAGAATATGAGGATATAGGTCTCATTATAATAATCCCAACTAATGTGAAACCAATAAAACTTGTTAGGATCATACCAAGATTTCATAGTACAAGTAGGGTCAAGATCTCATGGAAGAGGCCTAGGTAGACACTTAAGCAGTCAATCTGAGGATAGAGGTTTATGAACATTAATGTTTTTTGGTGAATATAATTGAGGATTGATATATTGTTTAAATGGGGAGATAATTACAATGAAGGGGTAGGAATGATATATTGAACATTATCAATGGTGTCATAAGAATATGTAACACCATCATTGGTAACATTGTGATTTTTATTTTTAAGAGAAAAGGACCCACAGAAGGTTGGGGTGGCTCAAATTGATGCATAAATAAATTTTTATGTTTATCTTGGTTAATTGATTCCTTAAATATACATGGAGAGAGAGTGTGGACCTGATATTAAAGTTTAGGAAAAAAGGCATTAGTAAAGAGATGAAAAAGATTATCATCAACCATTTGTGTTCACATTTGTTTGACAAAGTTTTCCACATTTTAACAAAGGTTTGATAAGTTTCATTTTCAAGTTGTTTGAAATTTATGAAATGGGCCAAAGTGTTTTCAAGATCACTAGTTTGAAATTAATTAACTAAAACATTCACTAAATCATCCAAACCAATAATGTAATGAGTTCTAAGCTAGTTGTACCAATCCAAGGCATCTCCTGTGAGAGTTTTGGTTAGTAGTTTTTTAGTAGCAAAGGTGTTTAATTTGACCCAATCCTTATAAAGATTTCAAAATGTTTTAAGATGAAGGGTGGGATAAGTTGATCCATTATAATAAATTGTAGGTGTGATACCTCCAATGTTAGCGTTAGTAATTTGAGTAGTGAGAGGTTACTTTTGGATATTATTAATGGTTTTATTAATCAAAGGAGGTTGAGGAATGAGATTGCCTTGAGAATATCAAAGAGGAGGAGGGGGAACATTCTAGTTATATGTACCCCAAGCCATTGGTTGAGGATGTTATTAAAGACGAAGAAGGTGGTTTTGCATTCTCTTCATTTTATTTGTGTTATGAGCTTGAAAGTTATTCATTTGATTGAGAGTTTGTAAAAATAGTTGATGTATTTGATTAGCATTATTAAAAGCATTATAGTTGGAAATCATTGCTTCTGTACCACTATTAGTGTTGATAGGAGCTTGAGAGGAACTATGAGAATGTGAGGCACTAGTGGCATAATTTGCTTGTGTAGAAAAAGATGGACTAGTGAATGGTTGAAAATAAGAAGCACTAGTAGCATGATTACCTTGGGTAGTAAATGATGAGAGGCCCACTAGATGTAAAACCTACCATGTTAGTGGATATATTAGGCATGAAGGTGGAATAAGTTATAGAATAAGAGATCATGGTATGAGAAGGGTTCATAATCAAAGGAAGAGGTTGAGAATCAAATAAATTGGTACCCCTAAATCTAGTTGAGAATGTATAGGAGTAGGTGAATGAGGCTTTTCAACTTGACCACTAATCATAATATTGTAAATGGTAGAATAATCTTTTCCTTGACGTTGAGGAAATTCAGAGATAAAGAAGAACATTTTAGGGGTATACTCTAATTGGGGTTGGTTTTCTAATGAGAAAAGAGGATTATGATATGAAGATTTATTAGGAGGGGTCTCATAGTTTATTGCGTGAGTGCAAATATGAACATTACTAACATCTAAGGGAGGAGCCCTACTCTATCTATGGTAGACCCTATGAGGGTTGGTAAGATTCATCATATTTATTTACTAAAACTCAACATTCTTATCACATAAAAATTCCATGATGAAGGTAAAGAAATAGAGATGAGAAAGTAAGGAGCCATGGAATAATAGAAACTATAAAGGGTTGACTAGGTTAACCTAACATAAAAATAGGGTTTGAAAATTGTACAAGGTCGATTGGGTCAATCCAATATAATGAATAGAGATTGGAAAAAGAGGAAATAAGGTCTAAAAACTATATAAGGTTGATTGGGTTGATCCAGTATAGTGAAAAGAGGATGGAAAAAGGTACAGGGTCAATTGGTTAACCTAGTATAGTAGATAGGGAAATTAATAAACTTATGATAGATTAATGGATTAAAAAAACATATTTTTTTACAATAAATTTGAAGAGAAATGATAAAAAGGAAACAAATGTCCATTTGGATTAACACTAGCCAGTCTAATTGAAGCACACATCATAAAACCTTAGAATAATGTTAGCTAATGTAATTTTTTGCAATACAAAATACAATTGAGAAAAGAGAAAGAAATCAACTTGAAAAGTAAAGAGATAACTAATTGGTCAACTTGAATTTTTATTAGATTATTAATCTATGATTTTAAATGTGATGGAAAGTTGGCTATAATAAAGGAACTAGAATGTCAATCTAAGGATGGTTTGAGGTAGTTGGGTTAAAAGGGACAATAGTGGTAATGATAAAATATTGGTATTGAGGCCTAACCCCTCACTTCACACATCACAATGATAAGGGTGTTAGGTGATTATCAATAATATACCATTAACCATGCTTTATACTTGACTAGAGTATCAAGTCAGCTTCCCCCTTGGTAATGAAATCCAAGTAGGTTGGCCTTAGGTAGACAAATGTTTAAATTCTTAGTTATATTTTTTTATTTGGTTGTGTGTGAATAAAATAGAAAATATTTAAACTATATGATTAATTGAAAACCACCTAATTAGACTATGTGATCTATTCTATGCATGCAAGCAACAAGAAAAGAAAGTGTGAACTAATTACTAGTATATAAGGTTAATTATAACTTTAAAATAAGGTAAAATGATGATATAGTCAATAATGTATGAAAAAAAAAAATTATAGGGTCAAACCTATACTATATAAGCAAGGTATACAAATAAATAGGGTTAGTAGGGTTGACCTAGTTATCTAGACAACACACAAAACATAGAACTGGGTTGGCAGTGTATTTCTAATTGACTATGCAAGGGAAAATTTGAATACTATAAAATATGAAAGGAAATACAATAAATAAAGAGATAGAGAGATAAAAAAAAGGAACCTTGGTGGATTAGATATGTAAATAATGAAGATTATTGTTCAAAAACCTTCATATATGTTTGCAAATTGTGCTAACTAGATCGATTGGGTTGATCAAGGTTTATAGAAACATGTTGAGTGCTTGAAATGTACAGGGTCAATTGAGTATGATAAACATGATGTTTGAAGAAGCACAAGGTTGACTAGGTTGACCTAGTATTCTAGATTGGATGTCTAGAAATCTAAAACACTATACTATGTTGACAAGGTTGATCTAGTGGCTTGTACCTAAAAACTTAGACACCAAAGTCAAAAACTAGGTTGAAAGATTCAATATAGTATCATAAATATATGATAAAAATAATGATGAAGGAATGAAAGAAATGAAAGAAGATAAATAAATCCTATAAGGGTTAGTTCACATCGAGTTCACTAGAATGTATGCAATTAGAAATGCATCATGTTTGTAAATCAATCTTGGCTGAGATAAGATAGAACATACCTACACTTCTTATTGGTAACATGTTTGTTAATTGGGAGCATGATCAATATGGGGATCTACTAGACCCAATTATGGGATCAATTTTCATAATAAACCATGCTAAGAAGGGTTCCAAAGCCTACAGTCTAACATAATCACACAATAACCCTAAAAGAGTCCTAGGTTCAATGTTTACTCTATTATAATAAACAAGAAAGGTAATCTAATCTAGTTATCACCAAATATTTTGGCACAAAGTGGGTTTTAGAGACAAAAAAACAAAACTAAACATATATAGAAGACATATACTCATGTAAATGTATACATAATCCTAATACATGGAAGAAAGAATCACAACTGCATTATCTATCTACTCTTAAAACGGAGAAATAAAGTTAGGAATACTTACCTTGAAGATGAACCCACTGAGCCTCAATCTTTCCCTTGGCCAAGGTGATTTACAAGAGATTATTTTGGTATGTAAGGATAATAAATACAAATCAGCTCTAGGCTATATAACCTATCGATGCATCTAAAAGACTTGTCCACAAGGCAAGATCTGTATCTCCAAATAAAGTATGGAACCCTATTATTTATTCCTCAAGTAGAATTGTCAATAATTAGATGTTCATTCACACTTATTCTTATTTTCTTCTCTTCTTTTTTACAAATGGTTGGAAATGAACTTGTATATATATGTGGATCTTACCCTAAATCCTTCTGAATATGTCAACTGTATAGGGTCCACCTAGTTGACCCTGTATGTTTTTGGAACATAATCCACTAGGTCCCAAGCTACATTAACTAAAGGGATAACAAAGTTCCTAATGAAAAATACACCTAAATAGTATAGGGTTGACTTTGTTGACCTTGTACAGTAATCATAAGATAAAAACTATACAGGGTCAACCTAGTCAACCTAGTATAGTCAACTAGTTGAAAGGGGGTCAAGGAAAGAACAAGGAGGATAAACATGGTAAATGAATGTAATGGGTAAGGCTAAGAA
This sequence comes from Torreya grandis, assembly GCA_037957365.1. Taxonomy (NCBI): domain Eukaryota; kingdom Viridiplantae; phylum Streptophyta; class Pinopsida; order Cupressales; family Taxaceae; genus Torreya; species Torreya grandis. The sequence goes on along the minus strand of JARHVA010006702.1, from coordinate 325,537 downwards.
GAATAAGCTTAGGGTAAATGGTTTTTAGGAGATGAGTTTGTAGATGGAAAGTGGTAAAAGGGATAACAATCTTACGAAGCACCAATGGTCTACCCACCCCTTTCTTGATGCACCCTTTAAGGCATGCAATCAAAGAGATTGAGACTCAATCAGTTCTTACAAGATACAAAGTTTCAGTAATCAATAAAATTTAAAAATACTATGTGTATACACAATTAGTCTCAAGGGAGCATAATAATTATGATAATTGACTAGCTACTATAGGAGCTCAATTTGATACTCCAATGGCCATAAAGGAGGAGGGGAAGTAATCTCACATTAAGATCATTATCATAATTTATGTACTTAATAATGAAGTGTCTTGTCAATTTTTTGATAGTGACAAACACATTTCATGTACCTGATAATGAGGTTGAGTTCTCTTCAAGGAATCAAAAGAGACTCCAAGAAAAATTTGGTGATCAGATTGTGAAGCTAAGGATAAATAAGAAACCTAAGAGTCTAGTGACATTATAAATTATCTTCAATAAGAATGATCAAAATAAGAAAAAAAAAGTATGTCTACAAAAGAGGATAACTATGAAAGATTCTTGATCTTTAATGATAGACTCCTCAAGCTAGGCAAGGTATGTTCTACATTAGAGAAACAAGCATTCATTAAGTTGTGTAAAGAGTTTCATGATATATTTCTTGGGAATATAAGTATATCAAAGGATTTTATCCTATCCTATCATACCATACCATTGAAATATAAATTAGAGTTAAAATGGTTAGATATAAATAAAGACCCATCAATCCCAAGGTTGAGCAAATCATGAGGTTAGAGCTCTCTAAACTCATCAAATCTAAAATAATATTTCTTATCAAGCATTCAACATGGGTATCTAACCTTGTGCCTATTAGAAAAAATAATTGGGAGATAAGATTTCATGTGGACTTCAAAGATCTTAATAGGTGTCACTCAAATATCACTATCCTCTACCTTTATGGAACAAATTTTACAAGTCGTTTTAGGATCTCAATGGTTTTCTCTCTTAGATGGATATTCAGGTTATAATCAGTTTCTTATGAATGAGGATGATCAGTTTAAGATAGAATTAAATACCAAATGGGGGAATTTTTCTTATATAAAGATGCCATTTGGTTTGTCAAATGTTGGTGCTACCTTTCAAAGAGCAATGAACATGGACATTAGAGGTTTGATCAATGAGATGTTGTTGGTTTATCTAGATGATATAGTTGTGTTTTATAAATATGTTAATGAACATATGCAACACTTGAGACAAGTATTTGAAAGATGTAGGAAATATGGAGTATCTCTTAATCCAAAAAAATGAATATTTGATGTTCATGAAGGTAAGCTCTTAGGATACATTGTTTCCAAAGATGGTTTGGCTATTGATCTTGAAAGGATAGAGGCTATTTTAGGCCTATAATTACCCTTACATAATAAAGGTCTCCAAATTTTCTTAGGTAAGATAAATTTTGTAAGGAGATTCATACTTAGTTTTGCATCTTTGGTAAAACCTATCATAACCATGCTAAAAATAATTAGGTCTTTTCTTGGACTAAGGAAGGTAAGAATAGTTTTGAGGCCATTAAGAAAGTGATTAAAAAATATCCTACTCTTGTGAATCCTGATTTTACTAAAGACTTCATGTTTATTCATTTGCTAACTTTGATACTATCTCAGCTATGCTAATGTAAAAGGAATGATGAGGGTGTAGAGAAACCAATTGCATTCTTTAGTCAAGGTTTGGAAACTTATGAATTCAAATATACCTTTTTTGAGAAACAAGTCCTTAATGTTGTAAGAGGACTAAAGAAGTTTAAGAATATGGTTTCAAATGATAATATTTGTGTTATGGTCTCTCATCCTAGTACCAAGGAGTTTATTTTGAGCAAATGCCTTAGTGAAAAGAGGGCAGGGTGGATCACTAAGGTAATGGAATATGATGTTGATATCAAAGAAACAAAGTTGATAATATGTAAGGGCATTTATGAACCTATAGCTTCAAATATTCATACATTAAAAGAATAAGTTTTAATCAATCATGATTACCCCCAACCAGTTAGTTCTTTGCATATACAGAGTTGGACACAAGATGTGATCAGATTTATTCAAAATGGTGCGTATCCTAATGATATGAGTAGATCTCATAGGAGATATTGTAGATTGAAATATATTCCCTTTTGAACTTTATATGGTGTGAATTTTAGAAGAGATATTAATGGGTATTATTGAGGTGCATTGACAATGACCAATTTGGAGTGTTTTTTGAGAAGTTCCATCATGGAACAACAGGAGGTCATTTCTCTCCAAGAACCACAACTACTAAGATCATGAGGGTAGGATATTATTGTCATATCCTCTTCAAGGAATTAAATGCTTGGGTGAGAGAAGGTGTGTATAATGTGATTTATCTGTGGGAAAATATAAGTTTGCATCTCTTCCCTTGAAGCCTATCTAAGTGGATTAACCTTTCATGCAATGGGATATTGATTTCATTGGAATGATAAAACCCACATAAAGTGTTGGCCTTAAATGGACACTCACAATAATTTATTACTTTATGAGGTGGGTTGAGGCTATATCATTGAAGGAAGCTAATGATAATGCTATCTTAGAGTTTTATGAGAGCATCATAACAAGGTTTGGCACTCTTATTATTATTTCAAAAAATGCTCTTGATTTTATGGATGTTACGATTACTTATTAGGAAAATAATAATGGCATATTATTGAGTAATTAATCTAAATATTAGCCTCAATTTAATGGGTTTGATTAATCTAATAATAATAATTTGATCATAATCATCAAGAGAACCTTGAATCATAACTAGAGGGCTTGACACAACAAAATCAAGATAACCTTATGGGATGATATGATAACTCCTAAGAGGTTAGTAGGTAATTCTCTATTTGTGCTTATTTATGGAAGAGAAGATATAGTGTCTATATCTCAATAGTGTCCTACCTTAGAGTTGGTACATCTATTAGAGTTTCTTGAAAACACTTCAATGGAGGTTAGATTGACAGAATTAATGGAGTTTTAAGAGACTAGAGATAAGGCTCATCAAGCTATGGAACATCACCAAGTATTAATGAAGAGGTTTTTTGATAAGAATGAAACTTGAAGATAATTTCAAGAAGGTGACATAGTATTGAAGTGGGATGAAGATAGAGCAAAATTGGGGAGGCATACTAAATTTGACACCCTATGGAGTAGACCATATGTCATCATCAAGTGCAAGCAAAACTATTCTTTCCAGTTAGAAAGGATGAATGGATAAGAGCTTCTTATCCATATGAATTAGATACATTTGAAACCTTTCTATTGAAGAGTAAAGTTCAAATTTTTAAAAAGTAGATTAGGTGTGTGTTTTGTTTTAGTTGTGTGTATTGTGTTTCCTAAGTGTTCTAGTTGAACACGTGTGTTTCTTTTGATTTTATCTCATTTTGTGTGCCTTTAACTTATGTTTTATGTGTTTTCAAAGGAAATTTATGTGTCAAAACTATGCAGATGTTATTACATATCCCAATGGATATTATTAGGCAACTAGTCATGGCATAACAATCTTACCACCCTTGGTAAATCACCATGAATGTTGACCATTTTTTAACACTAGTAAACATGGGTCAACCCCCTATAGTCAATACTAGATATGGGGATAGGAAATAGTGTCATAGGGTATTTTGTGATATATTTGATCTAATTTAATTCCATTCTAACCTTGGTCATGATCTAGTTTAATCTTATGTTATTTGGAGTCATCTAGGGGGTCAAACCATCATGGCATGTCACACATGAATGAATAGATCACTTTGCTTATGCATTTTAAAATTATGATTAGAAAACATTTAAAGCCAAAAATAATATATAGACATGATTATTTTGGTTCTAATATAATCCTCTATAAATTTCATGTCTTGATGAGATTGCTATCTCAAGATATATGCATTTGAAGTTAGACTAGTATAGATAGATGTACACAAGGGTGTCAAGTTCAACCCTCATGAAATGACCATTTGGATTAAAATTATCATGAGGTTTAACACAAGGTTGAAAAGTGGAAAGATCTTAGGTGTTCAAATAATATCTTATAGAACATGGTTAAAGGTGATGTCAATGGGTACAATAGATTTGATGGTGCGTGTTTGATCATGTAGATAAGATCCAATGGTGAGCATGAGGTCAAAAGGTCAAAAGATCCTAATCAAACACAATGGTAATATGTGTCATAATCATGAAAAAATGAAAATAGGTGAATGGACTATGTTTAATCATAGGTAATAATATCCAATGATGTGCATCGATTCAAAGTGTCAAAGGACCCTGAGATTGAATGCAAAGTTGTCGAGTAGCAAAATGTCATTCAATTAAGATAAGATCAATGACACACATTAAGTCATGTAAATAAGATCCAAAAATGCACATTGAGTCAAAGGGTTAAAGGATACTAAAAAATATTGAGATGCTTATAAATTTCATGATCTTAGATTCCTAGGTCATAGATCAATGATTGACATTAAAATTTGAATCAAAGAGACTTTAGAGGAGATTGAAAGGGCAATTTTAACTAGATTCTAGATGGAAAAGATGAGGTTACGTGTCCAAACAATGACTAGAATATTTTAAAATGTAATAAGGGATGTGGAAAGGGAATTAAATATAATAATCCATGTAGGATCAAAGGATTATATAGCAAATTAATCCCTTTAGACTCATACGCTACCATGAAAGCTCAATCGAGATTGAAGATAAAGAGTGACTACCAGTTGTGAAGAGTCGAGGTCCAAAAGACTAATGAATGACTATAGATAGTAAAAATAAGTTTCAAGAGGATATATAGTAGTTAGGAGAACATATTATGACTATCATATCATGTTTCAATCTCTCTCAAATAGTACATATGTGTTGACTCTCTCTATTTCAGTTTCAAATGCTCGAGAGATGAGCCATTATGAAAGGTAGTTTCTTGTGCATAGCAAAAGGAGTTCTATGCCACATTTTATGAGTTTTATGTTTCAAGATCCATTTTTTCCATTAAACCTTGCATGGTCTATTTTTGAATTCATTATCTTTCATGTGTAACTCCTCTTATCAACTATACATGTGTTCTAATGACCTTTGAACTTCATTATTTTCTCCTCTCTCTAAAATTCTATAAGTAGATACCATTTTGGCCTTTCTATTATAATAACACACCATGTATGGTGAATCTTTACTAGTTTTTACATTACACTTTACCTTATAATAATAGATTCAATCTATTTAGAGTTCATATTTCATTTTTTTAAAGTGTGTGAAGAGATGTATAGTGAATAGCTAAGTGATATCAATTTATCCTTGCTTTCTCTCAGTCCTTCCATGTTTATGCAAGTGATTTCAGCCTAGGAGGTCATATGAAGTGTATTTAAGTGTATGAATTTATCTTAAAAGTGTAATTATATTTAATATCTATACCTAATCTATGGTTTTACTTACCTTAGACAATATTCATGCATCTCACCTTTATATTGAAAAACTAATGCTAGTGCATTCTAAGACTCTTAGGCTATTATTATAAGCATTGTTTCTTTTTGAAATAAGTACAATGGCCATGTGGAATACATATTTATGCATCACCCTTTTAGAATAATTTTATTTCATGTATCTTCTATCCCTTTCCCCCCATAATAAAATAGTCAGCATAGGTGGAAGTACTTCAATATATATTCAGGGGGCTAGCCCTTAAATCTAGAAGCTCACTTCCACCATAGGTACACCCACATACCTAGAAGTGTTCCCATGTTTCCCAAATTTGAAAGAGGCTTGAACACCCTCTTATAGGGTGTAATACTCGGTGATAACAATGTCATCATGTAAAACTTACTTAACATAGATCTAAGGAAAGAGATAGGTAAAGAAAGTCTTTTATCACATCAAGAGTAATTCTTAAAAATGCTTGATAGGGTTTATCCTAATCAAGATGAACATATTTTCCAATATCTCAGAGAGTTCCCTACTCTTCAAGATCAAATATTCCTTGTGAATGTTTAGAATTTGAGAGAGAGATAGAGTTTTATAATGTGGAAGAATGGGTAATATAGAGAAAGGGAGAAGAGAGAAGAGGGAACACATTAAATAAGAACAATAAATGAGATAACACCTTTAAATGAATGCTTAACTACACTTAATCTAATTTGGACTAGCTTAACCTATATTTACTCTAATTAATCTGTAAGCTCTTGTCATTGGTTGAGAAATGCACTAGAAGATAAGAGTCTATTTTGTAGATAATGAGTCATGATCCTTTAAAGGAATAAATATCCTTAAGATCTAAACATTATTAAATTCTTCACTTGTACTCTCCAATCCCCAAAAATAATCTTTAAACTTCTATGCCACCTTCCACTAGGATTAATTATAAGTAAAAAATCCTTATGTCCTTGGGCCTAACAAAGCCATGACTATATCTATTCTAAGTGGTTATAGGTACCTACTTGTCTAAGCTATGACTATGTTGATAGATGAGACATTTCTCCATAATCACATATCTACCCCTATTTTAAAATCTAAGCATAGGTTTTACAATAAATTAAAAACCAATCTCATTTATTATTTTTTATATAGGTATAATATCAATGGAAACCTAGCTTGTTAGGTGTTTGAACTTTCTTGAAGTTACCACCCTTTTATCTATATTAGGTCTAAAATATCTATTCTACCTTCATGGAGCTCTAATGGTGATGGTCTATCCCTAAAATACCCAATCTGGTTCAACCTAGATCATCTTTAAATTTGGATCCTATGCATTTGTTTGCTTGGGTCAAAAATAACTTCATTGACCTCCACCAAAAGTCTCTTGGGCTCATCTTTATTCATTGGCCATCAACTTATTAATTTGGGACTATCAAATTTAGACACTTGGTAGCCTCACACTTGATATGAGCTCTATTGAATTATTTACCTTACTCAGATGTTGATCTTTATCTTTACAAATAAACATGAGCCATATATCTTCTACTAGTTTAATGCACTTAAGATACTTATCATCTATGTATTTTATTTTAGGATCTACTAACATTTTGACCCATCACTCACCATTGATCTGATTTGGTATGATGATTCATGCACCATTAGTCAACTTGGACCCATTAGCTTTTTTAGTAAAACATGTCATTAAATATTTTCTTAAGAACCTAAGATTTTTACACTTTTTAGCTACACATTCAATCTCAGGGTTTGCTAACCTTTTGACTATGAGCTCATTATTGATCTATGAATTTATGACTAAATGTGCATCATTAGATCTTTGAGACCTACTAACTTGTTAGATCACCACTCATAATTAGATCTAATCTAAGCTTCCATGATCTTGACATCTGTTAGCTTAGCATTTATCTTTGGGAACTTTGAATTCAAATGGCTATTTATCGTAGCTTTAACTTGACATCCCTATGCATGTTCCACTCTACAAGTTCAAATTTGGAAGCTTGTAACTTGAAATATACAACTAATCAAGTCAAAAAAATTCTATAGGATGTTCAAGGCATGAATAACCTCATTTATATGCATTCTTTTGGCTTTGGTTAACCTTTTGAATATATTTATTAGATGTGCAACCAGATTGACCTATCTATTTTTGTATGATGTTTGATGATGGTCTAGTCTATCTTCTTCACTTGCTCAATTCATTTCATCATTTATTCAATCAAGAACTCTGCTCATCTGATCTATCCAAGTAGAAGCTTTATATGTGGGCCAAATTTGGCTAACATCTTTGGTGACTCATAGGGAAACATGCCTACTATGCTTGAGAACCTAGATTATTTATCTTGGAGAGTCCATTGGGCATGAAGTATTGTCTTTAGTTCAACATATTGATCTAAAGCTAAAAATTGGATGCTAACATCTAGATAAATCCTCTTAAATCAATAAGGAAAACAAGAACAAACCAAACAAAGACAAGTGCATGCAGACACTTGGATGAAAGAAAAAATAACCAGCTACTAAACAAATGTGCACACAAACACTTAGAGAAAAACATGAAATCTGATCTAATATATATATATAATATTTTACATCAATTTACAATCACCTCCCTCTTAGGTTAAATGGTAAACTTTTAGTATCATTCACTTGTAACAAAACAAGATGAATAATACCTTGCTTTGGAGATACCAAAAATGGTGAACCAAGCATCTCTATGGCCAATCCTTTTGATGTTATCTCTAATGGATGAAATGAAATATAAATTTCTCCAATGTAGACATACTAGTCTAAGTCTTCTAATCTTGGTTCATTTTGGACTACAGGAGCACTTGCTTGATGTTTTTCATCACCCTTGAGAAATCCTTACATGAAGACTTCATTTAGGATATTGGGAGAAACTGTACTTGGTTCACTTGGTGGTTCAAAAAGACCATGTTCTTCTACCTTGTCCTTATGAAAATAAAGATTTATCATGCTTATAACATCATTCTCATAGGTTCTTATAAGAAGGATATGCCTCTTAGCCTCTTAAAAATCTTTGGTTATGGCATTTAACCACTACCATAACTCTTCAAGATTTTCACTAGTATGTTCATAAAATTGCATCACTTGAGCACTTGATATGTCTCCTTCATCAACCTCACTCAATATTTCATATTCTTCTTCAAATGTAAATGAGGGTTGATTTGACCACCCAAGGTTTGAAACATCACACCTATCTTTCTTAAGATCTAATTTACTTTCCTCTTATAGACATTTGAAAACTGTACATTGACACTTTTTGATGTCATCTTGACCTGTAGACCCCACCTAACCTATTAACACATATTTATGACTTAATTATGATAAAACACGCTGTAAACATATCACTTAAGTTAGGTCCTTTTCACCCATTTGCTCTTGGCCATTAACTATCATCGGTTAGGGTAACCATCGATGGTTAACCCTAACCATCGAGGGTTGGCCCTAACCATCGAGGGTTGACCCTAACCATTGATGGTTGTGGTCATAAATATTGCCTTAATATTTAAAATAATTGCCATATTTATTTGAGAACAACATCCTCCAAAATGGTAACTTGTTTTAAAATTGGCTTATAAAAATGAATGAAAATAGGCATGTTTATCCCCCCAACTTAGCAACTTTCTCTCAAAGATTCCCTCATTTAATAAGTTTTTACTATAAATGTAGGGCTGTTTGAGGGGTTATGGATCCATAAATTTACATCTAGATTAGCTTTTTCTCTTTGTGCAGGCATCTAAGACTATAAAATTTTGTCCACGTGACTTTTGAAGGTAGGAATATTATTATGCTATTCAACTCTTTCCATGTTTCAACTATCATCCACTTGCCATCATACAGGTATCATTTACTTGTTTTATAATTTTCTTCTATCATTTGAGCTATCTATCTTGATCAGTATATCTACATAACCTTCCTTATCCATAGTGTCGATATCCCTCCTACCACTCAATTACCTCATCTCCACCATCCTTTTAATCTTACACAAGCACCCACAAAAAACCATTAATAGTTGTTGAAATCATCACTAGACATAGTAACCATCATCAGTTACCTAACCATCACCAATTGGATCCATCCATCACCAATCACCTTGATCCTCGATGGTCACTGTCAGAGAAAATGATAGATTGTTATTTTCTCCCCCTTTCATCTAATTAAACCCCTATTTTTTTCCTAACTTGTCTACAGACTCTACTTTGATCATTTGAACTTGACCTTAATACCCTTGTGCATCGTGTCTTTTATTGGGTACATTATTTATCTTCTTGGATATCTACTTTCTTATCATTTGAATGCAAGTATATTTATTATATCATTTTTGAATTAATTGTATTAAAATTGGATTGACATCCTCTTACAAATCCTTGTGATTCTTGGATCTAACATACACTAGGCAATCCACTCAACCTACCATCTAACAACACTCTCTTCTAGTTTTCTTGTGATTTACAAATTATCCTCCCTAGCCAAAGAGGATTTCCCATATTCATCTGGATCAACGTGCACATTATACCAGGTATTCATCCACACACCTAAACACTCACTTTGTTTTATCTATTTTCAAAACTAAGAAATGAAAGAAATAAATTGAAACATTTTGGCACACCCGGTGGGACCCCAGTTCCCTTTCTTCTTTAATTATTTACTCATCGAATGAAATCATTTCTTTTTGGGCTTAAAAATTAACTATTTGCATTCATTGATTGCTTGTTGATTTTTGTTCATCTAGTAACTTAAGAGGCATAATAATATTATCATATAATTCACACTTGTTATCACACACAAATTTGAACCACAAAATAATTTACACATTAAAACAATATTTGAGACAAAGACTGACTAGGATTTCATCACCTGGGGAAAAACTTACCCCCTTCTGACTATTCCACTTGGATTTCACCACCAAGGGGAGAACCAATTTAGCTCTCTAATTGAGTATAAACTCTAGACTCAGTATATCTTAGCTAAGCACCTGACACCCTTATCATTGTAGGATTGTGAAGTAAGGGGGTAGGTCCTAACACCAAGCCATGTACTAAAGTTCAACATAGATCTTCCTTATGAGAAACTAAATAACCTAAAACCATCCATATAATTCCTATTTAATACTCATTTTACAAGACAACTTCCTTTATCACACTATTTAATTCATAAGCCAAAAATAGCACTTGGGTAGGTACTTTTAAAAGTGATTTAAAAGTAACCCTAAGGTTAAAAGGCACTTCTTAGTGTATTTATTGATTGATTTGAAAATCTTTTGGGTTTGCTCTCTGTATGTATAGATTATTGGTTTGCTCTCTATTTAATTATTGGTTACTTGAAGGAAGAAAAATTGGGTATCACAGTTCAAATATATGGTCGATGGACTAGAGGATAGATTCTTGAAGGGAATATTTAAGATGGGGGGAAATCTAAGGTTAGAAACCTAACTATTTAGGAAGTTTATTCTTTGAAGATGTAATTATTTAATTTTGGAGCTCGAGAAGTACTTTGATTATGATAAAATGGAGTACCAAAAAAGAGTGAAGTTCTATTTTCACAAAGTTTAAGAGGTATGTAGCCTTGTGGTGGGATCAAGTGCATTTTCAAAAGGTGAGAAGAGGTAAATAAAAAATAAAGACTTTGGGTAAGATGGTTACGAATTTGAAAGTTATCTTTTTTACCTTTTGATTTTAACCTAATTTTGTTTCATAAATTGTAGAGATTAAGACAAATAGAGATTAGTATAAAATATTACATTTAAGGTAAAAAAAATTAGACCTATTAACATAACTATGTCAATATTTAACACATTTTGCCATGATAATTCTCTTTGTGAGTGTTTTATTTGCTAAGAGCATCCTAGCACACTCCTAATCAGTTTTTTCAAGTCATCAATTTCTCCAAAATTTTCTAGATTATCTCTAAATCAGTCTATAAACTTTTTTTACTTGATTTTATGCTCTAAAAGTACACATGTTTTATACAATTTGGTATTTAACTTAGGAGCCTTAATCAATTTAAAGTATTTAATACATTCTTTTTATGTAATTAGGTCTTTTAAAAGTGATTTAAAAGTAACCCTAAGGTTAAAAGGCACTTCTTAGTGTATTTATTGATTGATTTAAAAATAACCATCCATATAAGGGTAAGTACTTTTAAAACTGATTTAAAAGTAACCCTAAGGTTAAAAGGCACTTCTTAGTGTGTTTATTGATTGATTTGAAAATATTTTGTGTTTGCTCTCTATTTGAGGTGTGAGTATTGCAATAATATTCCCTATTTTCTCATATGGTTTTAACTAGACAATATGTGAGAAATAAAGACAACCAACCACCACCTTATTCTTCATCCATGGATTATACCTTAGATGTTGAAAAATCTCCTCACACTTCACCTCACTATTCTCCTTTACCACCTTCTACTTCTAGAATCCTAACCACATTTGAAGGAGATCTAAAATTTACTACCTTTCTTGACAATAATCCTATTGCTTTACAACATTACCTAAATACCTTATCTCATCATACCCCCTACTTCAATTTCTTCTTTCAATAATTCTCTTAGAATGCCATCCCACCTAATGGTAGGTGCCAATTCAACCCAACCATTGACTCAAGCCTCTTCCAACACCCCATCCACTCAAACTCAAGCCATCCTTCCACCTCCTAGCCAAACACCTCTTACCACACCCCATGTGGGTTCAAATTTACCATTAGTCACCTACGCCACATCTACTATGGCATTATCTTCCATTACAGCTTTTATCTTCCCTTTGGTTTCAACCAATCCCTTGATCACAATCCCACTTCAAAACGTACTACTCTCCATACCTCAAAACCTTCTCCAAATCATCTCTAGGGTACTACCCAAACTTAACCTTCCCAAAATTCCTCCTACCTCAACCATACCAACCACATTTTTTCCTTAATAAGTGCCTATGACAAATTACCAGTATGTCTCTAACCCACAAGGGTGCATACCACCCTCCACCCAACCTTTCATACTAAGCAGTTCTTATGTACCACCATTTCAACCACTTGGCACCGCTTATCAATATGTGGCTTCTTTGGTACCATCTACCACTTATTCATACATTATCACAAGCAAACCCCAATAAAATGTACCTTTTAATTATGTGGATTCTCAACCCTAGCCCAATATAATCAAAATTATCATTGACAAAATGACTAGTTTAGAGTCATCCATCTCTGTCTTAACTAATATTTTATCTTACAACCAAATTTGTAATGAGCCTATCCACCCATTCGTGCCCATTCATGCTTACCCTAATAAATGGGAGTTTCCTAAATTTTCTAAATTCCAAGGTAAAGAGAATCCCCAGTAGCACTTAAGAGCTCTTAGTCATGCTTTTTATTTGATCACTTATGATGATGTTATCCTCCTTCAAACCTTTCCCATGTCATTATCTAGGGCTAACCTTGATTGGTATAGTTCCCTTCCCACTCATTCTATCTTTTATTTTTCTCAATCAGTACAAACCTTTTTAGAACACTTTTTTGTAAACATATATAAGAAGGTTTCCATTACTGATATATACTCCATCACATAATTTGAGGATGAATACATTATTGATTTTGTTGCCAGATGGAGGGGCCTGATTAGTCAACTCACTTTCCCATTACCCCAACATGAATTAATCAAATTATTCTCTTGGGGGTGTGCTAAACACATTCCTCTAACTCTCTAATTCCAAACCTTTGGGACCTTTGATGAAGCATTCACTATGGCCCAAAAATTAGAAAATCATGATATCAATGAAGGAAAGTTGAAGATTTGAAATAAGGATTCTAGTTTCAAATCCATTGAGTCATCCTCTACCAAAACCACAAACCCAACTAGTTCTAAAGTAAAAGCATTAGCATACATGGTTGTTCTCAAAATTTCACCTCCTCCAACTATCAACCAAACACCTCAAACCAACAATCCTTGAATCACTGAAACCATACCCAAAAAGGAGTCCTTCAAAACCATTTACCTTGATTGGGGAATCATATACATCAGTGCTATAAAAACTACTTAAATCTAATCTAATCCAACTTCTACCCATCAATCCCCCTTAATAATTTGATAATTCTCTCCCACTTTCAGGGTGGTTTAATGAGAATGATCATTATGATTATCATCAGGTTGTTGGACATGATACCAATAAATGCAATACCTTTAAGAGTATTGTCTAGGACCTAATTGATAAAGGGGAGCTAGTGTTTGATAACCCAAATTCCCCTTCTAACCAATATCTTGATATTTTCCAAAAACCATTCCCAAATCATGCACCTTCAACATAAAATCATGAAATCTAACCCAAATCCTCCAACTCACATGAGGGACATGTAATTAATGTCATCATTAATGTGCCTAGTACTGAAGAAGTTATCAAGTCCATCACCCAAATAGATAAAGACAACCCACCACCACCCATTTCTCTAGATGCCCTAATGGAGGAAGTAGCTACCCCTTCCACTTCCTTAGATGAAACCATAGATCCATCTACCCTTCCTATGATGGAAATACCCAAGGAGATAATCACTCCATTAACCATTTCATCCACTCTTTTAGACCAAATAGAATAACCCCCTACTTCTTTAGATAGCTAGAATAAGGAAGAATCTATACCAACCCTTCCACTTGAAATGATTACCCTTATTGCACCAATTAAAAAACTATCCATACCTCCCTTGGAAACCATTTACCAAGAGACCATATCCTTACCTACCCAATCATTACCTTTGGAACCTTCCACCAAGGGTAACAACATTAAAACAACTCCTTCTTCCCCAAAGGGTTTGAGCTTTGAAATTAATGATTGGGTAACACAACCCATTTATAAACCCTTTTCTTGGTTGGTTCAAAATATAGAATTTACCTCCCAACCTAACTTTTATAGAGCCACCTTTTGGCATTAGCTTGGACTCCCGTATCAAAATAAAACTAAACCCTCTACTTGATTTGATTCCACTCTCTAGCCTATTTTTACAAATCCACCAACTACCACTCCTAAATTTACCAGAAAACCATCTAAATTACCCCCACTTAAAATTATCAAGTCACCCTATACTTCTTTTATCAAGACAATCAAGAACTTGGGGGTTCTTCACATGCCTAATCCTACTCATGCTCCTTTACATTTGGATTTAACCACATCAACCCAACCAAAACCTAATCCAATTAAGCCCATTAAGAAGGAAGGATTGCCTAGACCACAACTTTGAGGAATAACTATACTAACTCCTTTAGCTCTACCTTATAATTTAGGACCACATCCCTTCACCATTCCCATTACTTACTCTTCCTCCAAAAAACCATCCCCCCTTTCTCTACCTATAACAAGCCCATCTCCTAGTTCATCATCCACTCCTTACCAACCTTTATCCATCCACTTTCCCATCTATTAAACCATCATCATCTAAACTCCCAATTCCTAAACCAATTATAACTAAACCAATTCTTCCTAAACCACCAACCAAACTCACTCCACCAAACACACCTCCTATCCAAAAGTCTTTGCCCAATAACATCCCTACACCCAAATTTCAAACTTCACCACCTTTTAGATCTTTATCAAATTCTTATACAACCATTTTATAAATATTGTTTCAAGCTTATGCCATTAACTTACCACCAATCAAACCTTTTTACGCCAATCACCAAAAGCCAACCTAGTTCAATGACAATCTAATTTATCATTTACATAGGACCCTTAGGCATGATATGGATAACTATAAATCTCTAAAAACTATTATTCATGGCCTTTTAGAGGAGGATTATCTATTAGATGAACCTTATTTAATCCCCTTGCCTATTTTACCACCTATCCCATCTACTTACCAATAATCTACTTCTCTACTCCCACCATAAAGTGAAACTAAGGAACTGAAGAAAGCAATTGGTCTCCTTATCCATAGTATTGATATTGTGACTCAATCTCAAGTCCAATAAAGGATAAGGGTAAAATAGTCTGAAAAAATGAAAAGGGCAAAGCCAAGGCCACCATTCCATGATCTTACCCTTCAACTCCCCAACCAACCCATCAAACTCAAACAACTACACCCTCACCTTCACCCTCATAGCCACCCAAGACTAAATTCTTCATTTTGGGAGCCCCTTCTTCTTCCAATACATCTCCATTCATCTAGTGCTTGGTGTTAAAATAACTTGACCAAATGTAATTTAAAATGAGTCTTTATGACTTTGTTATCACCTAACCTTAACATCATCAATTTTAATTGAATTCTTATGTTCTATAGAGGTTAAACTAGATGATCCCCAACCTCTTTCACCCTTGATTGGAGCCATCCAATGTGTTACCATGGTCACCTTTCAAGAATCTAAAATTCTACCCTATCATAATGAAGACCTTGATCTCCCTCTTTTTATCATATCATCCATCAATCATACACATTTCAAAAGAGTTATGATTGATGGGGGAACAAGTGTCAATATCATCTCCTCCCATGCCTATGATCAACTCCAACTACCTAAAAACATCATGTTGAAAAGCTTGATGGTTATTCAATCATTTAATGACACTTTGACCACCACTTTGGGAAAAGTTGTTCTCCACATTTTTTTGGGGCCTTGAACTATTCCTAAACTATTTTATATTATAGAGGGTGAATTTAAATATAATGTGTTGCTTAACCACCCTTGGATCTGTGTCATGGGATGCATCCCTTCTATCCTTCATTGATGTGTCAAATTTGAACATGAGGGACAAGTCATTACAATCAAAGCTAATCCAAGTCCCTTTGCTTCTTGTAATATGACATATCATCCCAATGATGTTCTTATTCCACCTTTATCTTCCTCACAACCAACCTCTATCCAAGCTACCACATCAAACCAACCTGCCAACACTTATATTTTCAATAATGATGAAACATCCACTAGATCAACTATCCCTTTATCTCAAATCCTAGTTGAACAACCCTTGCAATCCACATTTTAGCATCTTATGCTAGGGGAATATTGAATTTTATCTTTGGATGCCTTCCCTTCTCCACATGAATTTGGGAAGCTTCAAAATGATCCATCATATGATCCCAATATCAGCACCCTCATCCCCTTTGGCCTTCCCAACAATAGAACATATTTTATCTATGGGGGACTTGACAAACCACTTGTTTCTCCTACCACCATGCCTTGTATCCAACCATTCACTTCCAAATTTTATTATCCTAGCAACATGACCTTTTCCCAAACATACCTCCATCAGTGCACTTGGAAAGGGTTTAGTTTTGGCCTCTTTGAACAAGGACCCATGAACTTCTTGTTAAAACACAAAAACCTAATGAGTTATTTGACTTCGGGTATGTTCCCATAGAAGAGCCCATATCACCAACATCAATCCCACCTCTCCCATTTGGAGAACCTCCAACCTCACATCTCCCATTAGGGGAACTTCTACCCATATCAACCTCACTTTTCCAATCTAAATAACCTCTACCCTCACCAACTCCATTTGAAGAAATAAACATCATCTTGCATAACTTTTTTTTATCAACACCATCATTTTAGTTTCCATAACTTATCAAAGGGAAGGCCAAACCAATACAATTCCTCTTATCCACTCAAAAATAATTACGCATGACTCACCCACCATTTACACTATCCAACGTCAAGATGAAAATTTTATTCTTACCTATTTGGGTGTAGGGGACTCTTCTCTTCAAAAATCCATCCCTTCTAAAAACCAAATAATGTTAAATAAATCGACCATAGAAGTTAATTTGGGCACTCAATATAACCCTCATATTTTTAATATTAGCCAATCCTTAACCCTTGAGAAACAATGAGACTATCAATCTTTTCTCCATGACCAAACCATAGAATTTGCTTAGTCTTATCAGGATATGCCCAACATTTACCCTTCCATTGCTCTTCATAAAATCATTACCCATCTTGAAGTTAAGTGAATTTTTTAAAAGCTTCATCATATGCATCCTTGCATAGCTCTTCTCATAAAATAATAACTTCAACACCTTATATATATCAACTTCATTCAACCCATTGACTATCCACAATGGGTCTTCAATATCATTCTTGTTACAAAATCCACTAGGGGACTTTGCCTTTGTGTGGATTTATGTGATCTTAACCTTACATGCTCCAAAGACAACTTTACCCTACCTAACATAGAAAAACTTATCGATCTCACTACTGGCCATGAAATGTTATCCCTTATGGATGGATTTTTAGGATATAACCAAATCCTAATTACCCCTCAGGATCAATATAAAAAATCCTTTATTACTCCATGAGGAACTTTCTGCTATTGTGTCATTCCCTTCAGCTTGAAGAATATAGGATCCACTTATCAACAGGTCATGACTTACATTTTTCATGACCTCATCCATAAAATAGTTGAGGATTATGTTGATGATCTGCTTGGTAAATCCAAAAACCACCAAGATCACCTCACTATTCTTGCTATCATTTTCAAAAGACTTATCCATTATCATGTTAGACTTAACCCAAAGAAGTATATCTTTAGGGTCTTATCAAGAAAACTTATGGGCTTTATTGTTTCCCTCCTTAGAATAGAAATAAACCCCACAAAAGTCCAATCTATTTTAGAAATTCCTCCCCCTACTAACCTAAAACAACTTCATATCTTATAAGGTAAACTTCAGTCAATCCACCAATTTATATCCTAACTATCTGATCGTTATTAGCTTTTCACCACCTCCTTAAAAAAGATACCTCTTTTAAATGGACCAAAGAGTATCAACATGCCTTTGATGCAATCAAGGAGTATCTTCTCTTTCCACAAATATTTGTTCCTCTAAAATAGGATCAACTTTTTTATCTATACATATTTACCACTGGTCATTCCTTAGGGGCCATGTTTGCTCATCATGATGACCAAAATAAGGATCAATCTATTTATTACATCAGCCACACCCTCATTATCTATAAAACCAAATACACCCATTCATAAAAACTTTGTCTTGTCTTAGTTTTCATTGCCTCTAAAATTCATCACTATCTTCTTAACAACAAAAATTATGTCATTACTAACACTGATCCCTTGAAGTACCTGCACTCCAAGCCATATCACAACCAATGTATGGCCAAGTGGATCATGCTATTAGTTGAGTTTGATCTTGAGTTTCTTCCACAAAATTACATCAAAGGATAGGTTATTATAGACCAACTACCTAAATATACTCTCCCTGATAATAATACTCCCTCTCTTACCTTTCTAGATGAGTCTATAGCTACCCTTTCTTTGGAAGAACCCACCTACCAAATGACTATGTATTTTGATGGATCTAAATGTAAAAATGGTGGGTGTACTAGCATAATAATTATTCCTCTTAATGGGGAACCTCTTCCCCTATCTTTCAAACTTGATTTTGAATGTAATAATAATATAGTTGAATATGCGGCCTTGGTCATAGTTCTCCAAACAGCTCTGGCTTTGGGAATCAAAACCATTATCATTTTTGGATACTCTTAAATCATCATTAACCAAGTCACAGGAGCCTATTAATGCAAAAATGATGTTATTCTAAAATATAAACAACTTTAAAACAAACTATTAGCATAATTTTACTATTATATCATCTAATTAGTCCCTCATTCTACCAACAAATTTTTAGACATAATGGCTTCCCTTGCATCCAAAATTCCATCTCAACCTACTAACTCTAAATTATTTGTCACCATCCACCATTTCATCACACCATCCTACCTTATTCCTAATCTTCTTACCATTTACCAAATAAAAACATCATCTTTAATCACTTGGTACAATCAAATATTTGATTATCTTAACATTGGTATTCTCCCTTTAGATCTTTGTAGAAATGCTCATAGAGCTTTCATTCAAAACACCTCTCATTACTTAATATTAGGGGGAATTATTTATAAATGAGGCTTTGATAGTACCCTCCTTCATTACCATCATATCAATGAATCTTCTCACACCATCAAAGAAGTACATGATGACATTTGTGGGGGGCACTTCAGTGGTCTAGCCATAGCTAAATGTATCCTTCACCTACGTTACTATTGGCCCACACTCAATAAATATTGTTGTGACTATGTCAAGAAATGCATCAAATTCCAACAACATGCTAACCTTCATCATGTACCTCCTGATGGTCTTCAAGTATCAATTGATTATTAGCCTTTTCATTATGGGGTCTTGATCTTATCAGAGAAACTAATCCACATTCCTCACAATGATATCAATATATCATCATTACTATGGAATATTTCACCAAATAGGTAGAATCCATCACCCTAATCTCAATAAAATCTAAAATAATCATTGATTTTATCAACCACCACATCATTTATTTCTTTGATGTTCCTCACAAACTCATCACTGATAATGGTAAACACTTTAAAAATAAAAAAGTCCAAGAGTTGTGTGATGCTTTTGGTATCGAACTAAGCTTTTCCTCACCTTATCATCTACAAGAAAATGGATAGGTTAAGGCTTGTAATAAAACCCTCATCAAAATTATCACTAAGGTAGTCAGTACTTTAGGCAAGGATTAACACATTCATATCCCATTTGCTTTATGGGCTTATCACACTAGTATCTAAACTACTATGAGTGTTACACATTTTTCTCTTATATTTGGAGCTATGTCAGTCTTACATCTTAAATTCCAAATTCCATCTCTCCACATATCCTTTCATGAGTTTCCTTCTAAAAGTAACTATCATAAAGAATATTTAGAATACTTAGAACTTATTGATGAATATCACCTTGCTACCCTTAATCACCTTCACATTTATCAAGAGCATATCAAATGAACATATAATAAACATTTGAAAACATGAGAATTAAAAATTAGAGATGTCATCCTCAAGAAAAACCAACATGTCACTAACATGGAAAAGACCAAGAAAGGCAAGATTGCTTTTAACTACTTAGGACCCTACATTATAATCCATAAGAATGGATCATGTGCTTATCACTTATCTTCTCTTGAGGGTAGGATAGAGCTTGAACCCATAAATGCATCACATTTGCATCTCTTTCATTGTTAAAACAAGGTTTAATATCACTTTCTTGTCTCACTTAAGCTCATCCCTTGATCCATTAACCTTCTTTTCTATCTCTTTTGAGATTAATTGATTATATATAACTGTGTGATTAATCCATCATAGTAATAACCTAATCCAAAATATGGGTACCTTGGCTCTACCCATAACATGGTTCTCATGGATATTTTTCATCTTTTAATAGATGGAATCCTATGGTCAATTATTTCTCAAAACCTCTTCCTCTAATGAACCTTCTCTATCTAGATCCTACTTCTACATGGGTAGACCTTTTAAACTTGAATAGACTTGTCCATGCCTAATTTTAGTTTAAAATATACCTGTACTTCAAAAATAAATAGTATACTACTCCCCCAAAGGATAGCTACCACATCAAATCAAAATTTTCTTAAAGTAGACTACTCCCTCGAAAGATAA
The DNA here is from genome assembly GCA_037957365.1 of Torreya grandis. NCBI lineage: Eukaryota > Viridiplantae > Streptophyta > Pinopsida > Cupressales > Taxaceae > Torreya > Torreya grandis. Next base: position 304,593 of record JARHVA010006702.1, on the reverse strand, counting down.
CAATGTAAAAAAATAAAACCTTAGACCACTCCCTTGAAATATGGCTACAACACATATTCATTCAAAGCTTCCCACATCGATGAAATTTAGCAAATTATAAAGCAATAAATCAAAATCCAAAATTGGTAATGTAATTAGATCTTATATCTGCTAATTGTAGACTTCTCACATTGATCAGTCTACACATTATTATACAGCTTACCAATAACATGGACTTGTCTGCTAGGTTTCTTTGGTTGCCTATGGAAAAACAAATCACTGTACTACCTATATATTCCATTTTATTTTAACCATTGATCCAAATCCCTACCTATCACCTAATAATGAATCTAAAGGATTATGATCTTACTTGGCACAAAATGGTTAGGATACTAGTTTTCTTAATAAAATAAACTCTTACAAAACATTTGATGGATTTATTTTCACTAAGTTGATCCATCTATGGATTCTTATTTTTTGGTTCTCACTAGAAAAAGGCACCATGATCCTTATTATATCCAAACATGTGGATAGAAATGTCACCCTTACTTATGCCACACCCATACTCTTGTATCATTAACCAAACATCACATTTATTTAACATTTTACCTAAACATATGAAAAATTAACATCATGTGTTAATCATAGGATAACAATGATCTATAAACCATAACATCAAAATGAACATACAAAATTCCATTATGATTAACCCATCAAAACATCATCTTCATATAAAAATGACATATACCATCAATGAAAGAGTGTCATAATCAAAGCTTCCACATCAATAAACATCAAAACACAATCAAATGAGCACATCATTCTATAATCACCATATCATAAATTATAATCACATACCTAAACTATGAAAAATAATCATCAACATCATAGATATACTAAATAAATATTTTCTATGTGTCTATGTGTTTGTATCAACAAATGAACTTATCTATTAGTCACATATGCATCTCACATCTTGGCATGTAGGCCAGTGCCAAAATATCAAAATAAAATACATAACATCTCTACTCATGACTTTAGAGCACCTAAAATAGAACCACTAACACATGTACATGTAATTATATTTGTCCCAAATGGAGGCCCTATCGGCTGACCTACTATCATAGCCCACTAACATGGTGTTGCAAGTGTTTCTCTACTGGCCAAGATAACCTAGTACTCTCCCCATATCTACTCATTAGGACACTATGCTAGCATAATTCCCTCATAATAATGTAACTCTTGTATGGTTGATAGGTACCTGGACTATGTCATAAAACCTAGAGGAGCCACGACTACTCCACGTGGGCACCATAGAGAGTCCCTCTCCTGAGTCACCAAGATAAATGAGGTCCTTCCCTATTCCCACTCTCCTATCATTGACATAAATTTCCCCTATAAACTACCCACCTAACCCTATAAAATGGTGACCTATGCCAATGCTTGGTCTTTCTATATTGTCACTTCTCCCAGTTGGCCCTAAAGAGTGACAATCTATCCTTGAAGAGTGGTAATTTACCCCTGTAACATAATAATCTAGGCCTATGCTATTGTTAATGCTTTTACTACATGTGGATCTCCCTATACTGGTACCTATGCTAGGTCAACATCCATCAACCACTGATCACCATCTCTAAAACCAAAATCCATTGTTGTATACCTCCCCTATAACTAAATGGGGTAATCAACTATGTACCCAGTATCATCCCCATCTTTAAGGGGGAGATCCTCCTGATTTGACCACTCCTCCTATGGTTATGTCTCAGGTAGGAAGAACTCAACATCCTCCCTCCTATATCATATAAAATCTAGTGGAATACCCCACACCAGACCAAACTACCATCACACTAACTCAAAGGGGATGCACTCTATCTCCCCATCACATGTCTGATAGGCCCATCTCTAGCTCTACAAATATAATGTGTGGAACCTATATCCGACCCACACTAGCCATGTTTGATAGGGACTCCACACTATGTCACTAAGAACTAAGCCCTCCAAAGCTCCTCTAAACCAATCAATATCCCAAGAGCCACCACCTGCACCTGTCATGGCTCCATATCTCTTCCATTAGTGAAATTTTCCCACATAATCTATCAGTTGGTACCCCTCTATTGATAGGCCTAAGGGTCTCAATAATTAAATGTGCTCAAATGCCTAGTAGTGTAGAATAAACCCCACACTTATGTTGTATTAACTATGAGCCCTAAACCCCCATAGATATCTATATATCTACACTATTAGAAATTATGCCCATCTAAATATAACTCCACCTAAAAATAACTCCACCAAAATCCTCAACAACACACTAGGGTATCTCCCTCCAATAGAATCTAGAAATGCATAAAAAGTAACCAATAATTATAACATAGTCTCTCTCATAGGGATCTCTAGTATAGTGGCCTAATAATGAAGCCTTCAACATGTAACTATGCTACACCTACATCATCCCCATATAACATCTCCAAACACTCATCAATCTCATTTCCCTCTAATGGGATCTCCATAGATGGGTAGACATGTAATCTGATGTATATCTTATAATAGGATGGACATCTCTCCCATTAGTAGCTAAAAGTTATTAGTCACTAGGTCCCATCTTTTGATGAGGGTGACTATCATCTTGGCATCCCTAAGAAGGCACTAGTAATGCCACATCCATCCAAAACCCACCACCTCTATATGATTCCAGTCCTCCATTGACATCACATCCCTCACCTACGTAAACATCTTGAGTACTTGATCTCAAAGCTAGATCTACTCCCATGCTTACAATAACATTTGTATCACAAATCAAATTAAGAACCTACCCTATTTTAATTACCTATACACACAATAACTATTTTTAACCTAATTTCCTTTATACTCTTTTTTGTAGTTGACGCCACCTTTTACTATCCTACCTAGACCCACGTTTGCATCAAAATTGCCATATATCAATTTTAGATCCTAAATCAACCCACATATTATTCTCCTACCCCAACTATCACACATATCTAGCCCAACTTTACCTATTTCTAGCCTAACCTAGTTTTACCTATTTCCCTCCCCCTAACTCTACCCCCCATCCATCCCAACTCATCTATGATCTCATTCCTACCCCAACTCTCTTCACCTCAACTCAATCTAACTCTTTCACAACCTAACTCATCAACTAAAAAAACTCCTATCCTAACCCAAGTTCTAACCCTACAAACCCAACTACTCCCCTCACCTGCAAAACTCATACCTATTACCCATCCACCCTAGCTTATATATATGTTCCCTACCATTGTTGGTTATCCCAAACCATTGATGATCCCTTTGGGGTCATTTTTTCCCTTGGTCTACCATCATCTATTGGGGACAACTATCAATGGTCACTATTAGGTGACCATTCATGATGAGGATCAACCCTAAACAACCCCTCCTACTACCTAAAACCCTAGATACCTTATTTAAAATCACACCCTAACTCTTTAACACCAAATTTACCTCCCTATAACTAAATCATCCACCCCTAACACACCATTTTGTACATACCTAACACAAATAACCAAAAATCTAGCTTTGTAATTTAACATTCTCATCTTTCCCAAAAATTTAACATGATTTTATTTTTTTACCATTTTAATTCTACTATTACAATTGACTTCTAATTTAAGGCATACCCTACCTCATTTCATGATCAATGGCATCACCTTAGTCTATGCCCTACAACTTGTCCCATAGTACCTTTGACATTCATTTTAACTTGAGTATTTCTCTCCACCACTAATCTCCTCTTTCTACCTCATTAGTATACTCCACTATAGTATCCTCTTCATACCACCACTTAGAGCATATCAATCACAAAGCTCCAATTTGTAAATGAGGATAAATTGGTACCTCATTGACCTTTTGTCTACAATTTTAGGGTTTTGACCAAACCATCAATAGTTGGATAACCATTGATGGTTGACCTTAACCATTAATGGTTTCAACATCCTTGATGGTGGACCCTAACCATTGATGGTCATCTAACCATCACCAATTAACCTTGACCATTGATGGTTAGGGTTTGACTTTCTAATTTTTTTTCATTCCTTCTTGCCACCTTAACTAAAATCTTAACTTTCTTCTATATGGGGAAACCTATTTCTTACCTCATTAGACATCCCTTCTCCCTAACACCATGAACTACATTAGGCCTAATGTCCATATTGGATTCATTATCCATAAGATTATGTAAGCAATTTCCTCTTACCTTGTACAAGATGAGTTAACTTGGCCACCCCTACCCAACTAATAACTTGATCTATTTACCTTCACCTATGTCAATGTTGATATTAACCTCTTTGTACACCTTGTGACAACTTTGATTTGGTCATAATGATTGCCTTAACCAAATTTACCATGATGGAAATTTTACATACATGCACTCCCTCATGTGTAACCTAAGCATTTATGTTCTTCTCAAGAGCACTTCCTACCCTAGATACCTAAGTAAACACCATCCCTTTTCTAAGACACCTAATGAGTGTGACCTAATTAGCTATGCCCAATGTTGGGAACTAGTTACCTTCTCACTTATCCTAGGACATGACCTTATTGATTCCAACATGGTAATTTTAGTCTTTGCATGTTCTTGGCTCTCACACTTAGTCACACTATACTTGTTGTAGGGTCAATAACCTTGTGACCTCCCTTTTACCTTTTTTTTCAACCCTGACCTAATTTTCACATACCTCATTGACTCCTAGTTTGAGAGGTAACACCTCTTCCCTCTTACACTTGGGGAAACTAAACCTAGACCTTGACTAGCCACCTATTTTTGTTTTATAGCTTACTTAAAGATACATAACAAAAAGGGGCAAAATGTAGGCATTTGAAGACTACTCAATGATATTTTTTTATGTCATCTTAACCTATGAACCCCACCTAACCTACTAACACCTATTTATGACTTCATTATGATAAAACATCCTCTAAACATATTACTTAATTTAGGACCTTTTCACCTATTTTCTCATGGCCCTTGACCATCATCGATTAGGTTAACCATCGATGATTGACCCTAACCATCGATGGTTATGGCCATAAACCTTGCCTTGAGCTTTAAAAGCATTACCAACTTTATTTAATAATAACATCCTCCAAAATGATAACTTGATTTAAAACTAGATTTTAAAAATGAATAAAAATAAGCATCTTTATCCTCCCAACTTAGCAACTTTCCCTCAAAGCTTCCCTCCTCACATAGTAAGATTTTACTATAAATACAGGGATCTTAGAGGGGTTATGGATCCATAAATTTATATCTAATTTATTTTATTCTCTTTATGTAAGCATTTAAGATCATGAAGCTCTATCCATGTGACTTTTGAAGACAAGAGTATTTTTATACTATTCAACTCTCTCTAGGATTCAGCTATCATCCACTTAGCATCATACAGGTATCATTTAGTTGTTTTAGCATTTTATTATATCATTTGAGTTTTTTTATCTTGATTAATATATCTATACATCCTTCCTTATCCATATTACCCATATCTGTCCTTCTACCCCTCAATTACCTCATTTCCACCATCCTTTTAATACTCCATAATTACCCACAAGAAATCATCGATGGTTATTGAAACCATTGCCAAACACAACAACCATTGCCGGTTAGCTAACCATCATTGGTAAGATTCATCCTTCATTGATCACCTTGACAACCAATGGTCACTATCAGGGAAAATAATAGATTGTTATTTTCTCCCCCTTTCAGCTAATCAAACCCCTATTTCTATTCTTGACATGTCTATAAACTCTACTCTGATTCTCTAAACCTAACCTTAATACACTTGTGCATCATGTCTTTTATTAAGTATGTTATTTATCTTATTGCATATCTAGTTTATTATCATGTGAACGTAAGTATATTTATTATATCATTTTCTACTTAATCATCTTAAAATTGGATTGACAACCTCTTAGAAAGCATTGTGCTTCATGGATCTAGCATACGTTAGGCAATACACTCAACCTACCATCTAAAAACACTCTATTATAGTCTTCTTTTGATTTACAGGTTATCCTCCCTAGCAAAAGAGGAGTTCCCATATTCATTTAGATCAAAGTGCACATTATACAAGGTATTCATCCACACAACTTAATACTCACTTTCTTTTATCTACTTTTCAAATTAATAAATAAAGGAAATAAATTGAAACACATCTAGCTCCAACATATCAGGGTTATCCGCAACTAACACCTCATCTTGAAGTGGACCAACCTTAGGTACTTTGTTCTAATATTCTTTTTCATATATGTAGAATGGACCTTCAGTAGTCCCTTCAAGGTCTACCTCATGTACAACTTGAGGATTGTCTTCTTAAAACAAGTTTACAACATTAAGCTACTCCATTTCACTCAATAAATCCAAGCACAAATGTTTCCATTGATCTTCTAAGTCACTTGATCTACCCTTGATCTCAATAATAAGTTCATGAAATCTATCCTCTTACTTCTCATCAAGCTCCTACAACTTGAAAGCTAAAGCATGCTCTTCCCTATGAAGTGTGTTGCCTATCATGATTTCTTCATCATAGACACTTAAATTATCCTCCTGTGGCTCACTTATGATTGAAAACTCCTCTATCCTTTGTAAAATGGTCTCTTTATCCAATAGGGAGATGGTGGGAGGGTGAAGAAGTCTACCTTAATTTTAGCTTAAGAGAGTGTCCTTCTAGCTAGGGATTTTGAATGGTCTCTTGAGTGGCTCTTGAATTGGTGTTTGGACCTCTTAAACCAACACCTCATCTTTCTTCTTTATGCCTTTCTAAATTTATTTCCATGATGTAAATGAGTATGGAACAAACACTTTTTATTTATTTTAAATGGTCATAGGAGAGGGTGGTCTCTCAAGAGAGAGTATAACATAGCTAGGGTTGAATGTGTTAGAGAAGATCTATGATGGTATGGATTCATGTTCTTGAATGGGAATGAGAATAGGGGTAGGAGATGACAAAATTATTGGCTTAGGTTTGACATACTCTTTCTCCCACTTCTCAAACACTTTTTTAATGGATAATACCCACCTTTTCAATTATTTCTTCTCAGCCTATGGATAGTCAACTTCTTCAATGGATGTCCACACATTCAAAAAATCATGCAATAAGATCCTAATCCCCTCCATGCCATGAATGGGGAATTCTTGTCCAAGATTAACCCCCTCATTGATTTTCATGATTATTCTACCTTGGTATAGTATTTCCTCTATGAGTTTTGACAAGGATGGACTTTGACAAGGTTGACTAAGAAGATGATAAAAAACTCTTGAGGTTGGTCTTGAGGCTCTTAGAGGGGAAAGGACACATAAGACTGATCTAAATTAGTTTGATACTCTTCATAAGATATTAACATACTATCTAAATTCTAGATCATGCTTCTCATCATTATTAATTCCTCATTCTCACAAGATGACCTTCGTTTACCCTCACAACTAACCTTCTATTCTTGACCAACTGAAGATCACTCCTTACCTCTTATAGAATATGTATAGGGGTGACAAAATAAACTTATAAACCCCTACCAATCTTCCTTATCAACTCAATATATAATAATAATGCTTGGTTGAATACTAAAAAGGATGTAATAGGTTAAACTTGATCTTAACAAGGGGAAATAGAGTACTAATTTAAATGCAAAGGAGGCTAAACTTGGTCATATATAAGGGTGAAAGGAGGATGAAGGCCATGATAGGGATGATAGGTTGTTTGAGAGCCACTTTAGGGGAACACATATATAATATTTACCTAATAAGTATGATTTTGAAGTAGAGAATAAACATACTAATAAAAATATGGTTGATTAAATAAATTAGATTACGATGATTAAGCACTTAGGCTACTTAAACTAGTTGATAGATGCTCAGAGTTGTTATTGATGTTTGAACACTTACCTTCAAAGGTTGATTGGATGAAGAGAACACCAAAACTCTCCACCAGTGAACAATGTAGTAAGTCTTACTAGGCATGTTAGAAACTATTACATTAATTTTCACCTTTAGAAAGAGTTCTTTAGGTTCCTTCCAACTAAGCCATAATATTGGGATAACCATAGGCTATGGCTAACCTATGATGGGGTTGAACCTTTGGATAGGGCCTAATTTATCTTGATGGATCACCTAAACTAATGATACTATAGGGAAAATAGTTATAAATGGGGAAGGGATCCTAATAAGGCTAAAAAGTGATGCACCAAATAAAAATGAAATACTCCCATAAGCTTGAATGCACACTAGATTAGTATAAGACAATGCTAGATCACACAACCTCACAAAATAGTTGATTGCATAAGTATTTCATTAACTATGTTCATGTAAAACACTAATCTAGACCTGAAATAGCTTGAAAACACCCTAAAGGAGGTTAGAAATAAGGATAATGGATGAGGAATATTCTCCTTCACTATGCCATCATGCACAACTCAATTAACATAGATCCAAGGAAAGGGATAGGTAAATAGAGTCTTTTATTGCATCAATAGGTAGTTCTTACAAATGCTTGAGAGGGTTTAGCCTAATCAAGATGAGCATATTTTTCAATATCTTAGAGAGTCCCTTACTCTTCAAGATTAAATATTCATTGTGAGAGTCTAGAATCTAAGAGAAAGAGATTTTTTTACAATGTGGAAGAATGGGTAATAGAGAGAAAGGGAGAAGATAGAGGAGGGAGCACATTAACTAAGAATAATCAATGAATTGCCACATTTTAATGAATGTTCCACTAAACTTAATCCAATTAAGACTAGCCCTTCATCAATAAGTTAACACGTATTTGATCTAATTAGTCTTCAAGCTCTTCTCATTGCTAGAGAAATGCAATAAAAAATAAGAGTCTATTATGTAGATGATGAGTCATGATCCTTTCAAGGAAGAAATTTCCTTAAGATATAAATATGATTAAATTCTCCACTTTAACTCTCTAATCCCAAAAAATTCTCTTTTAACTTTTATGCCACCTTCCACTTGGCTTCCTTGTAAAGATAAAATCCTCATATCCTTAGGCCTTATAAATCCATAACTATGTCTATTTTAAGTGGTTGTAAGTACCTTATTATCAAAGCTATGACTATGTAAATAGATGAGACATATTTTCATAATAAAATATCTACCACTAATTTAACATATGAGCATAGGTTTTACTATAGATTGAAAACCAATCTCATTTATTGGTTTTCATATAGCTATAATATTTATGGAAACCTAGTTTTCTTGGTGTTTGACCTCGCTTTGATAACAAGTTACCACCCTTTTATTTGTATTATGTCTAAAAGACATATTATATCTCCATGGAGTTCTAATGGTGATTCTTAATCCATGAAATATCCATTTTGGTTCAACATAGATCATATTCAAACTTAACTCCTATGCATTTATTTTCCTAGTTTAAAATTAGCTTTGACAACCTCCACCAGAAGTCTCTTAGGTTTGCCTTTTCTTATTAGCCATCAAATTATTGATATAAGACCATTAAATTTAGACACTTAGTGTCCTTATACTTTATCTAACCTCTGTTTACTTATTGATCTTGCTCACACTACTTATATTTCTCTAAACAAATGAATACAAGCCATAGATGTTCTTCTAGTTTAATGTACTTAAGACACTTATCACTTATACATTTGCTTTTAGGATCCATTGACCTTTTGACCCACAATTCACTATTGATCTAATTTTGTATGATTAATTACACACTATCGATCAACTTTTCATTCATCTTTGGGAACTTTGAATTCAAATGGATACTTATCGTACCTTTAAATTGATGTCCCTGCACACTTACCACTTTACAAGTTCAAACATTGTAACTTGAGATAGACAAATCATCAAGTCAAAAAAATATCAAAGGATGTTCAAGGATTGAAGAACCTCATATCTATGCATTCTTTTGGCTCTGGTCAACCTCCCAAATACATTTATTAAACATGCAACTAGACTGACCTATTCATGTTTGCATGATGTTTAATGATGGTCCAATTCATCTTCTTCACTTGCTAAAGTCATTTGACTATTTTATCAATCAATAACTGTACTCATCTAATCTATCTAGGCAAAAGCTTTGTATGTGGGCCAAATTTGGCCAATACGAACAAAATTAGAGAATAGGGAGGTGGTTTTAACAACTTGAGTACTTGTAGTGTCATCCATAATTGGTGTTTCCCTTTGTTAACTTTAAGGCTCAAAGCCTTAGATTTTTTTAACTCTACTTTCTCATCATAATATTCTTCTTCCCCTTTCACTTCTACTTGTTGGGGTACGCTAGGAAAGATTTGAGATTATTCTAGTGTAAGACTGACTATGGGAGTACTAGGCTTCATCCTATATAAAATGTTAGTTTTTGGCTATGAGGAGGAGCCTTGATAAATTGAGATAGTTGATTCATCTATGGCTACCCCTAAAGGTGTAGAATCTTTTTCCTAGGAAGTAGATGTAGGCATTTGAATTATATTATTACTTGTCTTTTATTATCCTTGCTCTTCCTCATTAGAGGAATCCAAATTGATGGGATCTCTTGGAGCTCCCCTGGGGTCATTTTCAATCACTCCTAGTTACTTTTTAACAAAATTTAGCTTTAAATGGATCCTTATGATAGATTTCCTTACTCTTTTGATTATTCTATAGACTAGATCTTCTAAAAGTTTAAGTGTGTCTACCCTATATAAAGTGGCATTATGCCATCTAATTCCCTCATAGAGATTGAAGGTTCCTATTGGATCAACCTCAAGTGATCCTCATTCAAAAAAACAACCTTTACACTTTCCAAGACCTCCTCATAATTTTGTACATTCATGAACAAAAAGCCATAAGCATAATGCTCATGATGGTAAGGGATGCTAATGCCTTGTATGTGCTTTTAGATGGGTCCATGAGGGTCCTAGTCCCTATATGTTAATGTGGGGAAATGATAGATCTTCCTTTTACCACCCACATCTCTAAAGTTTTTTATCATTGTATATAACATTCTACTAATAACTATTTGGTGGCCAAAGAACATGCTCTTCTTTACCTTGATCAGGTCTTCCTCTATGTTCAACCGTAATTGGAAAGAAATTTCTTACCAAGCCGATTTATTAGGTACATACTTTGGAAGACATAGGGGATGGAAATTTTGTCCCCATATCATAATAACAATGTAATATGGATATAATAAATAATCTCCCCTTGTAGACAACATCTTCATAATGTTTACTTCGACCCTAGGCATTGGAAAACCATATATAACTTGCTAAATTTGAGGATAAAAAACCTTAACTATCCTCAAAATATTATTAGTGTAAGAATAAATATTTATAAACTAAAAATGCTCACAAAATTGTTTTTTTATACAATCAATGTCTGGGCTCCATAGCTCATCAAAACCTTTATAGACTATTCCCATGATGGCATCCAATAGATACAACATCATATAAAAGTGGCTCACTAGAGTGGACTTATTGTCATTTTTAATAACATATTCTCTTAGATGGAAACTAATAATCTCCCCCAAAGAAAATGTGGCATCATTAGTTAGCATCATGTGTAATAATGGTACCTAGTCCAAATTGAGGAAATGGATACTGGGCATACCATAAATTTTATTGAGTAGTGTCATGCCAATATGTACTCCCATACTAAACTTATTGATAAGAGTGGGATTATTAAGATTCTTTACCTTGAATGTAATTGTTTCATTTGGGAGAAGCCATGAAGACAATACCTTCTCTATTATATTATCCTAAATCCACTGAACTAGTTTATGCTTGTAAAAATAAACACCTGGTGTTAATAATGATAAGTAACTTTTAAAATATTCTCCTATGATGAATGTTATGAGCATTGAGTTCCAAATATGATGCATGAAAGTGTCTTAAAACATTTTACTTTTGAATAACAAATATCAAAAGAGTTTGATGCATGACATCACCTTAGGCTTGGTAGTAGAAAAATATAATCATTGTCTTTTAATTGCTAGTAAATCATTAATGAATAGTCACTCTAAGGGAGATAAATTTCCACCCAATAAAAATATGTCAACATAATTAATAGTGTCCCATAATTCTGAATAATTTACATACTTGTCATAAAAAAATGGAAACATCAAATACAATGTCCATAAATTCTATTGAGTCCTTAATTATGTATGGTGATGGCATAACTAATCCTCTAAAATGTCTTATATGAATACATCATTATTATTGTACATTTAATTATAGGTTTTTATAGTCTTCTCTATGTGCTCTCTAAATAATTCTCCCTTTCACTAGTCATTGGTTTACTTGTAGTACTTTCACAGGTAGCTAGGGATTTTCTCTCATAGGATAGTAGTCAAGCTTAAGTGTAAGTTTATTTGTAAGTAATTAAGGATTTAGTTTTTACACATTGCATATATATCTTTAACACATTAGATTCCATCTCATGCATTATAAATTCCCAATGCTCACCTATTTTTTATTTTCTACATAGTTCAAATCTTTCATTATTTTTAGTGGGTGGGTAGTTTTAGCAAATATTCAAAAGTATTTTAGCTTTTATCAGCTAAGCCTAACAAGCTTTTATAATTTAAGAGTTGAGTAATTGGGATTTATGTTGGGACAATTCTTTGTAAAGGACCTAAACAAAAATCCCAAAGACCTACTTCCATTGGATAAAGCATCTGAATAAAATGCCCCAAATTATATATATAAAGCTTTATGATCTACCAAACAAAATGTACACTAAAAAAACCCAAAGACCCAAAAGTACATCAGATAAAATTTCTAGACAAAAAGTATAAAGATATAATTTTTAATAAAGATAAGTCATTTTAGGATAATTGTTTAAGATAAAACATCAGATGCAAAAATCCCAAAGACCAAATCTATTCAGAACAAAAGTTCCAAAGACCAAAAATACTACTAAATAAATTCTGAATGAAAAATTACTGAAGAAACTCTTGGACAAAAAACCAAAAAAAAAAAACCTAAAAAGTAAACTTTTAGGACAAAATGTCCAAACAAAATGCCTGATGAATAAGTCTCTGAATGAATTTCTTTAAATAAACTAAGTCCCAAAAACCTTGCATAATTTAAAAACTCTTGAAAAGGTTTTTAATAGAGTTAGTCCATAAAATGCATAATATCATGCTAGATTCTTCTAATTATTAAGATTAAGGATCATCATACTCAAGAATTTACATAAATATATATAAAAAAGGTTGAACAAATAATCTCAAAATCTAAAAAAAGTGGGTCACCTTTTTTTCAAGAAGAAAGTGGGATATTGGGTACAACAAATGGCAACTTATATGGGGAATAATATTGAGTATTCAAGAACCTATAAATTTGGTTAGTGATCTCAAATCAAATATGAATTATGTAAAAATACTAAAATAAAAAACATGAAAGAGACTCCTAAGCAGATTCACACAACATACTTGCTTTATTATCCTTGGATCTATGTGTGATATAAGTGAATTTCATTTAACCCTTATTGTGATGAGATTTTTAAAAGATTGATGTAGATATATGTTTCATTATAGTTTCTATTAAATCTCATTAAAATAAAGGAAGCTCAAGCATTGCTCTATTACTAGCTAGGCATCGATAGCCCTGACAGAGATACCTTGGGGTCCTTATCTTCCTTTTCCTTCATTTTATTAACCATGATGCATGGTACATTAACTTTATTTAATCATGTGACCATTTTTATTTTATTTTGGCTTGATTTATATTTTGAACTCATTGATTCTTTTCTTTTTTCTTTTTCTTTTATCTCAATGGAAAGAGGAAAGATGAATCCTAGTGAGTTGGTATAGTTATAAAATAAATAATTACCAGAATGCCCTTGCTAGATACATTTGTACCAAGAATTATCACTTATAAAAAGTATTTAATGTAATAAGTGTGCTTAATCCAATAGAATAATAAAACTTTCTAAATTCATATGAAGTACTTTGAGAACAACTTCCACATACCTAGTAAAAGTATTGAGTTGTGACATTATCCTGAATGGCTCATGATAAACTACCTTCATCTTGAAGAATCTAAACACATAAATATACCTAATGTGTGAACATATCTCAAGTTGTAACTCATTTCCCCCCTTTTCCCACAAGTATATTAAACATAAGATAAGGGATCAACTAGTTTGATTTACCAACTTGGTTACACCAGAACAAAAAAAACAATTCAAATTGCCATAGGAAGTAAAAAAAAAAAACTAATCTAAAAAGAATTAAAACTAATCTAATAAAGTGTGAAATTATACTAAGAAAATAAGAAGTTAATCTAAGAAATCAAGAAATCTAACCTAAAAAATCAATAAACCTAGCCTAATAATGTAATAAATCTAATCTAATCCTACTTCTACTATGATTTTTCATCAATTGGGGGTCCCTTTAGATGGTAAAACCATGAATTAATGCTTTAGAAATTATCTATTGAATTAATATGTGAGTTCATTTCCCTATAGGTCCTTTAGAAGGAATTCATTATTTCTTAGGAACTTTGAAATTTGATATGGTCTAATCCATAGTGGGGGAAATTTGTCATGTTGTCCTTTATTTTCATGGGATTTATCCTAAAGAAGCACTAGATCTGAGATCCTAAATGCTTTGGACTTTTCTCTCTTATCAAACCATCTCTTAACTACATCCTAGTGTTTTCTAAAGGTTTGTAAGACTTCAGTCCTTAAATCTTCCATTTTTATTATGTATAATATCCAAGATTCTATTTTATCATTTAGTTCCATGTAGTCTTGTATGAACTAATAATTTGGTAATTTCAACATGATTAGGAATACTGACCTATGTCCATACACCAACAAATAGGGTAAATCTTTAAGGGATTTAATTTATCTTGTTTAGTCTACCCAAAAATCATACTTTAATAAATTATGTTAGTCTTTAGGCTTATCCCTAATTGATTTCTTAATTACATCTATCATGTTCTTATTTATTGATTCTACTAGTCCATTTCCCTAGAGGTAATGCCTAGAAGATGACTTGATAGTGATATGGTTATCATGTACCCACTCAGTGAATTATGATAATATGAATGTTGGTCTATTGTCACAAACTACAAAAATGGTGGTGCTAAATCTAGTTGTGATGTATTCCTCCAAAAAGTGAATCACATGTTGTGATCTAGAATTATTTGTGGCATGGCCTCAGTCCATCTAGTGTAATAGTCTATAATAGTGAGTACAAAATTCTGGCCTACTAAAGAATTTGGGTTAATGACACTAATTAAGTCTAAACCGCACTAGACAAATAAACCTTCCTTCAATAATAGGTTACAATGGCATTGCTACATGTACTTCTCTCTTAGCTAAAGCTTGGCATTCATGGCATGTTCTTACATGAGCATGAGCATCTTTGAAAACTATTGGCCAGTAGTATCCCATTCTTAAGATCTTATGGGCTATGGTATTCTCAAATGGATGATAAATGCCTATATTTTGATATAAGTTTTTTAGAATCTCTTTATCTTCCTCTATAGACACACACCTAATATAGATTACTTCATAGTTTTTCTATAGATAACTCCTTTCTTGATCATATAATGAGCATATTTGATCTTCAAATGTCTCCATCATTCTCTATTGAGTTTTAGGGAACAAGTACCTATAAACAAATATTGTATTATATCAGTTTACCATTCTCCCTCTAATACCTAAGTTGTACATACCTATTCAATGGTGATGTGTGGATTAGGTTCATTCATGAGTTGAATGATGCCTTGATCCTAAAATATATTAGTAGGTTTGATCTCTATGTCAAAATCCTATATCTTTTCCATCCATTTACCTCTACATTCTCATAATTCTTTATGTGATAAGGTGAGCTTGACAATAGGATCATGCATGATGGAAATAGTCTTATTCCTCAAGATTTAGTGTTAAAATTTCTTTAATGCTTTGACAAAAGTGAAGATTTGTTTATCAATCATGGAATATAAAAGTTTTGCATCTTTTAGATTTATGATCATAAATGTAATTCAATGTTTAGTCTCATCTTTCTTATGGGTTTTAATAATAGGAATTATATGTTCTAAATAAAATGAGTAAAAATAGAAATCCTTCTTGAAATTTGGACTAATTAGTATTGGGGCCTGAGATATTGCATATTTAATGTCTTTAATAGACTTTTAGGCCTTGGTTGTCCATTATATTTTGGAATCTATCTTTAACATTGCATTCAAAGGTGTAACAATCTCTACAAATATTGAGATGAACTTCCTTACAAAGTTAATATTTGTTGGAAAGTTTTCAATGATGTCATGAAGGTGTCTATATGAGTGGATCAAGAACCTTGATAGTCTAAGAAATAATGACAAAGTATGCAATGTGCTTGTCCAAATATGCTTGAAGAAGGCTTCGTTAGTCTTCAGAATTTGCATGATTAGATATGTTTAGGGATGAGTATAGAGATTGAGAAAATTAAAGAGGTACATAAGATGTTTATAAATCTTTGAGTGTTTATGTGCATGAGTGGATTTCATCTTGTTTTTCATTGTCTTCATCTAGAAATTTTGGGTCTAGTGGCAAAAAATATGAGTAGGTAGTTTGATGACATCAGCATTTCTATGTGTAGATGAGTCAAGGGGAGTTATTCATATGGTTTTGATCAAATTATTCCCTAGTTAAGTTTTTTATAAATTTAAGATCATGCATTAAATCACATCAAAAGATATACAAGTGCAAAGTTGGGATCTCAGGTAGTTTGACGATGTTTTCCCATACTTAGCCAAATTTACATGAGACAAGAAAGAGCTGAGTAAGTAGTTTGGCGATAGTATATCTCACATTTTTGGAAATTTAAAGAGAATTTTATCATATGGGTTTATTTAATTTTGTACCTAATTTATTTTCTTGACTTTTAGGTCAAGTGCCTAAGCATGACAAAAGATATGCATGTTCAAAGTTGGTCTTTCTATAACATTCTTGACATAGTTAGATATGTGAATAGATAAATGTAAGGAGTAATTTTAATGTCATTATATCTCACAAATGTGATGGTTATAGGATAAGATTATCAAATGGTTGGATTCTCCTATGTGAGGAGATCATATGGTCCAAATTTTAGAACATGTGCTTGAGCGAATAAAAATATATGATTGTGAAAAGTTGGCCTTATAAGTAGATAAGAAAGGTTCCCACACTTAGTCAAATTTTCAAATGGTAAATTTCAAACAACATCAATGGAGCATGTTGCTTTAAGAAGTCAAGAAGCATCGAGATGGGGATAAGTGTTTGATGTTTAATGCTAAGTAGAGATAAAGTTCAAGCTTATTCCAAGGATAAATAATGAGAGATTGATCATAGAGATAGAGATAAATGGTGAATATTAAAGTAAATATGTCAAAGTGATAGCTATTTATCATTTTTAAAGACCAAACTATGTACAAGAGATCAATGGAGCACATGATGTCAATGTTGTAAAAATGCAAGAAATGAGGTCAATTTTTTAAGGTTTAACATTTAGAATTGGTAGTATATGTGTTAAAGGTTGATTTAATTACAATAAGTTAGATGTTTCATGGTTGATATAAGTATATAGGACATGATATGTGATCAAAGTGGTCTAATTTTAATTGTGACCATTTGCATTTGAATATTGTAAAGGGAAAAACTAGTTCTTTATATTTTGGCTATATCTTTTGATCTAAGTAGAGTTTACTCATGGTATGAAAATAAAACATGTAGAGGAATCCAAGGTACATATATAAATATATATTTTAATATCTAAAACTGTGTACAATAAAATATATTGAGTTTAAAATTTGACTATGTTTTCATGTATGTCCTACAAGTGACTCAGGAAGGATGTTCAAGATTGTGTTGATGTTATTTTGATGTTTCATATTATTTTAACTATTGGAGAGTGTTGTAGACTACATAAAAATTATTTATGTGGATTTTAGAGGTTTTATAAATATATCTTGAGTATGAATAATGCTTAAAAAGTTGTCTTTGTGTTTATTCATGATGTTCATAAATGCAAGGCTAGTGTTTGAGTTGATTGTTTATATGCAGATGTGAATAGTGATGATTGTGATCATTTTAGAATGACTAAGGGGTCATTTAGAATTGACCTATATATTTGGAAGTTATCTTGTATTCTTTTTTTTCTCAATGAAGTGTTAAAGGAGTGAATGGGTCTTCATGAGACCTATAAGAGTTACAAGGGCCTATTTCATAGGTGTACCTACTTAATGGTGACCCATGGGTGCTATGACCAACCTATGAATATTGTGTTTTATCTATGCTTTTATTTGAAAGATGAATTAATGATTAAAGCATGCCTAATGCCTGATCAAAGTAGTGATTATCATGATTTATCTATAAATAGTGAAACCAAATCTATTAGTTTATAAACTTGGATGTGAGACTTGGGAGAAATTTGAGAGAGACTTGTGTGTGTGGATTATAGAGTGGATGGGTAGAGTTTCCTATAGATTATTTTAAGATCAAGACATATTGAGAACTATTTATATGACCTTTAGGTCATAATTCTATTAGTAGAATAGTGTTCTTGCTATCTATGTATGGGTGAAGGTGAAGAGTGATAATTAGAGGTCCATCATCAGGTGTTGAAGATATTCATTCATAGGTGTATGTGTTCATAAGTGTTATTGTGAAATATAAACATCTAAGTGGGTTTTATCCTCCTTTCAAGGTGAAACTTACTAAAAGTCTACTTGTTATTACAACTCAGCTAGACAGGTGTGGTAGCACATTATAGGATTGTAGTCTCACTAAATAGGGATGGTAGTTCCTTGATCAGTTGTAGCTAGTCTAAATTGGTTCTTGTTATTATAAGACAATAGTCCATTTATAGGTTCTAGTGGGTTTTCTCCCCCAAGAGGGTTTCCCACATATGTCATGTGTTATGTGATTGATCTTGCATTATCTCTCTTTCTCATTTCTATGAATGATGTGTATGCTTCATGAATGCTTATGGTAATTGATTATGAACTTGAAAGTGATTGAAATTGAAGTAAGATTATTTGGGCTCACTAATTCACCCACCCCCTCTCAATGATTGTACCTCTAATAATTGGTATCAGAGTAGGTCTTTTGGTAAAGGCTTGATATCTTGAACGTGATCTAAGGTAAAATATGGGTAGTCATCAAGGAGGTTTTTCTACTAAGCAAGCATTGATGTTAAATTGATCCAATTATTCTTTTTGGAGTACAAGGATGAGGACATACATTATGTCCCTAGGGTTTGATGTATGGAAATCTATTCTATATGGTTATATTGCTCCTACTACTCCTCCATCTAGTGTTTTAGACAAGAAACTATTTAAGAATACATCTAGGGAAATGAATGCCATCACTTGCAGTCTTATAGAGATTGAGTTCACCAGGATAATCCATTATAAATTTGCTAAATATATATGGGAAAAAATGTAGATCATTTACAAATGAGATTTAAAGGTCAAGCTTTGTAAGTTACAAACTCATAGAAGGCAATTTAAAAGTCTCAAGATGAAGGAATAAAATTCTATGAAATCTTTTCTGTAGAGATTTTATGAGACTATGAACATCATCAAGTGTCTTGGAGAGAATATTGAAGAAGATAATATATTACAAAAGGTATTAATGTATTTATCCCTTAAGTTTGATCCAAAGGTATCTACTATATAAAAAAGTAATTATCCTACTCAATTGAAGATGGATCAATTGCATGGCACCCTTATTACATATGAGATGAGAATAAATGATGATATACCACCAAATAAGGAAGCAAAATTCAAGATAGAGATGGAGCCTAAGAATAAGTTTCAAGGTAATAAACCTAAAGAGGATGACATATTTGATATTGATAAGGATTAACTAATTGCTTTGATCACTAGAAAATTGAACACAGACTTAGGGAAGTATAAGGGTAAACTACCCTTAAATTTTTTTGACTATGGAGAGATAGGATATTTTGTTTGTAAGTGTCCTCATAAGCATGATAATAATGGTGATGAAGAGCATGGCAATGGCCAAGATGAGGACATATAGGAAGAAATGAGGCAAAATGTATAACAACAATAATAATTCCTTCAAGAACAAGAAGAATCTCTACACCTAAGAATATTGCAGCTCATCAAATGAAAGTGAGGACAATGGCTCAAAATATGATCATGAAAATGATGGTCCTACTAAAGATGAAACTCGATTCATGGCTAAGTAAGGAAGTTGCTCACATCAAAAAGAGTCTACTTAGAGTGATTCAGATGATGATGAAGATGAGATGGACTAAGAGAATGCATTAAAAAATTCTCTTAAAGAACTAAATATTGAGAATAAGATCAATAAGAAGATGAAGTCTCAACTAAAAGACTATGAGGATAAATTTAGTGTGCATGAAGCAAGATTGAATAAAGATACCAAGGAGCATGAAGATATAGTCAAGCATCTTAGTTGTCAATTATAAATCCTATCCAAAAGCCTAAAAGCTAAGGAAGATGAATGTTCAAGGTATGTTTCTGAAAATGAGTCTTTAAAATATGAGTTAGAGAAGACATCTAGTAAGGTGAAGACATTTGTGAGATTTAAAAAGAGCTCATGTGATCTAGAAAATATTATGAGTGGTTAAAATCATGCTAGTGATAAAAATGGTCTTGAATATGAATAAGAACAAAAGAGTGTAAATAAATACAAGACGAAGACTAATATGAAATAGGACAATCATACTTTGAAGACAAATCATCAGACAAGGACTGAAGGTGTTGGTACAATGAAGACAAATTAGATCAGATAACCAAATGCCATGAGGTATGAAAGATTCAATGGTTAATATTACACATGTAAAAAATTTGGTCATAGAAATAGAGAATGTAAGAGACATATTAGAAATGAATTTTCATGGGACTATGATGGGGATCATCAATTAAGAGGAGTGAGTAAAATGAAATGCTTCAATTTTATTGATGTGAGACACTTTGAAAACTATTGTCCATAGAAGATTAGACAAGGTGATTGTACTTAAAAAATGGTAGGTTGTTTTGTTTGTCATGATATAGGACACATTAAAAATTTATGTCCAAATAAGTTTAGGTAAGATATGTTTATTTCAAAAGGTATAGTGTGCTTCAAGTGTCAACAGAGAGGTCACATTGCTCGATTATGCAAACAAAGGCCATCAAGTCAAAATGAGTATAGTCAGGCTCTTAGAGTGAAAGGAAGAAGGAAAATAAACTAATGGAAGCCAAAGGTGGTAAGTATGAGTCATGATGAGACTATAAGTCCAAGTAATCTATTTGATATGGTGGAGAATTCTCTAGAAGTTAAAGAGTACAAGAGATCTCATTTTTTTCTCATGTTGAGAGTGAAGAGACCACGCTCAAAGAAAAGACCAAGGTGTTGGTTAGAGATAATATTGAGGTATGTAAAGATCCAAGTGAACATCTTGATGTTGTTGAGAAAAATTCATTCAAATAACATCAATTGTCCATGCCTAGTGATGAGGTTCCAAACTATAATATGGATTCTTCAGATGAAAAGGTATGTCATGAATCTATGTTTTTTCCATGTATTGTCAATCTAATCATAGAAGATAAGGAGAATGTTCTAGTGGTTTAACATGTTTATTATATTAAGCCTAATAAAAATAGGAATAACTAAAAGTATTAGATGACCAAGGAGGATAAGGAATATGAGGAGTTGTGGGCAACTCGTGGTTTCACATTATTTTAGGACATTGTGAAGTAGGGTGTCTCTACCTTTGCTCCTTAAGAGACATCTTTATTGTGAAGAAGCAAGTTTGTGTGATCAAGACCATAATTCCAATTTGAATAGAGACTTGTTTTAATCTGAGAAGTTATTTGGTTAAGGGGGAGAAAAAATTTCATGAGCTTGATCTAGAGGTTTGTAAAGGAGCTTTTGTGTAGGGTCATAATGGGTGTTTATAGATGGCATAATGAGATTGATGAAATGTCAAGAAGATTTTGATTATTATAAAGGTATATATACTTCTTTGTGATTTTATTCAAGTATTTTTTATGGTTTGAATGTGTTCAAGAAGTTTTAGAGGTGTGTTGACCAGAAGGAGGTTTGTTGACCTTGTTTGTTTTGATTTTATAGGGTTGAGCTATGATAGATAAGTGGTATGCATTATGATTTAAGGTCTAAGGCTTATAAATTTATTGAATATTGCAAATGGGTTGTCAAAACAAACTTCATAAAAAGCTGAAGGATTGTGGTTTCTAGGATATTTATGTTTTTATCAAGATGGAGACCTAATTAGATAGTAGGTTTGTGAAAGAATTATGTTTTAGAGGATGATCTAAGTAATAAAAATTGGTGTGATTGAGGCAGAATATTAGAGAGATCTATATATTAAGTTTTAGATCTTGAATGTGTGTCTAACAAAAGTTTTTATCTCTACAAGTTTTAGGTAGGGCTATAAGGAGACTAGACTTGCCTAGTTTGAAGAAGAGTGATTTTTTTCTCAATTTATCCAAAAGATAAAGGTATGTTTGTTTTAAGGAGATTTATTAGGTTGGTTGAGATCATGTTTCCTATTTGGTGAGTATCATGAAGTTATATTGGTGTTACTTATGAGAGGTTGAGAGAGAAGGCTAGTAAACATGAATGGTGGTTCTTCATGGTGTGTCGAGATCTGAAGATGCTCAAAGTATGAAATTTATAGAATATATTATGGGGAGTCCATATCAAATATTTCTTGGTGTGTTACATTATATTTTAGTGTTTTTGTGTGTTCTTTTTTCGATGGTTGCAGTACTTGGTTGAAGAGAGTGTCAGCATGGAGCAAGAGGAAGTTGGCAAGGCAAGAAGAGGTAGGCTCAAGGTAAGGGGGAATTTTTATCATATTTATAAGGTGGTCCTCTCATATTTTTGGTATTTTTATGTCCTCATGATCAGTTGGTTCCCACTTTTTCAATATGTCAGAGGAGGATAAAGTTCCTATTCTAAGAGTGCTTGAAAAGAGAGAAGGAAGGTGAGCTATATATTACTATATATGATGGTTGTTCACATCAATGACAAAGGGGAAGATTGTTGGATATTTTTAAATGATGTCATGATGATGTAATTAAGGTGTCCATATGAGTGGATAAAGATCCTTCATAGTGTAAGTGATAATGATAATGTGTGTAATGTGTTTGTTCTAATATGCTTGAAGAAGGCTTGGTTGATCTTCAGAATTTACATGATTAGATATGTTTAGGGATGAGTATGGAGATTAAAAATTTGAATTAGGTCCACAAGATGTTTTCTAAGATTTGAATTCTTGTATGCATGAGTGTATTTTATCTAGTTGTCCATTATCTTCATCTAGACATTTTGGGTCCAGTGGCTAAAAATATGAGTAGGAAGTTTGATGACATCACCATTACCATGTGTAGATGAGTCAGGAGACTTGGTCATATGGTTGTTATCATATTAGTCCCTAGTTGATTTGCACTAAATTTTAGATCATGAATTGAAGTGCATCAAAAGATATACAAGTGCAAAGTTGGGATCCTAGGTAGTTTGATAGTGTTTTCCCATACTTAGCCAAATTTTCATGAGGCAAGAAAGAGCCAAGTAATCAGTTTGGTGATAACAATCTCACATGTGTGGATGTTTTAGGAGAAGTTTATCATATGGGTTTTTTTTCAATTTTGTACCTAGTTAATTTGTGCTAACTTTTAGGTAGAGCTTTGAAGCACGACAAAAGGTATGCATATTTAAATTTGGTCTTTTTGAATAATTCTTGACATAGTTGGCTCTATGAACATATAAATATAAGGAGGCATATTAATGTAATTATATCTAACATGTGTGAGGGTTATAGGAGAAGATTTTCACATGGTTATATTCTCCTATGTGAGGAGAACATATGGTCTAAATTTTAGAAAATGTGCTAAATAAAGCAAAATATATGACTATGCAAAGTTGGCCTTCTAGGTAGATAAGCAAGGTTCTGATACTTAGTCAAATTTACATAAGGTAAAGTTAAAGCAATATCAAAAAATAATGTTTCTCCAAGAATTCAAAACATAATGGGATGGGGATAAGTGTTTGATGTTTAATGTTGAGTAGAGATAAAGATCAAGCTTTTTCCAAGTATCAAAGGTGAACAAGTGATCATAAAAATAGAGATCAATGGTTCATATTAAAGTCAAGATGTAAAAGTGATAATTGTTTAGCATTTTTAAAGACTGATCTATGTACATGAGATCAACAGAGTGCATGAGGTCAAATTTTCAATAGTGCACGAGATTAGGTCAACATGTTCAGGGTTTAATGTTTGGCATTGGTGGTCTATATGTTAAAGGTAGAATTTATTAAAATAAGATCAATGGTACATGATTGATCTAAGCAGTGAGGACACAAGATGAGAGAAAAGTGGTAAAAATTTAAATTTGACCTTTTGCATTTGCATATTACAAAGGTAGAAACTCGTTTTATATATTTTGGCTATATCTTTTAATCTATGTAGAATTTGCTTATGATGTAAAAAGAGAATATGTAGAGGAATACAAGCCACATATGGAAATATATATTTCAAGATCTAAATATGTGTATAGTAAAATATATTAAGGTGTAAATTTTATTGTGTTTTCATGTATGTCATACAAGTGACTCGAGAGGGATGTTCAAGCTTTTGTTGATGTCGTTTGAATGTTTTAAGTTGTCTTAATTATTGAAGAGTGTTGTAGAATCCATAAGGATGATTTGTGTGGATTTTGGAGGTGTGATAAATATATCTTGAGTATTAAAAATTATTAAGGAGTTGACTATGTGTTCATTCATGATATTCATGTGTACAATATTAGTGTTTGAGTTGATTGAGAATATAAAAAGGTGAGCAATGATGACTGTGATCATTTGAGAATGACTAAGGGGTCATGTAGAGTGGACCTATACATTTGAAAGTGGTCCATTATTATTTTTTTTCTCAATGAAGTGCTAAAGGAGTGAATGGGTCTTCATGAGACCTATAAGAGCTAGAAGGGCCTATTTGATAGGTGTAGTTGCTTAAGGGTGACCCATGGGTGTTATGGACAACCTATGAAGATTTTTTTTGAGTTGTTTCTTGATTTGAGAGATGAATTAAGGATTAAAGAATGCCTAATGGTAGACCAAGGTACTGATTATCATGATTTCTTTATAAATAGTGAAACTAAATATATTGGTTTCTAGACTTAGACGTGAGACTTAGGAGAGATTTGAAAGAGGATTATGTGTGTGAATTATGGAGTAAAGGAGGGGTATAGTTCCCTATGGATGAGTTGAAGAGAAAAAAAATTAAGGACTATTTATATCACTTGTAAATCATAATTCTATTGGTATAATAGTGATCTTGTTATTTATGTATAAGCGAAGGTAAAGAGTGATAATCAAAGGTCCATCATCAAGTGTTGAATACATCATTTCATAGGTGGATGTGTTCATAGGCATTGTTATGGTGACTCAACATATAAGGGGGTTGTATCCTCATTGCAAGGTGAAACTTACTAAAGGTATAGTTATGATTGTAGCTCAATTAGATAGGTGAAGTATAACCTTATGGGATTGTAGTCTCACTGAATAGGGATGGTAGTTCCTTGATAAGTTATATCTAGTCTAAATTAGTTCTTGTTACTATAAAATAGTAGTCCATTTATAGGTTCCAATGGGTTTTCTCCCCGAAGAGGGTTTCCCACATATGTCATGTGTTATGTAATTGATCTTGTATTATCTCTCTTGCTCATTGCTATGAATGATATGTATACTTCATGAATGCTTATGGTAGTTGATTAATAGCTTAAAATTGATTGAAATTGAACTTTGATTATTTGTAATCATTGTTTCACCACCCCATCTTAGTGAATGTACCTCTAAAAATATTCCCAAAGAATGATTTGAGCTCCTTCTTACTATTTGGTGGTGTGATCTTGGAAATTCCTTGGATTCTATTTGGATCAATGATGATCCCATCTTTGGTGATGATGTGTCCTAACATATTTCCTTAAATCACTTGAAATATGTTTTTATTTGGTTTAAGTGAGCACCAAACCTTCTACATCTCTTGAAGATTGACTAGAGGTGACCTACATGGTCATTCTTATTCTTTGAAGACATAGTAAGATCATTCATATAAATGATTATACATTTATCTATTAATCTTTTAAATACATGATCTATGACACACTAAAAAGTGGATCATGATTTATTAGGCCAAATGAAATCATATTATATGCATAAATTCCCCACTTTTTAGTAAATGTAATCTTCATCATATCTTTTGATTGTACTAGTACTTGATTATAGGCTAAAAATCAATCCAAGAAGGACATCATTTTAAACCCACTTACTATTTTTATCACCTCATCCAAAGAAGACAAGGGATAGTTGTCCTTTTTATAATCTTTGTTTAAGCTATTGAAATCAACACATAATTTGATCTTACCATTTTTCTTTTTGATTGGAACCAAATTAACCACCCAGGTACAATGCCTGATCGGGAAGATGATTCTTGCACTTAATAACCTCTCTAATTCTATTTGAATGAGAGGATATAAAATATTATTGATTTGTCTCTTCCTCTATTTTAATGGCTTATGGTCTAATTTTAGAGGAATTGTATGAGTGATAACTTGAGGGTCTTAAACCTTCAAGTCCTCATAAGTCCAAACAATGGCATCTCTATATCAAGTGACTAAATCCTTCACTCATTGTATTTATTCTAAGGTACAACTGAGGCCAATGTTAACATAGTGTGGGATATGTTCACCTCTTAGATTTTCCTTTTTGAAATCAAATTCATTGACCTTGGGTTGCCTAAACTACTAAGCTTGAAGATATATGTCAAATGGTCTTTCTAAGGAGACCACCTAGTTGGAATATGATTCTCTTTGAGCTAGAGAATACCTTCCTTGTCTGACTCCTCTTGATAGAGGTGATTAACTTACTTATCATTGATGATTTGGGAATCAAATTATGTTGAATTAGTTATAAATTTTATGATATGATGATCATCATCAAAGACTTGAAAATTTTATATATTGTCAAGAACAAAAGGATAACGCACAAGTTCAATAGATAATATATTTACCTTGGATTCTTGGAGAGGCTCCAAATTAGTATTAGTAGCTAGTGAATCTATAGCTTGATTCTAATCTCTAGGAATTGTTATGATATTGGCAACTTCAAAGCTCCCAATCAAGTCCCATGCTTTATGTTTTGTACCTTCTTAAATAATACAACTTGTATTGATATTTATTTTTGACTCAGTTGACTACCATCTCTGAGTCACAAAATACTAGCACCTACTTTATGATATTATTGAGTATAAATTTTAATCCCAAAATTAGAGTTTTGTACTCATACTTATTGGTAGTAAAGGAGAACTGTAATCTATATGTTTCCAAACACTTCCTTCCCTATGGATTAATCAATTTGATTCCTATACCTAATCTTTATTTAGATCTAGCATAATCAAAGTGCAAAGTCCATATTTGATTGGAACCTTTAAATTCTTGCTCTTTTACTTGATTCTATGTAGTGAAATTAGAAATACCAAGGCTAGAAGATTCAATACTTTCCCTCTTCATTCTTGATATTATATCATATGATAGGATATTTTATCCTCAATTTCCTATTGAGCTAGATTTCATTTGAAATACCTCTCTATGGTAGCCAAATATGAGATAAGTCTATATAAAGATATCCATTGAGTGTTCTGGACCAGTCGCTACTCAACAATAATATATAAACTTTAAGTATGTCTACTAAAAGGATATCAATGGTCATCTAGACTCATGGTTTAAACACTACTTGAATACATACATTATTTAATTCTCGAACTGCTAAAATCACTATTTTATTTGGCTGTGCAACTATTCTCTTTGAAGGGCTTAGAACTAGACCAATATTTTGACATATGGAAGTAGGCATAATAGTTTTTGAGGCTATAGAATTAACTAAATAGTTATGAATTTTCTTACCAAATACTCTAATAGTAATCAAAAAATGTGGAACTTTCGACTTGATTTTATAGATGACATTAGTGTCATAAGCTTTTGATTTATTTGTAGATATTTTGGTTCTCTCCATAAGGGTCTTCCTTGTAATATACTTCCATAGTAGTTCCTTTTATATAGTGAACTACCATAACTCATGTAGAGTAATATTTAAATTTAGTTTTTCATGTCTTTAATAATGTTATATCCTCCTTTACTTGGTTCCTCCTTATTCTGAGGTTGATCATTCCCACTTAGGGGAGGTGGATTGTTGTCAGCTTTAGGATTAGGTGGAGTGGTTGTGTTATTTGGACGAATAGATGTTATGATGGCTATCTATTACTTATATTGTAACCAACCCTCTAAAACTATTGGAAATCATGAACCTCATTAGTGTTATCCTTTGGTATGTTGTCATCTTTGCTTGGAAAGGGAAACTTATGAGTTTCAAAGAACATGGTAGTGTTTAATGAGCCAAGATCTTGGTGGAATGATGGTGGATTATGAATCTAATCTTATCTTACTACTCTCTAAAATATTTCAAATGTTACATAAAATTCAACATAATCAAGATCACCATGATGAGAAGTATTATGGGTTCTGCACCAATTGGGTAGAGCTATTTCTACCATGTTAATCTCTAGAAGCTTGATAGGATACTCGATGTTGTTTTTAGGCCTATTGAATGGTATTCTTATCTCTAGAATTTATAATTATGATAACCACTTAGGGAAATAACATTTCCCATATTTATTTACATGCTCAGGAAGTCATAACTCAGCTTCTAAACCATCTTTTGAATAGAATCTAGGTCCACCTTTGTATAGTTAGTTCCATATAGAATAGATTTAAAGACATGGATAATGGATAATTATATTGGTAACTAGTTCCTTGTGCATGGTTTTTTAGGAAACTATAATTTGGTTGTGTTACCTATGTTAGAGGAGGCAATGTGTATAGATGGTTCTATTTGAATACTAAAATCTTTTTCTTTACATGTGGGATTGGATTCAAAATTTGGAAACCATTATTGATGTTAGGTATTCTAGGTACTTTGGAATTGAGTTTCTTATCAATGTGGATGGCCTCTTCATATGCTAATGCTAAGTTGTTGGAAAAAACTACTCTTCTAAAGAAAACTACAATAATTTGGTATAAAGTATTCTTGTATATCTCCAGTGCTAATGATGCTTATGGTTTATACCTTGGAATTATCCACATGTACATATTTTGAAACCTTAAAATGAAATCATGGATTGGTTTATTAGGCTCCCTCTTCATGCTAGTGAAGTGTTGATATATCAAATTGGAACTGGTAACCTATTTAAATTATTCAAGAAAAGTTTCTTGACATGCATCCCCAGAAGTGATGGAATTTTCCATTAGATTTAGCTACCAATCATAAGCATCATCCATTAGTGTAAAAGGGAATAATATGCATGTAGCATCCTAATTAATAAAATTTACTAATCTCAAAGTAAATTTAAAATATTTGATATGTTCCTTTACTATCTTTGCTCCTAAAGGAGAGAAAGATGGCATATACTTTTTAGGATTCCTAGGTAAATCATGCACATCTCCTGGGATGGAAATATTAAATCCACCTAACCAAGGTGGTTGAGCCATTAAATGATCAATAGGGTAAGGATTCCTTATTGGATAAGGTGTCTTAGGTCTATTAGGGATATTTGGTACAACTCTAAGTCTCTTTCAATTTGATTATGGTGAGACTAGAAGACTAGCCTGGAAGTTAGATCTGATCACTCTCTTGGGTAACTCTAGTGCAACTCTATGTATAAACTAACCTCTTTTATCAGAGGTACTTGCCCTCATTATAGTACTAAAAAGAGTGTCTTGGTGAGGGTTTTAACCACACCAATTTCATAATGAGGTATCCTCTAACATTTTAGGATCTTAATGGAGGTGAAATCCACTCTAGGGGATGAGTTATAGATATGTAGTATTAACAACTAATTGATGGAATAATATGTAGGAAATGTAGGTTGTTGACAAGGTTATTGGATGGAGGGGTGGTCTCTTAAAAAGGAAGTAAAATATATATATATATATATATATATATATATATATATATATATATATATATATATATATATATATATATGAATTGGAGAGAATTTTGGTTGATAATATGGAGTGGTTAGGTCAAAATAAACTCAAAAAGGAGGGAAGGGTAAGGTAGAAAAGAAAGGTTATTGGTCTTCAAGAATCACTTCCCTAGTTGGTTTCTAAGTGGAAAAGTGATTTAAAAACCCATTCTTGTTGCTAGCAACTACTTCACACACAAAGTAAGACATGGATAAGAAGTATAGGGTAATTATGATATAGGAAACTCATATGCCTCAGTCAAAGGATGCTCATTTTAGGGAAACTATTACACACCCTTAATTAGGATTATGGCTTGGGATTAGTAAGGTATTTGAGGTAGATATTTAACACACATAGAAAACTATTTCAAAATAAAGAACTTATACACACCTAAGAACATGAATCAATAAACTTAACTATAAATAATCAATGTAATTTACTAATCATTCAATAGTTATTGCACATCAAAGACTGGTATATCAATCAAGAAAATCATGAATCCATTTTTAGATTTTAAATGCTAATAAGGATTATTGAATCATACAACAAAAGAAATAAAATTGATTACATATACATTGGAAATAAAATACATAAACACATGAGTGGACAACATAAATTGCTTTGCTTTTGTATATTGAAAATTCTCTGACCAATCCAAACTGTGGATTACAATTTTTGAAATAGAATTGGGAAGGGGTCACCTCATCCTCCAAGTTCATGAAAAATTAATTACATGTCATACTTATAAATTGAGTTATAACTATATTCAAAATTGTAGAGATTTTATCTTATAGTTGTTTATAGTCTAAGTTGGCCTTTATAAAAACCATGAAACATGTGCATGTGTACAAAAAATGAATTAGGTAACTTTGAAATATAGTTAAAAATTATAAGAAAACTTCAAATATATAAAATATATATGCTACCATAGAATTCTCATGCAAGAAATCTTAGATTTTCAAGGCTGTGTTGACATCTGAATGACTACATGGACCTTAGTGTAAGGACAGTGGTTATCGATGTGGAAACTATTATTGTTGATGTGAAAACTACTATTATTGATGTGGCACTATAAGTAGAAACTTGTGACCACTTATTCTTCACCTCTATTTCCTTATAAAACTTATGGGAAACATCATGATACTACCGAATGATCTCCATTATCAATAGAGGTGGTTTTTGTGATCTATTGACTTGGTCCAAGAGCTTTGCATGCTCTATTTTGGTCTCATGGAAGTTGATCTTGAAGATATCAAATTTAGTGACCTTATTCTTAGAAAATTTTAGCTTGGCCTCTATGTCCTCTAGTAACAACCCTTGTAGACATAGCTTAAAATTTTTTGAGGCCTCTTAAAAGAGTTGATCAAATTTAATCTTACTGATCAACTTCCATATAGCATATTTTAAATTTTATTGTTTCAAATCATTCAAAATTTGAAGGATGAGGGTATCATATTCTTGATACTTAGGGATCAAAGCCCCAACTACTATTAACCATTACTGATCTTCCTCTATCCAAATAACCACTAGGTTAAGGGCATTAGATGCCTCTAGTGGTGTCATGAGATCTAAGTGGATATACGACTTATTGCTTGTATAAAAAATCATCATATTAAATTTATTATCATCAACCTTCAAATAATTAAATGATTTATGAGTTTTGGTAACATGTGGGGTGAATTCATCCCACATGAATTTTAATTATTCCAAATAAGTGTAAAATTTTAAAGCTTCCTCTTAAACCTTAGCTTCAATTCCCATTGTTATGTCCACAATATTCTACTATTATTTCAGTTGCTCTAAATTGGTCACCGATTCCTATCTGGCCGTATTTTTTCCCTCATAGATTTTCACCATGGCATTTTTTTGTGCCTCAATAAGAGATTTTAAGTATTCAATATAAGGAGATTTCCCCAATTTATTATTATCTCTTGGTGAGGGAGAAGACCTCTTGCCTCTCTTCAAAAATCAATTCCCAGCCAACATCATCTTCTATCTTCCTCTTCCTCACACTTTGAATGCTTACAGATGGTTTGTCAAACAAAGTTGTAATATAAGGGACCTCAATGATTTTGAAGCTGAGCATTTGTGAAGTCTTGGTCCTTAAGTTTATGGCCAATGGGGAAAATTTCAACTGACTAATGTCTATCTCCTTTGAGGTTATGACGACAACCTCTTCTTCAACCTCCTCAACTATCTATTACTTCTTGGATACTTTGATAATTGTTTTAGGAAAGGATGCCCAGATAATATTAGACCAATCCAATCTTCCAAACTAGGTGAGTGGATATACTATGACCATTTGTGTTTTTGTCTTTTTGTCCTTAACTGAACTAGTGATAATGGTCTCTTGATATGGAATGACATATGACATGGGGAGAATTCTTTGGGTGGATTTGACATGGAGATATGGGGTGGCCATGGCTATTTACACTTTCTTATATCCTCTTTTCATTTTCAATGATCTGACAATAATAATGCCAAAAGAAATACTAGAGGTATCCATGATGAAAGTGGATGGCATGGGGGTGGAAAATGGATCAATGGTGATGGTAGATGGAGTAGCAGTGAAAGTATCCTTCTAAAAATTTAGGGTGATTAAGGGGAAATGTAAGAAAGAGGAAGTGGTGAATGGATTATCATAGGTGGAAGTTAGAACTTCCACCATTGGAGTTTTCAAAATAAATGATATTGACATATAACCAAAAATGAGAATAGAAGCAAAGAGTAGGGAAGTGGTATTAAAAATTTGAGTACCTATGGTGTCCTCCATAGCTAGTGATTTACCTTTGTTAGATTCAAGGATCAAAGCCTTAGCTTTCTACAACTTTACTTCTTCATTTGAATCTTCTTCTTCTCTTTCCACTTTTACTTATTGGGGCACTATAGATAAGCTCTAAGATTGCTATTTTGTACGACTACATGTGGGAGTCCTAGGATTCCTCTTATATAAAATGGTAATATTTGGATGTGAGGAGGATCATTAACAAACTAAGATAGTTTCTTCATCTATGGATACCCCTAAAGGTGTAGAATATTATTCCTAAGAAGTATCTATAGGCATCTAAATTGTATAAGTAGCTCACTATTCTTATCCTTACTCTTCCTCATTAGAGGAATAAAGACCGATGGGAGCTCCTAGAGCTCCTCTACGGTCATGTTAAATAAATCCTATTTCCTTTTTAACATCCTTTAGCTTTAAAGGGAGTCCCTATGATGGATTTTCTTGCTCATTTGATTGCTACATGGATTGGCCCTTCTAAAAGTCTGATTGCATCCACCTTACATAGAGTGGAATTATACCATCTAATTCCATAAAAGAGATTGAAGGTTCCCATTAGATCACCCTCAAGTGATCCTCCCAAACTAGAAACCCTTGCTCTTTCCAAGACCTCTTCATCATTTTGTGCATTCGTGAACAAAAGTAATAAGCATAATGCTCGTGTTAGTACGAGATGGTAAGGCCTTGTATGTGCTTTTAGATGGCTTTATGAGGGTCCCAATCCATATGTGGTACTATGGGGAAATGATATCTCTTACTTTTTCCATCCAAATCTCTAAACTGTTTCTTGATTATATATACCATTTTACCAATAACCACATGGTGGCCAAAGAACATGTTTTTATTTGCCTTGGTCAAGTACTCTTCTATGATCCACCATAATTGGAAAGAAATTTATTGCTCAAAAAATTTGTTATTTACATACTTTGGAAGACATAGGGGATGAATATTGTGTCCTTAGATCATAATAATAATGTAGTCTAGATATAAGAAATAATCACCCCTTGTAGATAGTGTCTTCACAATGCTTGATCCAACCTTGGGCATTGGAGAACCATGTAAAGTTTGCCAAATTTGAGGATAAACATCCTTAGAAATCTTCACCATATTTTTAGTGTAAGCATAAATTTTCATAAACTAAAAATGATCAAAAATTCAATTTTTGATATAGTAGGTAGCCAAGCTCCATAGCTCACCTAGAACTTTGAAGACTATTCCCATGATGGCATCAAATAAATAAAACATCATATAAAAGTGGCCCATCAAAGTGGAAAACTTATCCTTGTGAATAACCTATTCTCTTAGATGGAAACTAACAATTTCTCCCAAAGTAAACATGGCATCAGTGGTTTGCATCTTGTGTAACAATGGCACCTATTCCAAAATGAGGAAATCGATACTGGTCATACTGTAAAGTCTATTAAGCAGTGCCATGCCAATTTACTCAAATCCTAAACTTGTTGATAGGAGTGGGATTATTAAGTTTATTTATCTTAAATGTAATTATTTCATTTAGGAAAAGCCATGAAGATAATACCTAATCCATTTTATTATCCTGATTCCATTGAACTAGCCTATGCTTATCAAAATAAGCATCTGGTGTTGGTAATGATAAGAAACTTTGAAAATCTACTCCTTTAGTGTGTGCTATGACCATATGGTTTACAATATGATATAGGAAAGTATCTTGTGTGACATTGCCTATGAAGAACAAATCTCAAAGTAGGTTGATGCATGACATACCTCAATTTTGGAAGCAATAAAATGGAATCCTTGTCTTTTAATTTCTAACAAATATTTAATTAATAGTCACTCTAAGGGAGATACATTTTCATTCAACAAAAATATGTCAATAAAATCGACAACATCCTATAATTATGAAAACTTTACATACTTATTATTGAAAATGGAGACATCAAATATAGTGTCCATAAATTCTATTGAGTCCTTAATTGAGTATGCTGATGGCAGAAGCACTCCTATGATTTAAATTTAATTATAGGTGCTTAAGTCTTTTCTACATGCTCTATGAATAAGTATCCCTTTTTCTAGTCATTGGTTTACTCGAAGTACTTTCATAGGCAACTAGGGATTTTCTCTCATGGGATAGTAGTCAATCTTGAGTTCAAATTCATTTGTAAGAAAGGAAGGTTTCAATGGTTGTACATCATGTATATAGCATTAGCATTGAATTCTAGTTTATGCTTTATAAATTCCCAACATTCACCTTTTTTTATTTTCTACATAGTTAAAATATTTTATTAGTTATAGTTGGTAGGTAGCTTTAGAAAATATTACAAAGTATTTTGGATTTTATCAATTAAGTATTTAAATCTTTTGGCATTTGGGAGTTTAGTATTTAGGCTTTGTGTTGGGACTAGTCTTTACAAAATACCTAAACAAAAATTCCAAAGACCTAATTCTATCAAACAAAATGTTTGAATAAAATACCCAAAGTATACACACACACACACACACACACACACACACACACACACAAAGCTTTATGGTATATTAGAGAAAATGTCCACTACAGAAAATGTAAATACCCAAAAGTTTGTTGAACAAAATTTTTGAATAAAAAATCTAAAGATCTAATTTTCAATAAAGATAAGTAGTTGCAAGATAATTGTTTCAGATAAATTATCTGACACAAAAACCATGAAGAAAAAATATATTTATAACAAAATTTTTGAAGATTAAAAATTCTATTGAATAAATCCCAAAATGAAAAAATGTTGAAGAAACTCCTGGATAGAAAACCAAAAAATCAAATCTATAGGATAAAATGTTTGAACAAAATACACAAATAAAAGGCCTGATAAATAAGTCTCTAAATGAATTTATCCAAATAAACTAAATCATAAAAAACTTACATAATTTTAAAACTCCCAAAAATGTATTTAATGGTGTTAGTCCATAAAATGCTTAATACCATGCTAAATTCTTCTAAGTATAAAGATTAAGGATCATCCTGCTCAAGAATTTGCATAAATATATAGAAAAAAAGGTTAAAAAAATAATGCCAAAATATTAAAAAAGTGGGTCACCTTTTATTCAAGAATAAAAGGGGGTTTTGGGTAAAAAAATGGATAAGGCATGAAGAGGTCATCAATGACCATAATTCATTCAACTATCAGTTACAACTAGCCTTCACACTTCTTTCATGCATTGCCTTGGTGATGAGTGGCCTTAAATGAGCCTTTTGGGGTGTTGTATGTAAATTTTTGGTCAATTTTTACCCCATACATAGGATGATCATGAAAAATTGGTCAATATCCTCTAATATTTATAGTTATAAAGGCACTAAAGTGGTTTAACTAGGCCTCCATGAAGCATTAAGTAACCATCTCTCTTTTGCATGTTAGTAGGGCTGAAGAAACTTATCCATCCTCCATGATGGATAGGAAATGAGTGTTATCCACTATATGAGGAAGTTAAAAAAGTGTTATGACCATGAATTTATTCTTTAACATTCCTCTAAGCCAATAGTATCCTCATTTAGTTTACCAAGTAAGTCTATTAAGTAATTAGACCTAGTCTCTTAGTTTTGGTTGATTGAATGATCATGATGATTTCATAGAACCTTCAAACATGAATGATTTCAGATTTTTAAATTCTAAAAATATCTATGATACCATGAATTATACCTTCTAAGTAGTGTATAACTATAAATTTGTTCATTTAGGTGACTAAGTGACCTCCCACTACCACATCTAGACTAGCCCTTTAGTGTAGACTTGTAGAATACCTTTGAGGATGAATTGAGAGTGTTTTTTAGTTTTAAAAGGTGAAATATATTTCATGCTACTATGCTACATGATATGAAACTCTTAATATAACTTTTCACCTTGAAATTAGCACAAAATCATTTTAAGATAGTGTTTTTTATGGGTCCGTATAATTGTCTATATAAACCAATGTCAGGGATGGAATCTACTCAAAGTACACTATGAGTTTAAAGTGTCTCCCAATCCATTTCAATTAATTTTAATTAAAAATCTTCAAGAATTTCTCCATTGAGTCTCTATTAGGGTTTTAAGGAGGTTTAGAGGGGTTTAAACTATTTGCAATTATTCATAGCCCTAATGGTTTGAAATACAAAACCAATGATAGGAAATTCAAGTACATACATAACCCTCCCAAACTTTCCCTAGTATATAGGGTCCCCATGGATAAATTTTGTATAGTTATGATCACAATAAAGTTCTCCTCAGGTGACTATATTATCTTTTATACATTCTCAATACAATTTAAAGCCAAAATTAGCTAACCTTGGGCTTCTTTCTATAAACTAACACCTCATGCACATTTGAAACCCCTTGAAGTACATATACATGATGATATAAGTTCTCATATAACCCTTATTGTCTTATGGTTTTAGTCTTTAAGTAGTCATGCCTTGAGAAGGGTGTTAGATCAATAGTCCTAACGATTGAGTTCTTGAGTTTTGCCCTCAAAATAGAATAGTGAGGGTACTTGGCCACCTTAAAGAGTTTGAAAATTACCTATTAGAGACTTATTTGTATTGAATTAATTAATCCCCTTGCTTCTTTTTTTTTCACACACAATCAACTAACTAGGCACTTGGGTGTTTTTGCAAGTGGCTATTAGAGGTGGATACCTATATAAGTGATAATTATGAAACTCTTTGAGACCTCTTAATCCTTATTCCTATTTATAAACTTGTATAATGTGTATACCTCTTTCAATTTATTACATATATGTTTAGATAATTCATTTTAGGCTCGATCTATACATTGTATACCCTACACATGCCAACCAATAGACTATTTGGGTGCCTGTGTGACTTGGAGATACCATGAAGACCATTTCAAGGCTCAACTATCTCATTTTAAAGTATTTGAGGGTGTAATTACTTCATCAGGCCCTTATTAAGGTTTAAAGAGGGTCATGTTGGCCTAAAATATTAATGATGGCTCATATAATATATGCCTCAAATATAAAACTTATTTCCATGGATATTTATCCCATAGACCCTTTAAAAACTCTTGAAAATTCCTTGGTCCCATGTAGCTTGTAAGATGAGTTATGAGTGAAAATTAGCTAACATCAATTCCTTACTAAGCATTATGTGTGGGTTGCAATGTTAAGGATTTTTCATATAGTTGAGCTACCAATTATAAATATTTACTCCATGGATAATAAGTGAATAGGGGTCCCAAACTGCCCTAAGAGAACTGATCTTGAGTTATGTTTCCATGTGAGATATGAGTGTTTGAGTTTGTAGATCGACATGGAAGATTAGGGAAATAGAGCTAAAGAGGGGTAATGAGATCGAGTATGACAATTTATTGCCTTTATCTAAAACATATTCCTAAAGTTCTGTATCATCCTTGTATGTCTTTTCAAGACCCTAATCTTGTTATGGGGGTCTATATATGTCACTAAGATAGAGAGGGGGCATAGGGGGTTCAAGGAGGGCTTTAGGCCTTATAGGCTTAAATTAAATTTCACAAGATTGATTCACCTATATGTAGTCATTTATAGCTTAAATGTTACCACACTATCTATTTCCACATAATTTCCACCTTCTTCCCTTGTCCTCAATTGCCCTAACCACCATCTCAATCCCTCTTTCTCTTAGGTCTACATTAAGTGTCATTGACTAACCTGAGTGTTTGAGTCATCTATGTTATAGGCATAGGTAGGACATATGTCTTGTATTCTTCACTATAGGTAGTATTGGGTGGATCATGTAACATGTTCTCAATAACTAACCATAGCCTTTAGGGCTTGGTCTCCCTAATCTCTTCTATCAAAACTTACTTACATAGTCATATATGTAGGCTTGTGTGCCATGGGTATTCAAACTAGACCAAGTAGCTCTCAATCTTGATCAAAAATTTATGGATACATGAGGGTGATCTAACCTTTAGTTTTCATTATCATTCACATCAGTTAGGCATTCTAATTGGTTAGGTAGATTTAGATGCACCTAGACCACTGATCATATTTGAGTGAGCTTGTTTGGTCATCCCTTCAAGTTTCCTTACTTATCAACATCATGCCCTATATTATTTGATTATATACCTAATATATCTCTCTTTCATGTGCTTGTATAATTTAATATTTGATTTTGAGTACAAGCTATCTATAGTCTTGTAGGTAGTGGCTTAGGTATTTGACTATCAAGAGGTTTATTATAGATTCATGAGTAAAAAAGGGGCTTCCATGATATATTTGAGATCTAATTGACCTTACTTAAACCCAAATCACATTCCTAAGGTAATAATATTCACCACATATGAACCTTATTTACATTCTTGAGGTTTAGTTGTATATCTTGGTTTTGGAAAACCCTTTAAAGGATGGCACTATGTCATCTCCTATACTTGGTTATAGTTTGTCAATAGTGTCCAAAATTGAATAAACTCGTTTCTCATAGTTATACTAACCATTTATAGTATTATAGATCATTTTACATTTTTTTCATGCCTTGGGCTTTGATAGAAAGGATTAAACCTTTAGGTGATGGTCATAGGGTCCTATGGAGTTTAAACTTGGAACTTAGAGCCTATTATGGGGTGAGTTTGCTTGGTAAGACTATTGCTCAGTAGATACCCTTTGGGATATGTCATATGGACTATTGAATCATGTTGAAGACCCCATATGGGGACCTTAGACACCCCTATTTATACACTCAATAGGGAAATACATTTGTATTTGGTTGATCAGGCATATGAAGGAAGAAAATGAAACATAGGACTTCACAAATATGTTAAACTCTACTAAATAGGTTTATGATGGTGTTGGGAAGTTAGTTTATATGTTATTGGCCTTGAGATCATAAAGGGGTCTATTATTTATAAAATATGGGATCTTCCACATGAATATAACACCTATTCCTACTCCATAGTATTCTAATGACCTCTAATAACCATCATCATGGAACACTCTGTTATCACTTATAATAAAGTTCAAATACACAAGTAGTCCCATTTGAAGTCGGGATATTGAGAAATTCAAAGGTTCATTTTTTCATTCCACTTGTGTTAATGAGGAAATAAGATCTAAATAATTTTAATAAACTCATCATTCAACCTCAAATCACTAGTCATTTTTAGATATATCCATTGGAAGTCCTTCAACATTAAGAAAAAATTGCCTATAGTTTACAACTTATGATAACCTAGAGGATTATTTATCCCATGGAATCACAAATGTGAACCATGGGTGGATAATTAAATAATAATACCTTAAGGACTTTTAAAATACATACATAATTATTTCTTTAACCAAGCCATAAACACATTAAACTTATTCTAATCTTGACCATGTATGGATATAGAAGACCAATTTGACTACCTTAAGTTATTAACCATTGTTTATAAATCATGATCCATAATTATTCAAACCAATGCAAAGGATAAGGAGACCATTAGACCCTATTACTTTGTCTGAGAGCTCAGGTCACCATCTTTTCTCTCTTATTTGTACTGAATAAGAACCTAAGGTGATATCCAAGGTTGCCAATGAGGATGATGGAAAGGTGGGGTTAGTTTGTGAATTTTTTTAACTTGAAACTCCTAGATTGTCTTACATGATGTTTTCAATGAGTCCCTTCTGTATATCTCTGACCTTTTTTGACCATGAGAATATTATACAGATCCATATATAATTGAAAACATGTATAAAACACTAGTTTCCTACATTCTCTTAGGATTTCAAATTTTGAAATGTTATTAGTGGGAAAGAGGGAAAAAGGTGTCAAAATGAATTAAAAATATGGAGTACAAGTGGAGGGAAGATGAAAATCCATTTTTGCCACATGTGGGCCCCTTTAGTGGAAAATAAAAGCATTTGAATTATGAAAAGACACAATTTTGCATATTAAACATTAGATCATAGGATTATGGTGATAATGGATACCTTTTAAGGTGTAATTGATAGTATTAGTTGTTTTTTGAGGTAAAAATAATATCATTCCATGATTAAACACCCTTTTAGAGGTAAATACATGCATAATTCTAAGTGAAACATTAATTAAAGGAGATACCTTAATATTTTCTAAAGAAACTTAAAGTATACTAAGGTTTCAAACAAGTATCAAACATAATCCTTCATACTATTATCAAATCTCTTGAATTCTACCTCATGTTATAGGTTATTGGCATGCTCACATGGTTGGTTATGGATGTACTCATCATAAATCACCCCTTTCATGAATGTTTTGGGTCATAAGGACCATATTCAAACCTAAGATGAGATCTTATATATTACTACCATAGAATAAATGCTTGACACATGTTATAGGAGGGGTATAAGACAACCACCATGACACATCTTGACATAACACCTCACTTGAACTTGTTACCTTGACGTGATAACTAATGATCCCCATTTTATACAACAAAACACTTTAAGAGACATAAGAGGGTGACCAAGGTGATATTAGGTACTCATGTCATAGGTTAAATACTTTTTAATCCCAAGGGTAGAAATAAATCAGCATTACTTGTGATTTGAAGGCTTGAACTACCTGTTGTTCAAGAGGACCCAAGATCTCTTGCATATGAATCATGCTTAGATGAAAGACTCTTTGAGTAAATTGACACTTCATGATCAATATATTTTAGACCTTAAGGACTAGATAAAGATCTAAAAGAAAAATAATAAGACAAAAATTAAACACAACAAATAAAAACAACAAAAAGAAACAAGAACACAACCAAACAAGCAACTAATAAAGCATGTGCCATAACACTTGGAAGAGGGAAACTTAAAATACTATGTATAAAATAGTTTTGTTCTTTCTAGTAATAATACTTAAGGAACACCCAATTTATAGGATAGGAAGTTCCTCACCATTCATCCTAGAAAATTGGAAAAAAAAAATCTCTTTGTAGCTGATAATAACATATGGTCCACTCCAAAGACTATAAAACTTTGAGTACTTACTTGGTTTATCATGGTCTTCATCCCACTTGATCATAATGTCACGTTATTGGAATGTATTTACAGAAGCTCTATTTTCAAATTACCATTTAACACTATCTTGATGGGACCACATGTCATGCATAATGTCATCTCATGTCTCTTTTAGCTCCCTTAATTCATTCATCCTTACCTCCATTTCTTCCCTCTACATGAGCTCAAGTTATTTTGTAAGTTCCAAGGTTAGTATTTCAAGTGATATGGGTTGCGTTTACTATTTTACATATATAAGGATGTATGGTGAATAATTATTATCCATATTAGGAGTAATCATATCTACGTATAAGGCTATCCTTAGCTTAGTATGCCACTTTTTTTGGTTGTCCTCCATAGTTCTCCTTATGATCCTAATTATATTCTTGTTGGTGGACTCTACAAGTCCATTGCCCTATGGATAGTATTTTAAGGAAGTAATAAGTTATATGACATGGTTAATATACCATTAACTCATCATCAAACCATTGAAGGCTAATGTATTTTATGATATGATGGTGGAGGGAACCCCAAATCTGGTCACTAGACTATCATAGAACTCCAAAATTGAGTTCTCATTTTCCTCCTTAAGTGAAACTTCCTCCACCCAAATAGTAAAGTATTCCATAACTGTTAATAACCACTTATCTCCTACACTATATGGAGGGTGAATCATACCTATAAAGTCTAGGCCCCAATATATGAAGGGATGTTCCATTTGAATAGGCTTGAGGGGAAAGGCAACTAGTCTTTGCTTTCCTATGAACATAACACAATTCTAGAACCTCCTAACCCAAGTGTATGAAATAAATTTAGATATGAAAATAAATTAAACTAATCCTAATCTAGGTTAAAATTTAACTATCCTATAGTAATAAATAAAGAAAAATAAATCAAAACTTCACACGTTGAATATAAGATTTCTCCATTACGATGTATATCCAATTTGCTCTTTCAAGTATGTGGGGCTCACTTCTCCAATGCAAAGAGAGGACAAGAAGATTTTTTTTGAAAAAATGGATACTTTTATTCACTTTGATTTGATTATGCTTAATATCTCTATATTTATTGATTTTAAAAGATATGATTGTGATTGTGATTATGATTGTGATGCTTGAAAATGGAGATTTATAAGCTTATTTATAGATACTTAAAAAGGATCCAATAATGGAGGATAATTTGGAATTTTTGAATGATCCAAATGATCAATGATGGAGTATGATTAACCACCCATGAGGATGGATACCTTTTTAATATGGTTGAGAAAAAAGTGAGATTGGTTAGTTGACTCAACAAGACTAAGTCAATTTGCTTAAAAACTTAGAGGAGTCGTCATAAGAGGTGGAAAACCTTGTGGATTTGGTTAGGATGAGGGAGAAAAAGGTGGAAGAGGTTTGAATAGGTGTAAAATCTATATTTTATTATTTAAAATAAGGATTTAAGGCTACATAATTGACTTATTTAATATGTTGAATTATTCAATTATTTGATTTTGGGAGGAAATGTTATTTATTAATTTAAGAATATTATTAATATATTTAGGTGCATTTTGACACTAAATTAAATTTAGGTTTTTAAATTTTCACCTCTTTTAAATATTTTACAAAGTAATACTATTTTGAAGAATAATAGAGAAGTAGAGTGTTGATGATTAAAAAGGAAAAACTTGCCCCAAATGAATGAAAATGAGTGTGATGATTCCCCCTCAAGGTTTTGTGCGAGAAGATGGATAAAATCTCAAAATTGATGAAAATAGGAAATGGTTAACATGACGTAGATGAACTATAAATCAAGTTATGTCTAAATTGATGCCAAATTTGCAAGATGTTGGTGGTATAAAAAAGTTACCCCTAGTTATTCAAAACTAGAGTATAGATTTTAAAAATAATAGTTTTTAACCATTTGGAGACTACATGCTTGTTATTTTTTGCTAGTGACTCAGGGGTCAAGTGAGCATGTGTGGGAATGATATATCCTAAAAATAATAAACTATGGATCTATAAATAGAAAAAAGATATTTATTTTACAAATGATTATGGCTATTACATTGATAGATGATTGTAAGAATTTGAAAACAAATCCAAAATAATTAGATTTAATGTTTCTTTATTAGTTTTTAATTTAGTGAAATAATGGTTTGGATGGGGGGGTAATAGTTGGGAAGATAAAAAAATATAAGTAGGAGATTTAGTGGTTTAGAAAATCATTTATGCAAATTAATCTTCAAGGTTTGGGGTTAAAGAATAGTTTAGCGAGAGTTTTGCTTTGATTTTGCTAAGGAAAAATGGATTGTGTTCCACACCATGACAACTGAGTGGAGAGAATGAGACATTTTTAGATACCTAAGAGGAGAGATCCTCCATTAAGTCACTTAATTTTTTTTTTTAAAATTTATTAGCATTTCTTAAGGTTTAAATTAGAAGAAAAGAAAATTTTTATTATGAAAATGGTTATTTTGACATCATTTTTAGAGATTTCACTATGGGAAATAATGATTTCATTAAACATCAAGGAAAAATCATCTATGTAGTGTTTTTGATTTATAGGGATTTATACTTTTTCTATTATGGGTGGTATTTAAATTTATTAATAAGGTAGTGAAATTGTCAATGTTCGAAGTGATTTCATTAAAGTTAGTGATGATTTTGTTAATAGAATGTTAGTAGTGATTTTGTAAAATCTAGGAACGATTTCATACAAGGCAGAAGCAATTTTGGAATGATTTTTTGAATTTTCATAGGAT
Source organism: Torreya grandis (assembly GCA_037957365.1). Lineage (NCBI taxonomy): Eukaryota > Viridiplantae > Streptophyta > Pinopsida > Cupressales > Taxaceae > Torreya > Torreya grandis. The sequence continues at coordinate 260,140 of JARHVA010006702.1, read as the reverse complement.
TTTATAAATAATTAGTATGTTATGAGATGACTGAAGTGTGTTATGGTTAAGTATTTAGATGGTATAGAAAATGAAGTTTTTTATTCTTATGTAAAAAAAATGTGAACACTTTGGATTTACATGAGGTATTACCAATGATGGTGATGCAAGAGAATATATATGCAAAAATAATATGCATGGATAGCTTCATAGAGTATAATTTTGGCATTTTAGAGGTGAGTGGGTTATCCTACATTATGAAAATGCTAGAGGTTTGAGTAGATAGAGCTATATTGACTATAATAATAGAGAGGTGGCATAGTGAGATGAGAACATTTCACTTGCCGATAGGTGAGATGACTATTACACTTGAGGATGTGTATCATATTTTGGGGATCCCTATATAAGTTAAAATAGTGTATTATGGATAGGGTTTATAGGATGTGACATTATACTAGATTTTTGGTGATGGCTTGATCCCAACAATTTGAGGTGGGATCGATGTAGACTATTTCAAAAATTTAGAGATGGACTCTTTGAGTATTATACTTATGATTATTTTTAGTGGCATGTTGCTTCCTAAAAAGAGTGCTAGAATATGTTCTATTTTCTTACTAAATGTTATTGGGGATATGGTGGGGATGGGAGAGAGGTTTACATGGGTCCATGTATGTTATCACATCTATTCCATTATTTACATCACTTTATTTATTTGAGTTAGGTAGAGATAGGGCCTTCTATATTACTATAGGTACGGTGTTAGGATCACATTGATATTGAGATAATGGTTGGGAATATGAGCACATGGGATAAGGATGAGCATTTGTCTTACACATGGTATGTGATCATTGGGATATAAAGACTACACTTGGGTGATCTATATTTCTACAGGAGAGCAATTGATGAGCTAGGTGATGACCAAATCACCTGGAGACCTTATAGAGAAATTCTATGGTGTTAGCCTCATGAGGAACTTCATATGGATTATATGATGTCCCCTTGATACATCACTAGGAGACATGTGTACATTATAGAGAGATATCACCTAAACAAGGTGAAGAGATAGTTTGGTTTGATGCAACATATACAAGCTAGTCCACACGTATTTTCACAAATAGTGTGAGAGAAAGCATAGTGAAGCATGGAAATTGATCATACTATTATTGGCCATGGTTGGAGATAGTTATAGACTATGATATGGAGGGATAGGAGAGATGTTATAGACATATGAGTGGTTGATGACTATGTATATTGGTGGCATTGATAGAGACTAGTGAGATTGATGATGCCATATGCACCACCACAGACATGGAGACATACATTAGTGGCTATATTGAGTAGGAAACCATGAGGCATAGGTTTAGAAGCCCAAATTAGGAGGGATGTTATATGTCATAAAGGATGGTAATGTCCATGAGTATGAGGTAAAGGATATGATATATAGGCTAGTTATATTTATGATGTGTTGATCACTGATGTAGAGGATATAGAGATGTTATGAGAGGAAGGGGTGGAGATGGATGTGGATGTAGAGTAGAAGATAGGGGTAGATACTCTTTTGATAGAGGTAGAGAGTGAGGAAGAGGATGGAGGACATAACCCTACCATGAGATAAGTTCTAGTTACACAAGTAGAGAGAGGGGATGGTACATGATCTTCACATGATCTAAGATCTATAGAGGAGCATGCTCTTATAGATAGACTCTGAGAGGATATTTAAGCTTAGGATAGACATATAGATGGATTACACCATGAGGTAGCTATAATATAGGGTGTAGTCGATGGTAGAGGAGATGATACTATAGAGATTAGACAACTACATGCTGAGGTAGATAGGTTGCAAGGTACTATGGATGGGATGAATGGGGATGCCATGGCCATAGGATTGGTTACCCATGATGTAAAGACAAAAACACTAGATTACACACCTCTTGTATAGTGGTATAGATAGGAGAGGGACATAGCTTAAATAGAGCTTGTATAGGCTAGAGTATAGTTAGTTGGAGAGGGATAGTTAGCTACATTAGATAGGGTGATGCAGTCGATGGACTCGGCTACCTATTATAATAGTTTATATGAGGGGGATATACAATGATATTAGAGGGAAACATAATTCAAAGATTACTCTATGAGATGATAAACATCAGAGAGATATGTGAAACATTAGAGTTATATAGATTAGAACGGCGAGTTCCACATGTGATGGGTCCTCCATGGGGTACACCATGGCATGTAGATATATTTTTGAGACTAGATGCTCCATCCAAGGGACATGATGAGATAGAGTTATATGGTTTACCATGATATATGTATTTTATCGATGTCTACATATATTGAGATGTACCCTTTGTAGAGACATATTTGATACACACACACACACACACACACACACACACACACACACACACACACACACACACACACACACACACACACACACACACACACACACACACATACACACACAAACACACACACACACACACACACACACACACACACACACACACACACACACACACACACACACACACACACACACACACACACACACACACACAAACACATTTTTACTATGGACTATGGACATTACTTATTGGTTTACATGACTTGGATGGATATATGTATGAGTAGATGATATCCTTGATTGTACTTCCTACATTTTTTTTTGCATTAGTACGAATTAGTCTTAGCATTTATTTTTAGCATGTTGTTATTATGGATGCATGACTAACATATGAGTGGATAATTTTTATGGATGAGACATTTCTTCATAGTGTTTATTTCTATTATTTGCATTGGATTTCCAAAATTTGGAGTATTTTGAGCAACCTAATTTTTAATATAGCATAAAACACAATACCACCAATGATATTGAATAATAATGTTGAATGTTGATGTTTTAAACATGCTTAAATAAAATAAAATAATAAATTATATTTTATAAAATTACATCATGATATAGTCATAACCATACTATATATGCATTTTATAAAATAATCTTGATAACACAAAAAAAGCAATAAATAAAAAGTAGATATCCAACAATAAAGAAAGATTAATCTATGTGATTTAAAACAAACAAAAATAATTAATGAATGAAACAAATCTAAACAAATGTAAATTACATGATTATGCTAAGTGGTTAATGCAATCAGATGTATTATAAATGAATAAAACAAAATGATAAAGTAGTAGTGACATGATCTACACATAAAAAAAAAGAATAATCTAAAAGTTAGAGCATGCATGGTAAAATATAGAAGAGTAACCATTTGAAATCGATAGAGATAAAAATGAAGTAAAAGAATCAAATTAATGGCTAAATATAAATAAAAGGATAAAAACAACCAAGTAAATGGCTATGGATAAAAAATAAACAAGATAACAAATACATATAAAAAAATGGAAAAGTTTGAAAAGATTGTAAACAAGATAAAACTAAATAAAGATGAAATAATTATAGCTAAGAGCAAGGATAAGAAAAAAACAAGTGAGGAAAAAGTTGAAGGAAAATATAATCTAATTTTTGGTAAATGGATGATGGGGAAGGCAATGGTCGAGTTGAGCCTAGAGACCCCATGTCTCTAAGCACTTCCTACATAATCCACTTAGACAAAGTCTATGTATAGATATCAAGCCAGATGTAGTTCTCATAATATGGGAAGTGATGAGAAAGTGGATGATTGATGATTCAAGTAATTTTTTTTGATTAAAAGTATGCATGAGTGACCTACCCAAGAACATGTGAATGATGCAAGATGTAGCTATTTTTGAAATTGATGTGTTTTGGAATATTTTGATTTTTTCTTTTTTTGGATTTTGTGATGTTTTATGATTTTTTTGGTCTTTTTTATTTTTTTAATTTTTTTTAAAAAGTTAAATAAGGTGAAAGACATTTTCCTCAATTATGAGCAAGAATAAAGGTATACAAAAAAGTTATATTAACCTTGAACCTTAGCATGCTATAAGATAAAACAACTAATAAATGAAAAAATGACACACTTGGAAATATAAAATGGATGACTAAATGATGATTACCCCAAGTAATAGGGGTATTTATAAATAATGGTTTACACATGGTGTTATAAACATAGTTTTCACCATGGTACTTATCCAAAGTGCTAGTAAACTAGTTTTCATGTTTGGACAATCTATGTACACATGTTTTTTATTAATATTATTTTTGTTTGATTTTGACCTTGGATATACAAATAATAACATATAGAACCAAATTTTTAAGTATATAATTTGTTAAGGTGCATGATTTTTATAGGTTTATTAACCTCCTCTCCATATTCTAAGGCCAATTTGTAATCTCCTAATCCATAATTGGCAATAACAATATATGGACCTAACTAATTAGGATAAAATTTCCCCTTATTCTCTCTTTCAACATTAGTGTTTCATTTATTTTCATTTAGAACAAGATATCTAATTTCAAATTCACTATATTTAATTCATTTGTTATAGTTATGGTGAAAGCAATTATGGTAAACTTGTCCATGGTTTAAAGCATTGAGTCATTTCTCATCCAAGAGGTCAATTTTGCTTAAGTGTGATGTTCGATATGATTCCTAATCTATGATTTGTTAAAAATATATTGAAAAATATTGAATATCAACCTCAATGGGTAAAATAGACTCACTACCATAAATAAGGGAACAAGGGGTTGCTCATATGGGTGTGAAAATACTAGTGCAGTATGCCCAAAGGGCAAGATATAATTGAGTATTGTAGTCATGACCAACTTCATTGACAACTCTCTTAAGAATTCATAGAATGTTTTTATTTGTTGCTTTAGTTTGGCCATTTCCTTGTAGGTAATAAGGAGTGGAACATCTATGCTTGATATGGTAGGTATGGCAAAGAGTTTTAACGTCTTTATTTTTGAAGGATTTTCCATTGTCAAAAATTAGAGTGGAGAGAATACCAAAATGATAGACAATGTGGTTAAGGATAAACTTAGAATTTTGATTTCTAATTACATAGGTAAGTGGTATTACTTTTACACACTTGGTAAAATACTCAGTGGTAATTATAATATGCTTACACCCATCAGAAGAACTATAATTTATTTTCCCAATAAGGTTTAACCCCCATGTAGAAAATGGAAAAGGTGTTGTGATAGGTTGTAAGGCTTGTGATGGAATATGGATAAGATATCCATGATTTTTATAAGGTATACACTTTTTTACATAGGTGCATGAAACAAATTCCATTGTGGGCCAATAATAACTAACTTAATGAAGCTTTTTCATAAGGACCATGACATTTGAATGAGATCCACAAATTCCCTCATGAACTTCTCACATATCTGAAGTAAATTCTTCATAATTTAAATAGAATATAATTATTACATCATAGCCATGATGATATAGAGTGTTACCAATGATCAAATAGTGAGATGTTCTTTGAATAAAGGATTTGCATTAGTTAAGGGATAAATTAGATGGAAGGATATGGTTATGATGGTATGTATAGATATCAGAGTACCATGGAGAAGTGGGACTAACCACCTCACAAACCATTTTTGATTTCAATGTATCATAAGAAGGAATCCTTAAGTACTCAACCAAGGATCATATTGTTACCATATCATCTCCTTTTAGATTTTTGATTCGAGGTACTTTTTTGAATTAGATGTATTCAAAAGATGTTTTTAATCTATCCACAATTTCCTTGTAAGGTATTAGCTTATCATCACATGCTTGGAATTCATTAGTTACTTTATTGATGATAAGATTAGATTTGCCAAAATAAGGAGATGTTGGATGCCCTATTGAATTACCATCTTAAGGCTTATTATGAGACCTTCATATTTTGGTATGTTGTTTATACACGGGAATTCAATCAGGATGACTTAGGAATGCAATCCCCATTAGGTGTTATAAAAAATATACCCTCCACAAAGACATTATTTGTAAAATATCCATCAAAGAAAAGTTTCCAAAGTAGGGACTCATCTATAGACATAATCACATCATCTAGGAATTTTACAATGAGAGGTACCTTACCTTGGATGGATACTTCTACTAATACATCTACTAGAACTTGCCTTTTGATTTCCTTTTAGTTAACATATTCTAAATAAAAATCAGTAAATAGCATAACCCACTTATCCATCCTAACTATAAGAGTGGTTTTGCATAGGAGATATTTAAGAGGGTCAATTTTTGTGATAATTTTAGTTTAATTATTAAGCATGTAATGCCATAGTTTTTGGGAAGCAAAAAAAACTAAAAGATAAGCTTTTTCTATTTGAGATTAATTTAATTCATAGGATATTAATGTTATTCTCAAGTAGCATACTACTCTTTCTTTTCCATTATTATCAAGTTGTGTTAACAATGCTCCAATGAAATATTGAGTAGCTGAGATATACAAAAAAAATAGTTTACCTACAATTAGTGGAATCAATATTGGTAGATTGGAAATATATTTATTGATATTATTGAATTCCTTTTCACAATTTTATGTCTAGGTAAAAGGGATATCCTTTTTCAATAAAAAGGTGAATGGGTGATAGAGATTTGTAAGATGATAAATAAATATTTTGATAGCTTGTATCTTTCCTTGTAAGCTTCTGAGTTGCTTAAGATTTTAGGTGGTGGCATATCCATGATGGCTAAAAATTTTGAAGGATCAAATTTAATGCCATGATATGAAACAATAAATCCTAACAACTTTCCTAATGTAACACCAAACACATATTTTTTTTTGGATTAACTATATGTTGTATTCTTGCATTTACTCAAAGATAAGTCAAAGCACCTGAGGATGATCTGCTCTAGATTTAGATTTAGTCAAAATGTCATCCATGTAGTCTTCCATAATATCATTAAGAATGTCATGAAAGATAATGGTCATTGCCCTATGATATGTTTCCCCAATATTTTCACCCCAAAAAGCATCACCTGATAGTATAATTCCCCCCATGGAGTTTTAAAATTTATTTTATGTTGATCTTCTTTATCAATTTTGATTAGATTATAGCCTAAACATCCGTCCATCTAAGATAAAATTTCATGGCTTGTAGTGGAATCAATGATCTTATCTATGTTAGGTAATGGAAATTCATCCTTTGGGAATGATTTATTGATTCATAGAAGTCCTTACATACTCTAATCCCCTCAAGTTTATTAGACACTAGCACAATATTTGATATCCAATCTAAGTAGTTGATGGGGTGTATAAAACTAACAACCAACTATTTATTCAACTCTTTTACTAGTAGTGTTATTTTGAGATGCATGTTTATGAATTTTTAATTTACTATCTTTGCATCTAGATGCACAAAAAGGTGTTAAACTATTATCTCTATATTTAATGCTAGCATATGCACATAAGACCATGTGAATACATTATAAAATTCATGAAGAAAGTGTAAACAAAATACCTTTCTTCTAGACTGAGTGATATAGAAATATTTACAATCTCTGGATTAGCTTCAGTGCTGATGTTTATAGGAATTGTTTCCTCAACAAGTAGACTTGATTCATATTTATAATATAGGGGTTGTGTAAGAAGATGAAAATATTCTTCAACCTCTTCCTATTTTTATATTGATGCAAAATTGATAGAGTGACATATTTTTTGTTCCCCAAAATATGCAAAATCTACTAGTTATATTATAAAACCTCTCTTATGATCACCTATAATAATTTGATCCCTGATCCTTAAGAACTCATATATATCTTCATCATTTTAAAAATGGTCTATTTGTGGTGTATATTTTTGGTCCCACTAAATGAGAGAAGGATATGGAAGTTATAGTGTTAAAATGACATTTTTTTGAAAAGATTGGTAAAGGCTAGATCTTCAAAATAGTTAATTATGGAACCTAGCTCATTGTCCAATTAATAATATTCTGAGTCATTATAAGAGTCACTTTAGGAAAATTTTAGATGTAAATTAAGTGAATTAAATCCTATACCATTCTTCTCTTCATTGGATTTTAGTGTTATTGGTTTAATGACAAATTTTTCATAAAGACCAAGACCTTTGCCCTTGTAATTCATTATTTTGCACATGACAGATTTTGGAACAAGGTATCTATTGGCATAAAAACAAGTAGCTAATTCATTAGAGTAAAGTTAAGAAGAATTTTAATCATCAATATGTTTATCAAAAAGGAGCCTCCCTCAATAAATTTTTTTAATCAATATGTTAAACCATTCTTTTATCCTTTAGATGGTTTGGCTTGCCATGTTCATTAAGATTGATGTGCATTGTGCTTGTATAAAAATATTGAATAATGCACTCACTCATGACTTGATCAATTATTTTGAAATGAGAAGTATAAGATGATGGTTTTTTGGATAATAGATTGGATGTTTGTTCAACAAATGGATGATTGGAAGCTTGTTCAATAGATGGACTATTGGAGTCTTACTAAATGGATGGTGAATTGATTAATGATTTTTTAGTGGATAATAATGGTAATGGAGTATTAATCCAACCACCAAGGGGAGGTGCTTGAAATAAAATTTTAATATTGACATAGTTTTCAAATGAAGGATAATCTTAAACATGGGTAAAACTATCTTATATGACTAGTAGATAGTTATATTTTTGATATTTACCTTCCAAAATTTTTAAATATTAGAAAGGGTGAGGATCCCATTAAATATTTAATTCCATTCCTATGTCAAAAAATTTTAAGCACTAATGGAGGGTGTATGGAATGGTTTTCATGGAATGGATCCATGGGCATCTAAGGAGTATATTATATGGTAAATCAAGTTTGAGAACATGAATAAGTGTTTTTTTACTAACAGACCCTACCATCAAAGGAAGATGGATTGTGCTGATAGACTAAGGCTCATTATCATCATATGACTTTATTGTTATGATATTTGTCTCTAGTGTTGTTATTAGATATCCAAGATGTTTTATGACTCTTAGTGTACATAGATTAAGGGATGAACCATTATCTATAAAAACCCTTTTTACCTTATGCTTAGAAATAGTAACCTCTATATACAATGGGAAGTTATGCTTTGAACCTAAAGGAGAAACATCATAATGATCAAATGTTACTTGATTATTTATTTCCAAATAACCTATAAAAACTTGAAATTTTATGTGATAAATGTTTTGTGGAACATTAGATTGCTAAAGGACTTTATACAAAATACATTTATACATGGGGGAATTCTTGAGAAGGTCTAGAATGGATATGTTGGCTAGTGTTTTTTCATAGTGATCTATAATATTTTATTTACATTAAACATTATATGGGGATGCACTTGGTAAAATGAGCTTTATGTATCTTGTAGTGAGAACACATTCATATTTTTTTTAAATTACAATGTTAACATGCTTATGTACCATATCAATGCTATTGATTATGGAATCAAACGGATGACTAGATTGGTTGGCATTTCTTGATTCTGGTGGCTCTTATTTTTGTTTACCATTACCTTGCTCATGATTAGGAACGTGTCTTGGTATATCCCTAATTTTTGGTTGCTATATTGTTTTGATGGTGATTTTTCTATGGCTATGTCACCTTTATCAATAATATTCCAAATATAACGTTTTAGGTGCATGCATCAATTTGTTGAATAACATCTTATTTGATGGTATTCATAGTATTCTTCTTATTTGTACCAATAAGGTTTTGGAACATTTTATTCAAAAGGTTTTATGTGTGGTCACACAATCATGTTTACATGGGATAACTTTCAAAAGACATTATCGTAAGTGATGTTTTGGTCTTCCTTGTTTTGGTTGCCCACTAAAAATTGTGATGTTGTGAGTTGATTAGTTATATGTTTGAGTTTTTAGGTTATGAATATATTTTAAATATATTACACCATCTCCAACAATATTATTATTTTGGAAAATAATTTGGGTTTATTTATTGGTTTTGAGGAATTTTTATTGTCTAGTTTGAAGATTTTAATTATGCCCTTATTGATCAAAGTTATTTCCACCTAAATCCCCTTTTTGATAATCTTATAAAAGGATCATGGGAAAAAATGATTGTAAGTGATGTCCCAAATATGAGTTTAAGTTGTTTATAAAAATGTCCACCAACTCTATTTCTGGAAATGACCATGTAATGTGGCTTACCATTGCCCTCCATTTTTGAAGAAAAGAGGCAAAAGTTTCACCATTTCTTTTTTTGGTATTATGCAAGTCTAGGGTAGTCAAGTCTTTCTCAATATTTTAAGAGAAGTGATGGACAAAATTTTTAGATAGGTATTCAAAAGTGAAGATATATATTTTTTAGAGTCTTGAGAACCATTCAAGGGCTTGGCCTCTAAAGCTTCATGGAAATAGATGCAACATGAATATGTTATTATAAGTAACATCTGCACATGCATGATAAAAGATCATTAAATGTTTCATAGGATCTCCTTTACCTTTGTACTTATCAAATTTATGGAGTTAAAAATATTTTGTAAATGGTGTAGTAATTTTTATCACACAAAAGGGATATGAACAAATCTCTTCAAACTTAAATTAATTTTTTCAATTGTAGGAGCCATCTTACAATCCTTGGACTCTATCCTTTATATGTCGAAATTATTGCATGAAAAAAGGGGATAGTTGGTGTGTTTGACTTAAATCACTAGGAAATTGATTTTTACATCAGTTTGTGTGTTGGGGTATGTTTGAAAAATTGTTGGGTATTTTCTTTTTATAGTTAAGGTTTTAAGGTTGGGAAAAAGTATTGGTGTTATAATTGTTGGTATCCTAGGTTACACCTTAATTGAGAATGTGATTATTAGGTATTCTTGCTTAAACCTAGTCAAACATGGGAATGACCCTAGGCTATGGGTTACTTGACCTTGGCTCAAACCTCTAGAGAATGTTGGATTCCTTTTGTGTCTATCACCTATACTAAATCTAAACTAGCTTCTTGCTGAGAAAAGGGGAAAGAGATCAACAATAATTTGTGAATGCATATAAAAGGAGGTGATGAACCAAATGTCTTGATATTTATACTTGTAAAAGACACAATATAAGACATATTAAATACTAAAAAATATTACTCCACTCACTCTTTGATCAACCCTCACAAAATTATTGCACACAAAGGCATACACTAGCTATCAACTTAGTATGAGAGGGTAGTTGTCCACTTCTAAACTGAGCAAGAAGTTATATATGCACTTAGAATGACCTATGAGAACTATCAAAATACTGAATGGAGGTGATAAATATCAGATAGATGTAAGGAAAACATATATTCACTTAACCACATCAATGAATTCATGAGACACACTTCAATTCAGCTTATAAAGGGGGAATTCAGTCTTTTATTGTATCAATTGGGTGTTATACTACAAATCTTGGAAGAGTCTAGTCATGCCAAAGAGAGGGATCATTTTCAAGGCTTGAAATATGAACTTAGAAGGATGGAGAATGGATCATAATGACCAAGGTTTCCAATCATTCTGATATTGATGCCATTATAAAATATCATAATGTCTAAGGTTACTTCTGGAAAATGGATACAACAACTATATCAGTCCCTTTCATTCTATTTATAACCTATATTGATGTTTCTTATGGTTATAATAGTGGGATCAAGTCATTTAAAATTTGAATTTTGGTATTGAATTAATTAAAACAACTAGATCAATTTATTATGATATTATTCTAACATGGATTTCTCCCTATTGGTTCATTTTTGGTGTGCAAGAATGGATAAAAAGGTCATGGAGGATGAAATTTCTATCATGATTTATCATGGATAGCCATCTAAATCTCCTCAAGCTCTTTAATGTGTTATCATTACTCAACATCTCCTAATGGTGATGTTTGATCCCTAAAAATCTTCTCTAGTTCACTTTAAACTATATTTCAACCTCTAGTCAAAGTCTCATAACTTTGATCTTCAATTTTGACCACCAATTTTGATTTGGGTCTTTGAGATTATGATAACTTCAAACTTCATCATCGATCATCAACTTGTGATCCACATTTTATATTAAGACACTTATAAATTATGTGTTTATCCTTAGGATACACTATCAATTTCATCTACTCTTATACTTACACCACATGTTTCCCTCATATTCATCCTTAGGAGAATTGATTCATTGACCTTACGTGCACCATTGATATTTATCTATATGAATGAATATAATACATAGATATTCTTCTAGTTTAATGTGCTTAAGACACTTATCACCCACATATTTTCTCTTAGGATCAGTTAACCTTTTGACCCATTAATTTATATCAAATCTACTTTGTATGAGTGAATGTGCTTCATTTATCTTTCTAGACGCACTAACTCATTATATCATTGATCACCATCATATCTAAATGCATGATTGAATGTGCACCATTGGATCTTCAAGGCCAACTGGTTCATTAGATTGCTACTTGCCATTAGATCTTGATTCAAGATTCTATGATTTAGACACTTGTCATCCATGCATTCCACCTTGGGATGTTTGAATTCAAATGACTATTTTATAATTCTTAAACTTGACATCTGCATGCATGTTTCACTCTATAATTCTAACTTTAAAGGCTTATATCTTGAGATAACAAGCTCATAAAAACATGAAATTTATAGAGGATGACCTTGAAACTAAATACATTGATCCCATGTGACCTTTGGACTTGAGAGGCTTTTTGAGCATATTTATAAAATAGACAAGCAAACTAGTCTATTCATTTCTCTATAATATGTGATGATAATTTATCTCTTTAAGATCACCAAATCCACACTTTAAGACTACTTAAAGTGTTTCAAAATATTAAAAATGACAAGTGATATTCTCTTAAATTACATATGATCCTCGTGACATTGGATCACTCTTTAAACAAGATCTTGCTCAATTTCTTATTCTAGATTAGTCAAATTTTGGGATGTAGGCCAAATTTGGCCAACATCTTTGGTGATTCAACTAGGCAACATTCCTTATATGATTAACAACTCAGACCATTTACATGACTCTTGAAATAATGGCATATTTGATCCATGATTTTAAACAACCTCCCTAACTAAAGGAAGACAACAATTCCACCAAAACAAGAAGGGAAATACAAAAAATTGGGAAACTAACTAAACAAAGCAAAAGCAAACAAATTAATGTGTTAAGACAACACTTAGAGGAAAGACAAAAAAACTATGTATAGGGAACTCAACCTCTAGTAGAAATGTTTCAAGTCTATCCCATTAACTGGGATAGGAATCTCCTCACCATCCATCCTTACAAGTTAAAAGGCATTGTGAAATTTATAGCTAGAGATTGTGTATGGACCACTCCAAAAAGAGTCAAACTTTTTATGCCTTCTTAACTTAGTTCTGTCCTCATCCCACTTGAAGACCAAATATCATTCTTTGAAAATTTGTAAATAAAATCCTTTGGCAAAGGCTCTATTCACTTTTGCTTGATGGCTTTCCATGAATAACATGGATTGATGTCTTGTCTCTTATAACTCCATAATCTTAGCTTATTTTATCTCCATAGATTTAGTCTCCAACAAGTCAAGTTGATGCATCAGTTCTAAGGTAGGAAATTCAAGATGAATGGGCATTCTTTCTTCTTTACCATATACTAGCTTGTAGGGAGAGTTGGATATTTACCTCTTATAGGTGATCCTATTAGTCCATAAAATTTAATTTAACTTGAGATGCCATGATCTCTGATTATCTTCAATTATTCTTGTTATGATCTTTAATATGTTCTTATTCATGGACTCAGCAAGACCATTTAGTTGGGGATAGTAGTTTGATGAAGTGCTAAGATAAATCCCATGTTGAATAGCCCATAGACTAATCCTAGTCCCCATAAAGGCCATAGTATTGTCAAAAATAATAGTTAAAATGAATCCAAATCTAGTAAGAAGACCTTCATAAAGATCTAGAACATTGGTCTCATTTGCTTCCTTTAATGCCATTGCTTTTATCTATCTAGTGAAGTAATCCATTGAAGTTAGTATCCATTTATGACATGAAATTGAAGGGGGGTTAATGAGACTAATAAGGTCTAATCCCCATTGGATGAATGGATGATACACTATAATTAGTTGGAGAGGTAAGGCTACAAGTTTCAATTTTCCTACAAATATATCACATTGTTTGCATTTCCTAAACCATGCATGATAATCACCAAATAAGCTTGGACAATAATACCCACTTCTCATGATATTTTGGGATGTGGTCCTTACTAAATAATGTCTTCCACCATTCCTATCATGGAATTCTACAAGTATCCTTTCCTTTTGATCTTGTTGAATCCATCTTAACAACATGTCTTTGATATTTTTCTTGAACAAAACACCATCAATAAGAAGAGATGGAATGGATTGTAATTTGAAATATGTTCTTTTTGAATAATTTATGTGAGAGGGATAAAGACCATCTTGGAGGTATCTTAACAAATCATGGTACTATCTAGAAGGTGAGGTATGATTAACTATAACTTCTTCATCAGTTGACACCATAACCACCTCATTAGATTCTTGTATGTCTTGGGATAGATGAACACAAAGTCCTTTTCCTATAATCATATTTTTTAAATTGATAACCACATCATACTCCATTACCTTTGTTATCTAACTAGCTCTTTTCTCACTTATGTCCTTGTTTAAGAGAAACTCCTTAACACTTGGATGTACAACCATTAGGTGTATCTTATTTTTAGATAACAAGTATCCAAATTTATTAAGAGACCTTATGACTAAAATTACATGATTTTCAATAAAAGAGTACCTTGTTTCATATTATTCCAAGCCTTGACTAAAGAAGGCTATTCATAAGAATTCTTGAAATGGTGTTAATGTTAGCATAGGTGTACATAATGAAGTCCTTTGAAGAATATGGGTTCATGACCATAGGATCACTAGCCATGCATTTCTCAATTTCCTCAAAACTCCTTCTTCCTTGGACTAGCTAAAGATCTGATTCCTCTTTAGCATGGCTATAAGTGGCTTAGCTAAAGTAGAAAAATGTGAGATGTATCTTCTTATAAAATTGATCTCCCCTAATAAACTTTGTAAATCTCTTTTGTGCTTGGGCAAGGAAAGTGCAAGAATTGAATCTATTCTTTTAGGATCTATGCTTAAACCATGATTTGAAACTATATGTCTAAGGAGTTTACCTTCATGAATTGAGAAGACACACTTTTTGGGATTTGGGTATACCCCAAATTACCTAAAATTTTCAAACACTTTCTCAAGGTGAAATATGTGCTCACTTTCATTCTTTTAATACACTATCATATCATCCAAATAGACTAGTATAGACTTGTTAATAATGACCTATACTTCCATATCCATGGCTATCTAAAAATTTCTCCAGCATTGGATAAACCAAAGGGAATATTTTTATATGCAAATATCCCCCACTTCATGGTAAAAGCTATCTTGAATTGGTCTTATTCCTTGACCAAAATATAGTTATAGCCAATATAGCCATCCAATAAGGAGAACCTTTTTGTACATGTAACCAACTATAATTTTTTTTCCATATATGGTAATAGATAGTGGTCTTTATGGGAATCCTTATTCAGGTCACAAAAGTCAACACACAATCTAATTTCACCATTATTTTTTGATACTAGAACAAGGTTTACCACCCAAGTTGAGTGCTTGATTAGAAATATAATATCCAGCTCAATGAGATTATGAATCTTAGATCTCATCAAAGGCTCAAGCTTAGGATTAATAGGCCTTTGTCTTTGTCTTACCGACTTAGTCTCATCTTCTAGCTCAATGGTGTGTTGAGTTAGACTTAGGTCAAATCTTTTGAGATAACTATATTACCATGAAAATACACTAGAAAAACTTTCACATAAATCAATGAAATATTCCTTTTATGAATAAGTGAATACCTTACCCAACTTTAGGTTCTTACTAGGTGTAACTTCTACATTAACATAGTGTTCTTCCTTTGTTGACAAAGATGACTTTTATTTCCTCAGATCATCATCACCACTAAATATGTTATCAAGTAGTCCTTTGGAAACTTATTTTTTTTTTAGTTACACAATCTAATCACCATACTATTACAAGTACTTTGACTAATTTTTTGAGGAAAACTCAACATCTTCTTACAATAATATGATAGTTTAATTATCATATTCAAACACTTTACAATTATAATTATTATCTAGGATATAAAGCCTTATAATCACCTTAATGTGTGACTATATATTTTCATTTCTTACATTAGTTGGGATACTAAATTGTGGGCCAATGGCAGCCAACCTATCTATATTTTTATTCTCATTTTTTGGTATTGCCTAAATGTTGAAGGCCTATAACTCTTCATGTAATTCCCATACCATATGATTATAAGATTTAATAAATGGGTTTTTTCATATATTAAAAACTCTCACTTGGTGAACTATATGTTCACTATCACCAAAGACTTGTAGGGTACTAACTTTCATCTTCCTAGCCCATTGCAAACCATGAACTAGTGCCTCATATTTAACAGCATTATTTGAAAAACCAAATTGAAACTTAATAGATGAGAAATACCTTTAATTTTTTGGATAAATAAACATCATTATAGCCTTGGTACCATGTTTATTTCTTGATCCATCAAAGTATAATTGCCAAAGATCATCACTTTACTCATCATCCTTCATTAAGGCTATAATTGGTGCATCTTTCTCATGCAAGCAATAAACACCAAATAATTATTCATAAAATAGATTATAAGGATCATATTAATGTTATATAAAGTCCCACTCATCAAGAAACAAATATTGAATCCCATCTAAAGGTGATTCAATTTCTTCTACACTATCTTGTATCATCTCATATGAGATGAGGTAATTGGTATTCATAACACTTGGCATATATGGTTCCAAATGAAAACATGTAATAGGTTCAAAATTTATGGTTACATTAGTATCATATCTATTTATAAAAATCAAATATTTCAAATAATTTTATAATTATCCTCTAATCTTTGAGTAAAGTCCCTTGACAGACACATGGCAAAATAGGGAAGCAAATCCACCACAACCACATCTAGTTGAATGGTAACATTTAGGAAAACAGTAGTGTAAATTTTAGATATTTGATGATGCCTAATATATTTTTTGGTGACCAATATATTTATAATACTCCTTTAGTATTTGGTTTATAGATAAGACCAAGCTTGCCTACAATTTGCTTAGGCATGATAATGTTACTAGCTCCACTATTCACCATTTAGTTATGAACTAAATAGTCACCAACTATCATATAGAGGTATAAGGTAGGAATTTTACTTGAATTTTAATTATCCTTGTCTCATTTTTCCATTTTTTGTACCTATTGTACTTGATGTTTCATTCACTAGGCTGAATTAGTTACAACAACTCCTTATTTCTCAACTGGTTTTGGAGACACCTTGAGATCTAAAAGATCTTGGATGAGCATATATTTTTGTTATAAAATAGAAAGGTAATCCCACATGTTAATTTTAACACTATATTTATTCATCTAATCTACTATAGTGAATGAAGCTCCACAAACATTTGGCTACACTTTTTAAGCCACTAGTTATTTATAGACCAGAGGTATTTGAGGGACCTTCTCAGCCTCTGCATTTTAATTTTTTGTGTTATAAGGGAAACAATTTCATCTTTGCTACTCTTGGAAATAACGTTATGAGTAATTTAAGCATTATCACATCTTGAGCCTCATCAATGTATCTTATTTTAGCTCTAGTTATAGCTATAACTTGACCACTTGAACTACTAGTCTCACCACCATGATTGAATACAACATAATCATCAATTTGAAAATTTAAATTAATGACATCAAGATGCCCTTAAACTTGTTAAACCTCTCCTTGGTGTACCAAACTTGTCTCTTGATATTGACTTCCTTGGAGAGGAAACTCTTCTTATGTCATTTTTGGCATTTTAAAATAATATGACACCAAGGCTTAGTTTTGAGCATAATTAAGATTGGGGGGGCTACAAAATTGAGTCATGCTTTAGATTATTTTGAGGTGGTGTGGGAAAAATAGATTTTGATATTTAAGGTGAATTAGGATCAAGAGATAAATATTGTTTATTTAAGAATATGGCTCCTTGTGATTGGTAGGTTGGTCTATTTTTTTTAAATCCTTGATAAGGAGGCCTTTGATCTTTGAAGGGATAATAAGTAGTCTAATTTTATTATTCATAGGGCATATTAGTATAATATTATTTCCTCTTGAGTTATAATATTTTATTTCTAAAATATTGAAGCAAACCTTTTAGCTCACCAAGCTCATTGACTTGACTAGAAAGGGCTATAACTTGAGATTGAGGAGGTGGAATAAGGGTTAATGATGGAAACTAAGGAAATTCAGTGGGTGGAATAGATTGAAAATATAGGAATATAGGCAAGGGAGGACTTAGAGCAACCTTACCAGCTTGTATCAAACTATTTTTTTCTCTTATTACAACCTCATAAGCATCTAAAAAGGTATTTCTACCCATTAACTATACCATCACACTGATATTAGAATTAAGGTATTTTAGATAATACAAGAAGGCATATTTTGGGGATGGTCTAATCACTGTAGGAATCCTAGTCCATGTCTTTTTTAATCTAAGATTAAAATCATATATGAACTCATGGGGATCTTTCTAAATGGTAGTCAATTATTCAACTAAAGATAGGTGATTAGATTTGTCATTAAATTATCTGACTAAGGTTGCACCTAACTCATCCCAAGTAGAAATGGAATTAAATGGAAGATTTTTATACAATTGAAATGATTTTTCTTTCAAGGAAGAAACAAATAGTCTAACAGCCACATTATCTTGAATAAAATTATGCATTGAACAAAGGTTAGCAATATCCTAGATGTGTTCAATAGTAGTTTTTTGATCTTCTCCAAAAAATAATGAGATGATTTTAAGAGAAAACATAGGAATAGCATCATACTGGGATAAGTTTAATGGTCTATTTCTATTGAATGGAACAAATACTTGATTTTTGATGGTCATTTGCGCAAGGAGGATCACACAGCATAAAATAGTAGGATGACCATAAGATGAATATTTATTTTATGGATAAGGTATTATCCCATTAAATCTTGATCTCTTATATGAAATAGAAGGTAGCTTAATGAGTTTAAGGGGAATACCTTTACTATCTAACCTTGTAGTAACCTTTGGCATGAGAATGTTTTTTGGATGGTGTTATAAAATCTAAAAATTTAAAGATATTTAGCTCTTGATGATGGTGGATATTTCTCTCTACTAAAAATACTTCTTCTCAACTCAAAAATTTAGCTATACCAAGGATAATGGTTCCCATCGAGCATGCCAAAATTGTTGGCATCCTAGGTTATACCCTAGCTAAGAAGGGGATTGTTCAGGTCCTCTTGCTCAAACTTAATCCAACATGGGTATGACCCTAAAATATGGGTCACTTAATCTTGGCTCAGACATCTAGAGAAGGTTGACTTCATTTTGGTTCTATCACCTATACTAAACCTAAACTAGCTTCTTTATGGGAATAGGGGAAAGAGATTAAAAATAATTTATGAAAGAATATAAAAGGAGGTGATGCACCAAATGTTTTGATCCCTATAACTATATAAGACACACTATAAGACATAGTTAATACTACATAATATCACTTCACTCACTCTTTGATCAGCTCTCACATAAGTATTTCACATAAAGGCATGGACTAGCTATCAACCTAGTATGGGAGGGTAGTTGTCTACTTCCAAACTGACCAATAGACTATATATGCACTTAAAATAACTTGTGAGAACTGTCAAAACACTACATGAAGTTGAGAAAACTTAGATAGAGGCAAGGAAAACATATATTCACTTAACCACATCAATGAATTCATGAGACACACTTCAATTTAGCTTATAAATGGGGGAATTTAGTATTTTATTGTATCAAATAGGTGTTACAATACAAATCTTGGAAGAGTCTAGTCATGCCAAAGAGAGGGATCATTTTCAAGGCTTGGAAGACTATATTTATAGTATAATGGGATGAGAGAGATGGGGATCATGCATAGAAGGATGGAAAAGGGAACACAATGACCAAGATTTCCAATCATTTATAGTTATAGGGGTCTCAGTGTGTTGACAATTGATAATATTATATTTTGAGTTAGATGTTGAAACATGAAAATCCTTCACATCACAGTGTGCTTAAAACACACAACCACTTAGGTAATTGAAATAGATGGGTCTTGATTTATATACTCCACTAGTAAATAAGGTTTGGCCTATTATGTGGTGGTGAAATCCATGGTTAATAGATCCCCCAAGAAAATAAAAAATAAAAGTAGATACCCTTTTTTTATTTGAAATTTCATCACTAATGTAATGCTAAGAAAATAACATACACAAATATTACTTGGGTAATATAGATAATTATGAAAATGTTTCTAATTTCTAGGTATTGTTACCAATGTAATTCCAAGGAAATAAAATATGTGAATTTCACAACCACAAACAAAAAATAAAATAAAAGTGATGTAATGACAAAGAATTATGAAAAAGAAATAATATGTTAGCAACAAGAAAATTAGCTTTTATTGATTATTTTTGCTGATCTTCTTTAGCAAACGTCCTGCAAACAATTTGTTAGAATGTCTGATTTGGTGAGAAATGAGATACCCTATAATGAAACAATTGAAAAACCATGAAAATAATAAAAAAACCAATCTTTGTTACAAAAATGTTGTTACACAGTAAAGTCAGAAAAGTGAAATTGAAATAAGATAACATAGGAAAAACACAAAAAGCATAAAATAGAAAATAGAATGAATCATGCTTACAGTATAATTTCAATACATAGAGTAATGATTTTGCTACAATAAATGATGAATTCATTGCACATAATAATGAATTCACTATGGGAAAACACAAAATCATTTCACATAGAAATGATTTCACTATGAGAACTGATGATTTTGTTGTGAAAAAGAGTGATTTCACTACTAGGCTGATAAATTTCACTATTTTAGGATGAAAACATTGTTGATGCTGAAAAAATCATTGTTTCCAAATGAAAACACTATTAACCTGAAAAGAAGACAAAAACAATAGAAAATGTAGGATAAAAGAACAATTTTTTTGTTATATTATAATTTCACTACTAAAGCTCCTGAATTCACTATTATGTCAAGAAACAGACACAACCAAACAAAAAACTAGTGACATCAACATATAGTCCATACCGGCACTAAAATAAGAAATATTAAATGCAAAATGTAAGCATAAGCAATAAAAACCGAAATAAAAATGCTATCTAAGTGCAAAAGATGATGATAAAAAATATTAAGATGTGGGAGAGGTCCCACTAGGTGTGCCAAAAATGTATGAACTAAATTTATATATTTAAATAAAGTAAAATGATACTAATTTAAGCTAAAATTCAACTAGTCTAGAGTAAAAAATAAAGAAAAACAATTAAAAATTCACACTTTGAATACAATATTTCTCTATTGTGATGTATATCTGATTTGGTCTTTCAAGTGTGTGGTACTCACTCCTCCAATACAAAGAGAGAATGGGAATAATTTTGGTGAAAAAAGGGAGACTTTGATTCAATTTTATTTTATTGTACTTAAGAGATATATATTTATTGATTTCAAAAGATATGATTGCAATTATGATTATGATTGTGATGCTTGAAAATGGAGATTTGCAAGCTCATTTATAGATACTTAAAAAAAGATCCAATGGTGGAGGGTCATTTGGTATTTTTAAATGCTCCAAATGATCAATGATGGAGGATGAGTCATCACCTATGAGGATGAAAACCTTTTTGAAATATTTGAGAAAAGAGTGGGGTTGGTTATCTACCTTAACAAGACTAAGTCAATTTGCTTGACAACTCAGGGGAGGAGTCATAAGAGGTAGGTAACTTTGTGTATTTGGTTGGGATAACAGAGAGAAATGTGGGAGATGTTTAAATAGGTGAAAAACCTATATTTTATTATTTAAAATAATAATTTAAGGGTGTAAAATTAACTTATTCAATGTGTTGAATTATTTAATTATTTGATTTTGGGAGGAAATTTTATTTATTACTTTAAGAATAATTATTAATATGTTTAGGTGTATTTTAACACTAAATGAAATTTAGGTGTCCACACTAAGCATATGAATTCTTGAAAAAACTTGGCCAAAAATATCCTACTCTCATGATCCTTGTTGTTATAGTCTTGGCTATAAATTTCCCTCCTATAGGTCCATCATGAAACTAGTGTAGGAGATTGTCAACTTAGCTAGTCTCAACACACCTAAAGAGCATGCCATCAAGATATTTTTAAAAAATAACCCCATAAATCAAGATATAAGGGATGGATTACATTTTTTATTACATCTTTCTTGTCTTATTTAGGCCTATAAGACATTCTCCCATTTGAATAAATCTCATCATGTCTTGAGTCCAACTAGTAAGAGATGTAGTTGCAGCTACTTGAGGTTCACTTTGCATTACTAAAACCACTTACTTTTCCTCCTTCACATCTGATGTCAAATGTTGACACAATAACCTACCCAATACCAACTTTTTAACCTTTAGTTTTATGTCATATTCTATTCATTTGGTCACCAAACCTTCTCTCTTTTCACTCAAGTATCTATTAAGGATGAAGTCCTTAATTCTAGGGTGAACCACCATGGCATATATTTTGTTATTAGACACACTGTGTCTGAATTTCATTAGATGTCTAATGAATTTAAGTACATTTTTAATAGAAAATTATACATTTATTCATACCCCTCTAATAATTGGTTAAAAAAGGTTATGGGCTATTCAAGACCCTCATTACTTTACTGCATAAGCATGGCAAAAATAGTATCAGTGGTTGAAAAGGGATATAAGAATAAGTCCCTTGAGAAATCAAGCTTAAGGATGGTGGGTGCTTGGGAATTTTCCTATTTGATGGCTTCATATCTTATTTTACCTTCTTTAGTCCATGAAAACTTCTTGTGTTTCTTAAGCATGAGGGTTATAGGCCTTACAAATTCTACAAACATGGGAATAAGCCTATTGATAAAGTTTATTTTGCCTAAGAAACTATGTAATTCCTTCTTATGTTTGGGTAGTGATACAACAAGGATTTCACTTATCCTCTTAGGGTATATAGAGAAGCCTTATTTTGACACATGTCTTAGAAGTCTACCCTCATCGAATATAAAAAAATACACTTTTTAGGATTCAAGGAGACCCCATATTGCCTACACCTATCAAATATCAACCTCAAATGTGTCAAGTGATCTTTGGTAGTGATCTTTAATATGCTATCAAATAACAAACTCCATACTCCATCATGATATTGTCTTGGGTCAGTGAGATTTGGTATGACAACCTCTTCCTCATGCATAAAATATAACCCAAAACATGCCTCTTCAAAGATCTTGTATGGATTATAGCCATGGTTATTTTTCCCCATTCATAAAGAAGAAAATCTAATATACCTTCAAGTGGTTCAATTGGATCTTGATCATTGGGGTGTTCATCTTCATCTATGATAGTGTAATTAAGATTAGATAAATTAGGCATGTAGGGTTCTAAATGGAACCTAGAGATAGGCTTAGACCTTATGGTGATCTTTGTTCCTTAATTGGTCGTAAAGACTATATAAGACTAGTCAAAAGAGAGATAGCTCCATATCTTAGTAGGGAAATCCATAGACAAACATAAGGCAAAGTAAGGAGGGAGGTTAAATACCACCACATCTTGGGATATAGTATAATTAGGACAAGAATCCAAGATAATTTTTAGATACTTAAGTACCAATAGTCTTAGTAGGAGACCCATTTAGTTGTAAGACCCCTTTATAATTAGGTTCATACTTTAACCCCAACTTATTTACTATAAACTTAGGCATTATGGAAGTACTAGCTCCATTATCTATCATATAGCTATGTCTTAGGGAATCACCTATAGTGATAGAGAGATAGAAAGGAGGGGGATTATTTACCTTGGGCTCTTGAGACTCATGAGGCTAATTAGGATTTGTTAGGACTACACCCACATTTTATACCTAGTTATCCAAGATATGGAGTTTAGACAACTCTTCTTGGAGGAAACCATTTTATCCTATAATGAGAAAGGTGTCTCACATAGGTATGGTGACATGGGCATTCTTCATCTGGTCTAAAATTATTTTGTGAGAGATAACATCCTTTGACTGTAATTTAGGAGAAACAATACCACTTGGAGCTTGGATGAATTGGGGTATGAATGGACCTCTATAATTCTTCCCTTTCCCATCTTGAAATTTCTTAGTTGGTAGAGTCTTGAGGGATACATTTTTTACAATATCCTCTTGAGTTAATTGATATGATGGAGGATTTTTTATCCCAACTTCTAAATCATCACCAACTACTCTTCTTTTAACCCTTGTATGGGCTACAATAGGACTATCCACCTTTGGTTGCACTTCTGATATGATTGGTTACACATTATTCATAATAAATGTTCTCTTTCTTGTAAGTTAAAACAATTAGTTTATGATGGTTATTTTATCCCACTCATTCCTTATTGACTTGAAATCTCATATTGAGTCATGAAGGGAGTCTCTCCATGTTGCATATAAGGACCTTATTTGTGTTGTGTAGGAGGTTGATTATCAAGTATTGAAGGAGAATAGTTTTGATATATGAAGGAAGCTTGAAAATAATCACCACTTGGAATAATTAACATCTCATGAGGATTCCCCGATTGTGTATTCCATTTACCTTATTGAGCATAGTTGTTTTGAGTTAGGACTAGTGCTCTAGAAGTGTTAGCAGAATTAGGGTTGAAGCTGTTATAGGGCCTTGCTTGAGTGATATGCCCTTGAACTTATGGATTAGGATAATATGGATGCCTATTTATGTAATAGGGATAATATGGGGTTTGATAGGGTACTCAATAATGTCATGAGGTAGAATTTTATGCATCTCCAAGGTCACTATCTTATAGTTTTATGTCTTGAACAACCCTTCAACCTTACCTAATCTATCTGCCTGATTAACATTTACCTGATCATGATTATTTGGTGTTGGTAGGGGAAAAATGGTAGTAAAAATACGTTGTATCTCTAGGTAAAAAGGTATGAGGGGTATTAGGGTAGGCTTTTCTTCTTATATTAGGCAATTTTATGCTTTTATTGGCACTTCATAGACATCTAGTAGATTGTTCCATCCCATGGATTGTATCATGATTACCAAATTAGAATTGAGGGATATTAAGTAGTAAAAAAAATCATAGTCAGGGGTGGTATTGAATACCATAGGGATCATATCCAAAGTTTTCTAAAACTTATAATTTAAGTCTACTATAAATTCTTGGGGAGCCCTTATGATTATGATGAGTTGTTCTACTAGAGACAAATGGTCACTTCTATATTTAAAATGATTGAATATGTGTTTGATAAATTCATATTAGGTGTTGATATAAGCATGTGTTAAACCCCTATAACATTGAAGTGTCTTACCCCTTAAGGAAGTAGCCAATAAATCATTACCACATTTTCTCAGGTTATATTATGAACTGAGCAGAGGTTGGATATTTATGTAATATGTTCAACAAGGGTGGTAGAGTTTTATCCTATGGAATGTGGGAGGATATTAAGTGTAGAATTATATATATCATAAAATTATTTTAGGTTTAATGGGTTACCACCACTGAATGGCACAAAATCTTGATGTCTAGGTTTATCCATTATAGATGTAGGGTTTTTAATAGTCTTTTATTGAGAAAGATTAGAATAATTAGGGGGTGTATGATTAATAGACCTAGGATACCTATTTATCCTATAAAATTCCAAATATAACTCAATATAATCATCTTCCTTACCTTTTGATGAAGACCTTGTGACCACTTTTAGCATGAAAATTGACTATAGGTTTACCACTAGAGTGATTGAATCTGTTTGATATCATCTAATATTGCAAGTATATTCTCTAACTCACTTGAATCCTAGTCCCACCATGTGTGATAGAATTTTTAACTCACTAAATTGCACCCTTTTAGATAAGATTGTTTAGACCTTTCCAAATTTGGGGTAATATTGGATTAGTCCAAGGATGTGGGTAAACTATAGGTGGCCTAAACATATAGTATTAAGGATAGATCCCCTAGTGCATCAATTGAGATAGATTCCTAATTATAATAACTTAGTGATGAAAAGAGATAGAAAATGATGCATGAAAAAAAACCTAATCTAAAGGGAGGTGATGCACCATAATGTCTTATCCACTCTAACTAGTCCTTAATCAACACTTTATGAATCAAACAAGTACCAATGACTAAAACATGTTATTCAAGGGGATCATAGGCATTATTATTTCACATGGAGGATATTATAAATGGTTATAACTTGAAGGTGATGTATTATAGGTATATTTTTATTCACTACCATCCATATTACACTTAACATACAATCACCAACACTTTAACACATCATATGGCTTCCATAGAATAATGTCCTAGTAACTAGGTGAGGACAAGGACCTATAAAGGGGAATATAACTTCACCACTTTTTAAATTCAACAAGAACATAACACACTAAACTAGTAAATAAATCTGAAATGGTTCTTCTTATTTATTCAAAAGGTTTACAAGATATAATTTGGGTGGAGTTTCATCATACGTAGCCAAGGGATGAATACAATAACCTTAGAGACTCAATTTATGGAGCATCATCAAGAGGCAGAAGATAATTTGGAATGTATAAGTCATGAAAAGGTCATGAATAACCATAATTCATTCAATTAGTAGTTAAAACTAGCCTCCACACTTCTCTCATGCATTGCCTTAGTGATGAGTGGATTTTAATGAGCCTTTTGAGGTGTTGGATGTCTATTTTTGGCCAAGGTTGACTGCATACATATGATGAACATGGAAACCTAGTTAATATCTTCTAAGTTTTATAGTTACAGAGGCACCAAAGTGGTTCAATTAGGCCTTTATGAAACATTAAGTTACCATCTCTCTTTTACATGTTAATGGGGCTTAGGAAACTACTCCATCCTCCATGATAGATGGTAAATGAGCCTTCTCACCTACATGAGGTGGTTAAAAAAGTGTTATGAGATTAAATTTATTCCTTTAATATTCCTTTATTCTAATAGTTTCCTCCCTTAGTTGACCAAGTAAGCTTATTAGATAATTAGGCCTAATGTCTAAGTGTTAACAACTTGAATGATCATGATACTCACATATAACATTTAAGATGAATGAGTAATGATGTTTCAAGTATAAATAGGCCTTTTATACCATGAATTATACCTTTTGAGAAATATACACTTGGAACTTTGTTCATTTAGGTGACTGAGTCACCTCCCACTATCACATTTAGACTGACCTTTTAGTGCAGACCTATAAAAGCCTTTCTAAGATGAAATAAGAGTTTTTTTGGGTTTTAAAATGTGAAATATGTTTCATAATACCCTATTACATGATATTAAACTCCTCATATACCTCTACACCTTAAAATTATCACAAAATCTTGCTAAGATAGTGTTTCCGATGGGTTTGTACAACCATCCATATAGACCAGTGTGATGGGTAGAATATCCTTAGAGTTAAATATGAGTTTAAATTGTATCGAAAACCATTTAAATTAATTTTAATGGAAATTATTCAAGACTTTCTCTATTGGGTCTCTATTAGGGTTTTATGGAGGTTTAAAGGGGTTTGAACTCCTAGTGATTATTCATAGTAGTAAGGGATTGAACTATAGAACCAATGCCAAGAAATTAACATAAAAAACCCTATAAAAATTTCCATAGTAGATAAGGGCCCCATGAAAAACATATATATAGTTATGAGCACAAGAAGGTTCTCCTTGTGTGACTATCTTATCTTCTATGCATTCTCAATATAGTTTTAAGCCAAAATTGGCCAATCTTGGGCTCATTTATGAAAAATAAAACCTCATGCACATATTAAACCCCTTTAATTATGTATCTATGATGGTCTAATATATCATGTAATCCTTGTTGTCCTTTTTTAGTCTTCAAGCACTTATGCCTTGAGAAGGGTGTTAGATTAACAGACCTAAAGGTAGACTTCCTAAGTTTTGGCTTCGAAATAAAATGGTGAAGATACTTGGTCACATTTTAGAGTATTAAACTTAACTCTTAGAGCCTTAGGATAATTCTTATTAACTTGATTAATCCCCTTGCTTATTCTTTGTGCACACACAATTAGCTGACTAGGCACTTGGGCATGTCTGCAAGTGACTATTAGAGATGCAAAGCTTTTTAGGTGGTTATTATTAAAATCTTTGATACCTCTTGATCCATTTACCTCATAAACATGTAGAATGTTTAAAATTATTTCCATTTCTTGAATATAGGCTTCAAGAAGTCCTTTTAGGCTTGATCCATACACTGTATACACTACACGTGCCAACCAATAGACCATTTGGGTGCCCATGTGACTTAAGGATACAATTAAGACTCATACAAGGATTAAATACCTCATTTGAAAGTATTTAAGGGTGAAATTCCTTCATCAGGCCCTTATAAGGGTTTAAAGAGGATTTTGGTGGCCTACTATCTTAATGATGGTTCAAAGAGTATAGGATTAAAATATAAAACTTATTTCCATAGATGTTTATCCCATAATCCCATTTAAAACTCTTGAATAGATCTTGGTCCCATGTAACTTGTGAATGAAAGTTGGTAGACCTCGATTCCTTGCTAAGCATTCTAAGTGGGTTTTATTGTAAGGGATTGTTCATAGAATTGAGATCCCAACTAAAAATATTTCCTTAATGGATACTAAGTGTATAAGGGTCCTAAACTCCCCATAAAATTATTAGGATTGAGTCATCTTCCATGTGAGATATGAGTGTTTGAGCTAGAAACTTGACATGGTAGAATAGGGTAATAGAGCTTGAGAGGGGTAATGAGATTGAGTGTGATACTTTCTCGTATTCCTCTTTCCAAAACATCTTCCTCAGGGCCTGTATCATTTTCATATGTATTTTCAAGACCCTAAACCTTATATGGGGATTTGGATATGTCACTAGGATAGAGATGGGATCCTAAGGGTTTAAGGAGGGATTTATGCCTTATAGGCTTATACTAACTTTTAGGACCTTGAGTCACCTATAGGTAGTCATGAATGGATTCAATGTCACCATAACATTCATTTACACCTAAACTCCACCTTATGAACCTATCCTTAGCTACTCTAACAACCATCTTAGTCCCTCTCTCTTAGCTCCACCATGAGTCTCTGAGTCAACTGTGTTAGAGGCCTAGGTAGGACTCATGTATTATATTCTTAACTATGGGTAAAATCTTAGAGGATCATGTAAAATGTTCTCAAGATATAACTATAGCCTTTGGTACTTGGTCTCCATAATTTCTCTTATCAAAAATCTTTATATGTAAATCATCCTCCTTAGTATACCTTTAGGGATACTAAGGTGGATGACTTACATCTAAAGGGGGTGATATGACCATTATCTTTCATTTTCATTCACATTAGTTAGGAATTATAATTGGTTAAGTAGGTTTATATGTACCTAGACCACTTCTCATGTCTAAGTGAGCTTGATTGGTCATACCTTCAAGTTTACTTTCTTATCAACCTCATGAACTCTATATTATTCCTCTATATTTTGGATCTTCTTCTTTCATGTGCCTATATAATTTCATATTTTCTATTGAGAATAGGCTATTTATATTATTAAATGTAGTGAATTAGGTGTTTGACTATCAAGAGGTTTCTTATAGGTTATTGAGTAGAAGGAGAGCTTTCATGCTATGTTTGAGATCTAATTGACCTTCCTTGAACCTAAACCACATTCCTAAGGTAATCATCTTCACACATATGAGCCTTATTTACATCTTTGAGGTTTTGCTATATATGATGGTTTTGGAAAACCATTTGAAGGCTAGGCTTGAGTCATATCTTATACTTGGTTATTTTTTTATCAATAGCATCCACAACTAAATATACTCCTTTCTCATAGTTCAATTAACCATTGATAATATTATGGAGAATTTGACCTTGTTTTCGTGTCTTAGGCTTGGGTAGAAGGGCTTAAACCTATAGGTGATGGTCATAGAGTCTTATGGATTTTTAAACATGTAACTCAAAGCCTATTATGGGGTGAGTTTGCTTGATAGTACTATTGACCAATAGATACCCTTTGAAATATGTCATATGGACTATTGAATAATGGTTAAGACCCCCTATGAGGACCCTAGACACCCCTCTTCAAACACTAAATAGGTAAAGACATTTGGAGCTAGTATATCAGACATATGAAGGAAACAAAAGAAACTTAGGACTTCATGAATACCTTACAACTCTCCTAAAAAGTTCTATGAAGGTGTTACGAAGATAGTTTATAGTTTCTTCACCTTGACATCCATAAAGGGGTTTGTAATTTCAAAAATAGGGGTTATTCCACATGAATATAAAACCTCTTCATACTCCATAGTGTTTTAATGACCTCTAATAGCTGTTACCATGAAACACTTTACTCTCACTTGAAATTAAGTTCAAATACACAAGTAGTCTAATTTGAAGGTAGGATCTAATGGAAGTGGAAGGTTAATTTGATCATTCCACTTATGTCAGGAAGGAAAGAAGATATAAATAGTTTCAATAAACTCATAATTTACCCTCAAAACACTATTCATTTATATATATATATATATATATATATATATATATATATATATATATATATATATATATATATATATATATATGCATTATAATTACATCATCATCAAGAAAACATTGCCTATAGTCTACAACTTATGATAACTTGGAGGTTCATTGCTCCCATAGACTCACACGTGTGAACTAGGGTTGGAGAAAAAAATTGAAACCATTCCAATATTGACCCTATGTAGATGTAGAAGACCATTTTAACATCCTTGGCTTATTAACCATTGTAATAAAGCATAGTTCATCACTTTGCAAATAATTTCCAAGGATCAGGAGGCCATTAAACCCCCTTCTCTGACCAAGAGCTCAAGTCACCATCTTCTCTCTCCTATTTGTAATGAAAAAGATCCTAAAGTGATATCCAAGGTTACCAAGGAGGAAAATAGAAATGAGGGATCAATTTTTTACCTCTTTTACTTTAAATAGTCTTGGATTCTCTCACATGATGTTTGTACTAAGTCCCCTCTATCTTGGTAGACCTTGATTCCTTTCTAAGCATTCTATGTGGGTTGTATTGTAAGGGATTGTTCATAGAATTGAGATCCCAACTAAGAATATTTCCTTAATGGATACTATGTGTATAGGGGTCCCAAACTCCCCATAAAATTATTGGGATTGAGTCATCTTCCATGTGAGATATGAGTGTTTGAGTTGGAAACTTGACATGGTAGAATAGGGTAATAGAGCTTGAGAGGGGTAATGAGATTAAGTGTGATACTTTCTCGCATTCCTCTTTCCAAAACATCTTCCTCAGGGATTTTATCATCGTCATATGTATTTTCAAGACCCTAAACCTTATACGGGGATTTGGATATGTCACTAGGATAGAGATGGGTTCCTAGGGGTTTAAGGAGGGATTTATGCCTTATAGGCTTAGACTAAATTTTAGGACCTTGAGTCACCTATAGGTAGTAATTTATGGATTAAATGTCACCATAACATTAATTTACACCTAAATTCCACCTTATGAATTTGTCCTCAGCTACTCTAACAACCATCCTGGTCCCTCTCTCTTAGGTCCACCATGAGTGTCTGCGTCAACTGTGTTAGAGGCCTAGGTAGGACTCATGTATTATATTCTTAACTATGGGTAAAATCTTAGAGAATCATGTAAAATGTTCTCAAGATCTAACCATAGCCTTTGGTACTTGGTCTCCATAATTTCTCTTATCAAAAATCTTTATATGTAAATCATCCTCCTTAGTATACCTTTAGGGATACTGAGGAGGTTGATTTAAATCTAAATGGGGTGATATGACCATTATCTTTCATTTTCATTCAAATTAGTTAGGAATTCTAATTGGTTAAGTAGGTTTATATGTACCTAGACCACTTCTCATGTCTAAGTGAGCTTGATTGGTCATACCTTCAAGTTTACTTTCTTATCAACCTCATGCACTCTATATTATTCCTCTATATTTTGGATCTCCTTCTTTCATGTGCCTATATAATTTCATATTTTCTATTGATAATAGGCTATTTATATTCTTAAATGTAGTGGATTAAGTGTTTGACTATCAAGAGGTTTCTTATAGGTTCTTGAGTAGAAGGAGAGCTTTCATGCTATGTTTGAGATCTAATTGACCTTCCTTGAAGCTTAACCACATTCCTAAGGTAATCATCTTCACACATATGAGCCTTATTTACATCCTTGCGGTTTAACTATATATGATGGTTTTGGAAAACCATTTGAAGGCTAGGCTTGAGTCATATCTTATACTTGGTTATTTTTTTATCAATATCATCCACAACTAAATATACTCCTTTCTCATAGTTCCATTAACAATTGATAATATTATGGAGAATTTGACTTTGTTTCCATGTCTTAGGCTTGGGTAGAAGGGCTTAAACCTATAGGTGATGGTCATAGAGTCTTATGGATTTTTAAACATGTAACTCAAAGCCTATTATGGGGTGAGTTTGCTTGATAGTATTATTGATCAATAGATACCCTTTGAAATATGTCATATGGACTATTGAATAATGTTTAAGACCCCCTATGAGGACCCTAGACACCCCTCTTCAAACACTCAATAGGTAAAGACATTTGGAGCTAGTATATCAGACATATGAAGGAAACAAATGAAACTTAGGACTTCATGAATACCTTAAAACTCTACTAAAAAGTTCTATAAAGGTGTTATGAAGATAGTTTATAGTTTCTTGGCCTTGATATCCATAAAGTGGTTTGTTCTTTCTAAAATAGGGGTTATTCCACATGAATATAAAACCTCTTCATACTCCATAGTGTTTTAATGACCTCTAATATCCATCACCATGGAACACTTTATTCTCACTTGAAATTAAGTTCAAATACACAAGTAGTCTAATTTGAAGGTAGGATTTAATGGAAGTGAAAGGTAAATTTGATCATTCCACTTATGTCAGGAAGGAAAGAAGATGTAAATAGTTTCAATAAACTCATAATTTACCCTCAAAACACTATTAATTTTTATATATATGCATTATAATTCCATCATCATCAAGAAAACATTGCCTATAGTCTACAAATTATGATAACTTGGAGGTTCATTGGTCCCATAGACTCACACGTGTGAACTAGGGGTGGAGAAAAAAATTGAAACCATTCCAATATTGACCCTATGTAGATGTAGAAGACAATTTTAACATCCTTGGGTTCTAAACCATTTTAATAAAGCATAGTTCATCACTTTTCAAATAATTTCCAAGGATCAGGAGGCCATTAAACCCCCTTCTCTGACCAAGAGCTCAAGTCACCATCTTCTCTCTCCTATTTGTAATGAAAAAGATCCTAAAGTGATATCCAAGGTTTCCAAGGAGGAAAATAGAAAGGAGGGATCAATTTTTAACCTCTTTTACTTTAAATAGTCTTGGATTCTCTCACATGATATTTGTAATAAGTCCCTTCTATATTGGTAGACATGGATTCCTTTCTAAGCATTCTATGTGGGTTGTATTGTAAGGGATTGTTCATATAATTGAGATCCCAACTAAAAATATTTATTTAATGGATACTAAGTGTATAGGGGTCCCAAACTCCCCATAAAATTATTGGGATTGAGTCATCTTCCATGTGAGATATGAGTGTTTGAGTTGGAAACTTGACATGGTAGAATAGGGTAACAGAGCTTGAGAGGGGTAATGAGATTGAGTGTGATACTTTCTCGCATTCCTCTTTCCAAAACATCTTCCTCAGGGCCTATATCATCGTCATATGTATTTTCAAGACCCTAAACCTTATATGGGGATTTGGATATGTCACTAAGATAGAGATGGGTTCCTAGGGGTTTAAGGAGGGATTTATGCCTTATAGGCTTAGACTAACTTTTAGGACCTTGAGTCACCTATAGGTAGTCATTTATGGATTCAATGTAAACATAACATTCATTTAAATCTATACTCCACCTTATGAACTTGTCCTTATCTACTCTAACAACCATCTTAGTCCCTTTCTCTTAGGTCTACCATGAGTCTCTGAGTCAACTGTGTTAGAGGCCTAGGTAGGACTCATGTATTATATTCTTAACTATGGGTAAAATCTTAGAGGATCATGTAAAATGTTTTCAAGATCTAACCATAGCCTTTGGTACTTGGTCTCCATAATTTCTCTTATCAAAAATCTTTATATGTAAATCATCCTCCTTAGTATACCTTTAGGGATACTAAGGAAGATGATTTACATCTAAAGGGGGTGATGTGACCATTATCTTTCATTTTCATTCACATTAGTTAGGAATTCTAATTGGTTAAGTAGGTTTATATGTGCCTAGACCACTTCTCATGTCTAAGTGAGCTTGATTGGTCATACCTTCAAGTTTACTTTCTTATCAACCTCATGAACTCTATTTTATTCCTCTATATTTTGGATCTCCTTTCATGTGCCTATATAATTTCATATTTTCTATTGAGAATAGGCTATTTATATTCTTAAATGTAGTGGATTAGGTGTTTGAGTATTAAGAGGTTTCTTATAGGTTATTGAGTAGAAGGAGAGCTTTCATGCTATGTTTGAGATCTAATTGACCTTCCTTGAACCTAAACCACATTCCTAAGGTAATCATCTTCACACATATGTGCCTTTCTTACATCCTTGAGGTTTAGATATATATGATGGTTTTGGAAAACCATTTGAAGGCTAGGCTTGAGTAATATCTTATACTTGGTTATTTTTTTATCAATAGCATCCACAACTAAATATACTCCTTTCTCATAGTTCCAATAACCATTGATAATATTATGGAGAATTTGACCTTGTTTCCATGTCTTAGGCTTGGGTAGAAGGGCTTAAACCTATAGGTGATGGTCATAGAGTCTTATGGATTTTTAAACATGTAACTCAAAGCCTATTATGGGGTGAGTTTACTTGATAGTACTATTGATCAATAGATACCCTTTGAAATATGTCATATGGACTATTGAATAATGTTTAAGACCCCCTATGTGGACCCTAGACACCCCTATTCAAACACTCAATAGGTAAAGGCATTTGGAGCTAGTATATCAAACATATGAAGGAAAAAAATGAAACTTAGGACTTCATGAATACATTAAAACTATACTAAAAAGTTATATGAAGGTGTTACGAAGATAGGTTATAGTTTCTTGGCCTTGATATCCATAAAGGGGTTTGTTCTTTCTAAAATAGGGGTTATTCCACATGAATATAAAACCTCTTCATACTCTATAGTGTTTTAGTGACCTCTAATAGCCATCACCATGGAACACTTTATTCTCTCTTGAAATTAAGTTCAAATACACAAGTAGTCTAATTTGAAGGTAGGATCTAATGGAAGTAGAAGGTTAATTTGATCATTCCACTTATGTCAGGAAGGAAAGAAGATATAAATAGTTTCAATAAACTCATAATTTACCCTCAAAACACTATTCATTTATATATATATATATATATATATATGCATTAGAATTCCATCATCATCAAGAAAGCATTGCCTAAAGTCTACAACTTATGACAACTTGGAGGTTCATTGCTCCCATAGACTCACACGTGTGAACTAGGG
Organism: Torreya grandis; assembly: GCA_037957365.1. Taxonomy (NCBI): domain Eukaryota; kingdom Viridiplantae; phylum Streptophyta; class Pinopsida; order Cupressales; family Taxaceae; genus Torreya; species Torreya grandis. The sequence goes on along the minus strand of JARHVA010006702.1, from coordinate 224,570 downwards.
GTGGAGAAAAAATTGAAACCATTCCAATATTGACCCTATGTAGATGAATAAGACCGTTTTAACATCCTTGGGTTCTCAACCATTGTAATAAAGCATAGTTCATTACTTTTCAAATAATTTCCAAGGATCAGGCGGCCATTAAACCCCCTTCTCTGACCAAGAGCTCAAGTCACCATCTTCTCTTTCTTATTTGTAATGAAAAAGATCCTAAAGTGATATCCAAGGTTACCAAGGAGGAAAATAGAAATGAGGGATCAATTTTTTACCTCTTTTACTTTAAATAGTCTTGGATTCTCTCACATGATGTTTTTACTAAGTCCCCTCTATATTGGTTGACCTCGATTCCTTTCTAAGCATTCTATGTGGGTTGTATTGTAAGAGATTGTTCATAGAATTGAGATCCCAACTAAAAATATTTCCTTAATGGATACTAAGTGTATAGGGGTCCCAAACTCCCCATAAAATTAATGGGATTGACTCATCTTCCATGTGAGATATGAGTGTTTGAGCTGGAAATTTGACATGGTAGAATAGGGTAATAGAGCTTGAGAGGGGTAATGAGATTAAGTGTGATACTTTCTCACATTCCTCTTTCCAAAACATCTTCCTCAGGGCCTGTATCATTGTCATATGTATTTTCAAGACCCTAAACCTTATATGGGGATTTGGATATGTCACTAGGATAGAGATGGGTTCCTAGGGGTTTAAGGAGGGATTTATGCCTTATAGGCTTAGACTAACTTTTATGACCTTGAGTCACCTATAGGTAGTCATTTATGGATTAAATGTCACCATAACATTCATTTACACCTAAACTCCACCTTAAGAACTTGTCCACAGCTACTCTAACAACCATCTTAGTCCCTCTCTCTTAGGTCCACCATGAGTGTCTGAGTAAACTGTGTTAGAGGCCTAGGTAGGACTCATGTATTATATTCTTAACTATGGGTAAAATCTTAGAGGATCATGTAAAATGTTCTCAAGATCTAACCATATCCTTTGGTACTTGGTCTCCATAATTTCTCTTATCAAAAATCTTTATATGTATGTCATCCTCCTTAGTATACCTTTAGGGATACTGAGGAGGATGATTTACATCTAAAGGGCGTGATATGACTATTATCTTTCATTTTCATTCACATTAGTTAGGAATTCTAATTAGGTAAGTAGGTTTATATGTACCTAGACCACTTATCATGTCTAAGTGAGCTTGATTGGTCATACCTTCAAGTTTACTTTCTTCTCAACCTCATGAACTCTTTATTATTCCTCTATATTTTGGATCTCCTTCTTTCATGTGCCTATATAATTTCATATTTTCTATTGAGAATAGGCTATTTATATTCTTAAATGTAGTGGATTAGGTGTTTGACTATCAAGAGGTTTCTTATAGGTTCTTGAGTAGAAGGAGAGCTTTCATGCTATGTTTGAGATCTAATTGACCTTCCTTGAACCTAAACCACATTCCTAAGGTAATCATCTTCACACATATGAGCCTTATTTACATCCTTGAGGTTTAGCTATATATGATGGTTTTGGAAAACCATTTGAAGGCTAGGCTTGAGTCATATCTTATACTTGGTTATTTTTTATCAATAGCATCCACAACTAAATATACTCCTTTCTCATAGTTCCATTAACCATTGATAATATTTTGGAGAATTTGACCTTGTTTCCATGTCTTAGGCTTGGGTAGAATGGCTTAAACCTATAGGTGATGGTCATAGAGTCTTATGGATTTTTAAACATGTAACTCAAAGCCTATTATGGAGTGAGTTTGCTTGATATTACTATTGATCAATAGATACCCTTTGAGATATGTCATATGGACTACTGAATAATGTTTAAGACCCCCTATGAGGACCCTAGACACCCCTATTCAAACACTCAATAGGTAAAGACATTTGAAGCTAGTATATCAGACATATGAAGGAAACAAATGAAACTTAGGACTTCATGAATACCTTAAAACTCTGCTAAAATGTTCTATGAAGGTGTTACGAAGATAGTTTATAGTTTCTTGGCCTTGATATCCATAAAGGGTTTGTTCTTTCTAAAATAGGGGTTATTCCACATGAATATAAAACCTCTTCATACTCCATAGTGTTTTAATGACCTCTAATAGTGATCACCATGGAACACTTTATTCTCACTTAAAATTAAGTTCAAATACACAAGTAGTCTAATTTGAAGGTATGATCTAATGGAAGCAGAAGGTTAATTTGATCATTCCACTTATGTCAGGAAGGAAAGAAGATATAAATAGTTTCAATAAACTCATAATTTGCCCTCAAAACACTATTCATTTTTATATATATGCATTATAATTCCATCATCATCAATAAAACATTGCCTATAGTCTACAACTTATGATAACTTGGAGGTTCATTGCTCCCATAGACTCACACGTGTGAACTAGGGGTGGAGAAAAAAATTGAAACCATTCCAATATTAACCCTATGTAGATGCACAAGACCATTTTAACATCCTTGGGTTCTCAACCATTGTAATAAAGCATAGTTCATCACTTTGTAAATAGTATCCAAGGATCAAGAGGCCATTAAACCCCCTTCTCTGACCAAGAGCTCAAGTCACCATCTTCTCTCTCCTATTTGTAATGAAAAAGATCCTAAAGTGATATCCAAGGTTACCAAGGAGGAAAATAGAAAGGAGGGATCAATTTTTTACCTCTTTTACTTTAAATAGTCTTGGATTCTCTCACATGATGTTTGTACTAAGTCCCCTCTATATATCCATAACCTTTTCTAACCATGATCATATTGTATAAATATGTACATGCTTGAAAACACTTTCAAAACACTACTTTACTACATTTACTCAAGTTTTCATATCTCTAAACATTATTTTTGGGTATGAAGAGGGAAAAGAGGGTTCAAAATGCATTTAAAACATGAAGTATAGGTGGAAGGAAGGTGAAAAGCCATTTTACCCATGGGTGGGCCTCTTTAGTGGAAAATAGAATCATTTGACTTATGAAAGGACACCCTTTTGCATATGAAATATTGGATCATGGGATTATGGTGATAATGGAGACCTTTGAGTGTGTATTTTATATTTTTAATGGTGTTTTGAGGTCAAAATATCATCATTTTATGATTAGACACCCTTTTAGAGGAAAATACATGCATAATTTTATGTGGAACATCAATTTAAGGCGATACCTTAATATTTTATAAATAACCTTAAAGTATATTAACATTTAAAACAAGTTTCAAACATACTCCATATCAGTTTCTAATCTCCTAAATTCTAGATCATGTTGTAGGTTGTTGGCATGCTCACATGGCTAGCTATAGTTGCAATCATCATAAGTCACCCCTTTTATGAAATATTTGGGTCATAAGGACCATATTAATACTTGACATAGGATATTATATATATATATATAATAGATTGTATACTTGACACATGATCTAGAAGGGGTAAAATACAACCACAATAACACATCTTGACATAGAACCTCAGTTGAACCTGCTACCTTGACATGATAACTAGTGATCCCCCTTCTGGATTTCCAACACTTAAAGAGACATAAGAGGGTGACCAAGGTTAGATTAGGTACTCATGTAATAGGTTAAATATTTTACAATCCCAATGGTATAAATAATTAAACATTAATGGTGACTCTGAAGGCTTGACTTGACGACTAGTCAAGAGGACCCAAGATCTCTTACATATCATTCATGCTTAGATGAAAAAATATTTGACTAAATTGACACCTCATGATCAATATATTTTAGACCTTAATTAATTTATAAAGTGATACAAGACATAAAACAAGACATAAAGGAAACACCACAAAGACACATAACAAAAAGCAATTAGACCACAACCAAACAATCAACTAACAAAGCATGTGATACGACACTTGGAAGAAGGAAAATTAAACTACTATGTAAAAAATAGTTTTTTAGTTTATAGTATCAATACTTAAGGGAAACCCCATTGACAAGGATAAGGATTTCCTCACCATTCAGCTTGGAAAATTAGAAATCATTATGCTTTTTACAGCTAGAATAACATATGGTTCATTCCAAGAATATCAAAATTTTAGTGATTACTTGGTTTAGTATGATCTTCATCCCACTTGAGCATAATGTCACCTTATTAAAAGGTCTTTAAATAAGATATCTTGTCAAATGACCTCTTGACCTGATCTTGATGGGACCATATGGTGTGCATAGCATCATCTCTTGTCTCTTCCATCCCTCTCAATTCACTCATTCTTACCTCCATTTTTTCACTCTTCATCTATTCAAGTTGGTGTGTAATTTCCAAGGTTGGTAGTTCATGTGATATTGGTAGCCTTTCCTCTTTTCCATAGATAAGGAGGTATGTTAAATGACTAGTATCCCTCTTGTGAGTAATCCTATCTACCCATAAGGATATACTTAGTGTATAAACCTTAATTTTATTTAGTGTCAAAATAAACATAATCTATTTAATAATTATTCTTAAATTAATAAATCACATTTCCTCCTAAAATTAAAATAATTAAATTATTCAACATATTGAATAAGTCAATTATGCACCCTTAAATAATTATTTTAAATATTTAAATCCAAATTTTCCACCTATTCAAACCTCTCCCATTCTCCCTCATCCCAACAAAATCCCCAAAGTTCTCCAATTCTTAGGACTCTTCCCTTGAGTTGTCAAGAAAATTGACTAAGTTTTGTTGAGTCAGCTAACCAACCCCACTCTTCTCTCAACTAGCTTAAAAAGGTATCCATATTCATGGATGAGGATTCATCCTCAACCAATGATCATTTTGAGCATTGAAAAACTCCAAATGATCCTCCATTGTTGGATCCTTTTCCAAGCTTTTATAAGTAGGCATGCACATCTCCATTTTCAATCATCCTTTGCCATCACAAATCTTAAGAGATCACAATAATCTTCACAATCATAATCATATATTTAAATAATCACACAAAGTGAATCAAAGTGAATAAAATTCATCCTTTTGAACCAAAACACTACAAGTTTTCTCTCTACATTAGAGGAGTGAGCACCACATACTTGAAAGAGCAAATCTGATACACATCATAATGGAGAAATCTTGTATTCAAACTATGAAGTTTTGATTTATTTATTGCTCTATATTATTTGAATTTTATCTTAAATTAAGATTATTTTACTTTATTTTCACATATAAATTTAGTTCATACATTTATGGCACACCTAGTGGGACCTACTCATGTTTTTTAAATCTTCTTATCATATTCTTTTGCGCTTAGATAGAATTTATCTTCTAGTTTTTGTTGTTTATGCCCATATTTTGTGTTTAATATTGCTTCTTTTAGTGTTAATACAGACTATAGGTTGATATCATTAGTTTTTTTTTGGCTATGTACATTTTCTTGCATAATAATAAATTTGGAGGCTTTAGTAGTAAAATTATCCTTTTATCCTACGTTTCCTATGTTTTCTACTCTCTTTTTCGGTTAATAGTGTTTTATTTTTGAAACAATGCTTTTGTTAACAAATAGTGAAATCATTCTACACTACAATGAAATCATTTCCCCTTGTAGCAAAATCACAATTTCCCATAGTGAAATCATCAATTTGTGTAGTGAAATCACTTCTTTGTGTAGTGATTTTATCATACCTCACAATGAATTTATTTCTATTGATAGAATATTCATCACAGAGAAATCATTTCTTTATGTAGAGAAATCGTTCAGTAATCATAAGTTTTTTCTATTTTATATCTTCTATTCCCTATGATTTTCATGCATTGTCATTTTTTAATTTCACTTTTTTAACTTGAATGTGTAATAACATTTTTGTAATAGAGACTTATTTTTTGGTTATTTTTCATGGGCTTTCACTTTTTTGTTGAAGGTTATCTCATTTTTTAGTGAAATAAAACATTCTAACACCTTGATTTTAGGATGCTTGCTAAACAGGATCAACAAAGAATCAATATAAAAGCCAATTTTTCTTGTTCCTAACATTCTTGTTTTTATTTTTCAAAATTCCTAGTAATTACATCACTTTTATTTTAGTATCTTTTTTGTGGTTATGAAATTTTCATATGCTCTTTCTTTGGAATTATATTGGTAATTATACCTAAAAATCAAAAACATTTTCATGATTTATCTATATTACCCAAGTAATATCCACATATGCTCTTTCTTCAGCATTACATTGGTGATGAAACTTGAAAATCAGAAATAGATATCTAATTTTTATTTTTATTTTCTTAGGGGATCTATTGACCATGGATTTCCCCACCACATAATAAGCCAAACCCGATTTACCAATAGATTATATAAATTGAGATGTATCTATTTCAATTTCCTAAGCAGTTATGTGTTTTAAGCATACTGTGATGTGAGGTGCTTTCATGCTCTAATACCTAAGGTTTCAACAAATGACTTGAGATCTAATATTTCCAATTGTCAACACATTAAGACCCATATGATTGTGTTGGTAAATTTGGGATAATACCTAATGGTGTGTGTCCACTCTATCAATTTCTTCCATGGTTTTTTCCCCTAGATAAGCTTATATAAACCTTAAGCCTAATATTACCTTTTTATCATTCAGCTTTGGTGCATTAGTTAGTCGTTAGAATTGAGAATTAAATTTAAACAGACCCTCAAAAATAGACTTATTAGGCCATGGGAATAGTATGATCCTCCATGTTTATTGCCTTGAAACATTAGGCCACAACTAAGAGAATGAATGAGAGAGTGATAATGGAAACCCCAAAAGTTGTTCACAACCTTTCATCCTAGTTTTCACCCTTTATGTGTAATTGATTGTTTATTTATAGTAAATTGTTTGTTATTTCCTTATGTTTACCATGTGTTTCATTATTATTTATTTAAAAAAACTCCTTTTGAATATTAAAAGGTACCAAATATCTTAAATCCAAATTTGTCTAAAAATTCAAAAGCATTTAGTTGACAATCAAAATTTTAATCACTTTGGTACTTTGCTTTACTAGAATATAATTTCAAGTCTTTTTCATTGTTGAGTCAAGTGTTTCCTTAGTAACATTACCCATTTCAATAAGTATGGCTATGTGGAACAATACCTTGACCAATTTCATCCCAAATCACAAACCCAATAGTCCATATTATAACCTAAGATTATATCTAACCAAATTTGATTCAAATGCATATTTGAATCAATGTCAAATCAATCACCCCAATCCAAATATAAGCTTGAATATGTATTCATCCTCATCCATAAAGCAATTAAATCCAAACTTGAATAGCCATTCAAGTTTCCCAAATCAACCTTTCGACTCCTTCACCCTTCTAAACCAACCATTCCAAATTCATCAAAATGAAACATTTGGTTCTACATCCAACCCATTCCCAAAAATTGAACCAAACTACATAAAATTCACATTTGTTCACAAATAAAAAAGATTCAAGTCCATCAAATTTCACAAATCCATCAAATTTGAATAATTTCACCTTCAACACAAATCAAATAAATCCATCCTTCCAAGATCAAGATACCTCTCTAACCCACTTCATTATTAGGGAATCCTAAAACATTCCACATCAACATCACCTTACCACTAGTAAAAATATTTTACAAAATCAATCAAGTCTCCCCTACACTAGTTATAGCATTTATTCTAACATCCACTATCATACTAATAAAGGGAATCTAATTATAGCACCCCTACTATCTAATATCACTTCATCCCTAAAGTTACAAAATTCCCATCCTATCACAAACAGTACCATGATTATTAAGAAAAACTTCACTCCTTTAGGAGAACCTTATGATGTATTCTTTTGAAAATTAGTTGATTCAAACTTATTCATATATACAAACACCAAATACTTTCATCCAAATTTCCCAAAACCTAAGTGGTATAGAACTAAAAAATATTGTGATTATCACAAAATTGAAGTTCATTCTATAAACTATTGTATGATACTAAAGAATTATATCCAAGATTTTATTTACAAAGGGTACATCAAGGTAGATCCAAGTGTATCCAAATCTAAAAACCCTATCTTGGGGTTATGCCAAGATGTATTTCTTGAGCCTAATCAAGCCACACCATTTATAATTGAATGTCATAACCTTCCATCCATTTTTTAAGATCCCATTTTTAACACATCCATTTTAAACCAATCCATAGTTGAACAACCTACCTTTGACAACCATGGTTTACCATCCATTTTTGATGAAGAGCCAATATTTATTTAATATACTATCTTTGATCAAGATCCTATCTTTGATCAAGATCCTATCTTTGATCAAGATCCATTTTTGACAAATATCCCATTGTTTACCAAGATCCTATCTTGGATAAAACCTCATTCAACCTACATATTCTTTTACCCTTTATCCAAACACCCAAACCCTTATCACCTATGTAATATCCCATCATCCCCAAACATGCACCTTAAGTGATAGATATACTTATAGATAAAACAAACCATGAGAAAGGAATTATCAAAACCATCCATTTCAAAGTCAAATTTATACCATATAATATCATCTACAAAGCATTTGAAATTCAATGTAAAGATGTTAGTGATATGTTTGTGGTTTTTAAGGGAACTTCATCCATAATTAAAACATGACCCATTCATAGTCTCTATGAGGAATTTGCTGCCATCACTCCTATTATAAACATCACCATTCTTGCATTCCATCTTACAATCCAGTATCCTACACCTTCTAATTGGGACCATTGATCTTACTTACAGTTAACTTCCTTCCATGATAATAAAACAATTGCAGATTTCCTAGCTAGTCTCCTTCTAGAAGAGCATCAAGAAACATCTACATATTCTGAGGAACAAAAAGTGTAACTCAATCAAAATAAATCATGTAGTCTAAATATAAAAACCATACCACATATTGAAAACCTCTTTGAGTCACTATCACATGATTAAAATACAAATTGTAGTCAAAATACAAATTAAAATATAAAAAATAAAAAATATGAGTCCCTTAGTGAAAACCTCTTTGTGTCACTATTGGACATCCAAATCCAAATCCTAATTAATATAATTAAGAATAATCCTTTGGTGAAAACCTTTATATGGCACAAATGGATAAGAAAATTAATATATCCTCTACATTATCACTTTTCCAAGATGGATCCCCATCACAAATTAAAAACATCATTGAACAAGCATTGAATTCCCAAATCATCCAACTTGTAGTTACTCCCAATCTTTTTGGTCCCATTCACCCTTTACATCATGACCCATATATTCATCCCCACTAAATTCCATCCATCCAAATCCTTCATGTACTCAACACACATCCTTCATCCAACATACTTTCCACTTCAACTTGTATGGTAGCATCCTATATCATAGGGGCTATGACTATATCTTGGTAAATTTGGAAGAGGATAACTTATAAATAATGAAGTTACTAAAGACATATCTAGAGTGCATACCTAAAAGATCAATAGTGGTAAGCATCATGCATCTTGAACCCTTTTATAATTAAGATGCTAAAATAATCAAATAAAAATGCTAACAAAAAAACCAAAAAGAGAAAGAGAAATAAATTAGTCTAAAGGTGAAAACCTTTTCTATCATGTTGAGGTGTGGAGCTAAAAGCTACACCAAATGATAAAATGCAAGGTTGTTGTATTTACACAGTCACCGACGTCAGTCAAGGATCGACTGGAGGCTACCGATGTCAGTTATGGATCAGTTGACGTCAGTCATATGCAGGCAGATAGGGACCGACATCGGTCACCTGTGCATTCTAGAAATCTATTTTTGTGGATGAAAATATTGTTTGCATGATAAGTTTGAGTCCACATTTCTATTTTTGGTAGGAATAATTTGAACCTTTGATCAAGAGGTGTATCTAACGGTGAAGAATGCATAGCTCATGATCCCTAATTCTAGATAATAGGGATAGATCTTCATAGCTTGTGTAACAGAGATGTATATGAGAAAAAGGGTGAATCAATTCAAGTAGCTGAATTGTGTTTGTAATTGTGAGAGATAACTCTTGAGGGAAAGAGATCTGTACATATGAGAGGTGTGGAAGAAAGAGAGATTTCTTCAATTGTATTTCCTTCTGGAAGAGTTTAATACAAGTTTTTATTGTTTCTTATATTTCTTATTCTTTGTTGATTCTAATTTCTAGTTACTTATTATTCTGATTTAATTTTGTGTTTAGTTGCTTGCACAAAAGTAATCAATTATACTGTAAGATCCCAACAAGTGGTATCAGAGCTTGGGTTCACTAACAGGTTGTATTAGATTAGGTTAGTGTGTGTTGATTACATGTCACTCACAGGGGTTTTTGATTAAGTGGGAGAAAAGCAATGGCAGAAGAAAGTAAGCTAAGAATGGAGAAGTTTAACGACAAGAATTATCAATTATGGAGGATGTAGATAGAATATTATCTGTATCAAAAAGATCTATACTTACCGTTGGGTGGGGTTTCAAGCAAGCCCAAAGATATGCAAGATGAAGAATGGAATGTTCTTGATAGAAAGGCTCTTGGATCTATAAGGTTGAGCCTGGCATCTTCTATGATTTCCAACTTATCACAGGCAAAGACAACGGTAGAGTTAATGGATACTTTGGAAAATTTATATGAAAAGCCCTTAGCTTCAAATAAGGTATATCTTATGAAGCAATTATTTAATTTGCAAATGCAGGAAGGTGGATATGTATCTAATCATCTTAATGATTTCCATGCAATAGTAAATCAGTTAAATTTAGTCAAAATAGTTTTTGATGATGAAATTAAGGCTCTCTTAATTTTATGCTCTTTACTTGAAAGTTGGCATAGCTTGGTAATGGCAGTTAGTAATACTGCATCTACTACAAATATCTTGAAAGTAGATGATGTTGTTAGTGTAATCTTGAATGAAGAAATTCACAGGAAAAGCACAGAGGAAACATCAGGTAATGCTTTAAGTATTGAAAGGAGGGGAAGGCAAAAACAGAAGTGTAAGCAAGGGAGATCAAGGTCTAAGTCAAAGATGAGAGGTAGATCCAAATCCAGAAATGGAAGAAAAATAACCTGCTAGAATTGTGGAAAGATAGGGCATGCAAAGAAAGATTGCTGGTTGCCGGTTAAAGAAGAAAATTAGCATGAAGGTAAAGAAGAAGCAAAAGTTGTAGGTATTGTTGCACAAGATGCTCTTATATTTTCTTTGGATAATAAAATAGAATCTTGGGTTTTAGATTCTAGTGCCTCTTTCCATGCAACCCCAAATAGAGAATATTTCAATGATTATGTCCAGGGAGATTTTGAAATAGTTTATTTAGGGGATGATGAGCCTTGTAAAATTGTTGGCAAAGGAAAAGTGTAGCTGAAATTGTAGAATGGCAACACATGGGTGTTGAAAGATGTCATGCATGTACCCATCCTGAAGAGAAATTTGATTTCTATAGGAAAGTGGGGGATGAGGGTTGCATAGTAACTCTCACATTTGAATCTTGGAAGGTTTCCAAGGGTGCACTTGTATTAGCCAAAGGTAAGAGAGTAGGTACTCTCTATTTATGTAATTGTATTACTGATTATTCTCCTATTTTATCTACTTCAGATGTAGATGTAAAGCTATGGCACTATAGGCTTGGCCACATGAGTGAGAAAGGAATGACAATTCTTAAGTCAAAAGGTAAGCTTTCAGATTTGAAAAGCATAGATCTAGATTTCTATGAGCATTGTATTTTTGGGAAATAGAAGAGAGTGAGATTTCTCAAAACTGGGTCAACAAAGAAGAAGCACAAGTTGGAGCTTGTTCACATAGACATGTGGGGACCAGCTTAGGTAGCTTCTAGTGGAGGATCACAGTATTATGTTTCTTTCATTGATGATGCTACAAGAAAGGTATGGGTTTATTTTATAAAGAAGAAATCTAATGTTTTTGACACATTTAAGAAATGGAAAGCTTTGGTTGAGAATGAAATAGGTTTGAGATTGAAGTGCCTTAGATCTGATAATGGTGGTGAGTACTACAACAATAAATTCAAAAGTTACTATTCTATGAGTGGAATACGTAGGGAAAGGACAGTTCTAAGGACACCTTAGCAAAATAGAGTTGTTGAAAGGATGAATAGAACAATATTGGAGTATGCACAGAGTATGAGGTTGCATGCTAGTTTGCCCTTACAGTTTTGGGTAGATGTTGTAGATACTGCAGTTTACCTAATTAACAGAGGACCCTCTACTACTCTAGATGGTGGAATTATAGAAGAGGCTTGTAGAACTTTCATTTTTCAAAGTTTTTGGATTTGAAGCTTTTCTGCACGTTGATAAAGAAAATAGAAAGAAGATGGATGCTAAATTTATGAGGTGCACTTTTATTGGCTATGGCTCTGGAGATTTTAGATTTTGATTGTGGAATCTAGGAACTAACAAAATAAGTAGAAGTCGTGATGTTGTTTTAAATGAGAAGGTGATGTACAGTGATTAGCTCAAGAAGCTGAATAATACTAAGCAGAGCAATGTTGACTTGGATGAGGTGATGATCCAAAATGAGCTCACAGGAAAGAATAATCACTTATAGGAAAACATAGACACCGACGTTGGTCAGGTAGGAATCGACATCGGTCATATAGGAACCAACATTGGTTAGATAGTAACTAATGTTGGTCACATAGGAACTGACGTCGATTGGGTTAAACCAACGTAGATCAGGTACAAACCCAGAGATGACCGAGATCGGTCACTGACAAAGAATTTAGGTAGACAACAAGCATTAAATGAGTCTCAAACACCCATGAGGAGGTTAGAAAGGGTAAGTAAACCTCTAATTCGATATTCTCCTTTATTCTACTTTTTTCTCACTGATAGTGGAGAACTAGAGAGTTTTGATGAAGTAATGCAGGTAGAAACCTGGAAATAGTGGGAGCTTGGCATGAATGAGAAGATTGATTCCTTGAAAGAGAACCAAACATGGGATTTGGTTGAGTTTCTAGTGGTATAGAGAGCACTAAAAAACAAATGGGTTTACAAGTTAAAGGAGGGTGAGAATGGACAAATGAGACATAAGGCTAGGTTGGTAGTAAAGGGATTTGCACAAAAATTAGGTATTGATTTTGGTGAAATTTTTTCTCCTGTAGTAAAAATGACTTCTATTCAGACTATATTGTTTTTAGTTGCTACTGAGGATTTGCATCTTGAGAAGCTTGATGTTAAAACAACGTTTCTTCATGGAGATTTGGATGAAGAAATATATATGGAGCAGGAGGAAGGTTTTGAGGTCAAAGGTAAGGAGAAGCTTGTGTGCAGGTTGAAGAAAAGCTTATATGGTCTTAATCAAGCTCCTAGACAATGGTAATTGAGGTCTGACAGGTTTATGATAGAGCATGGCTTTTATAGATGTCAATCTAACCATTGTGTTTAATTTAAGAGATTGGATAATGGTAGATATATTATCTTATTGATGTATGTAGATGATATGCTTGTTGTAGGTTCACACATGCCAGATATTAATGAGCTTAAGGTAAAATTAGCTCACACATTTGCCATGAAGGATTTAGGAGCAGCAAAGAAAATCCTTGGCATGAGTATTAAGAGAGACAGGAAAAATCACAGTTTGATTTTGTCTTAAGAGGATTATGTGAACAAGGTGTTGGAAAGGTTTAATATGTAGGATACAAAACTAGTAAGCAAACCTATGGTTGGACACTTCAAGTTGAGCAAAGAACAGTGTCCTAAATCACATGATGAGGTGGAGTACATGAGTAGAGTTCCATATGCTTTCACAGTTGGGAGCTTGATGTATGCAATGGTATGTACTAGACCTAATATTACCCAAGCAGTGGGAGTTGTCAGCAAGTTTATGGCCAATCCAGGAAATGAACACTGGAAAGTAGTTCAGTGGATTCTCAGATATCTGAGAGGGACCAGCAGTAGGCATTTATGCTATGGAGGGTCAAACACTTCTCTACATGGGTATGTAGATGTGGATATGGCAGGTGACTTGGATGGTAGGAGAAGCACCATAGGTTATGTGTTCACTATTGGTGGAACAGTGGTTAGCTAGATTTCAAAGTTACAAAAGGTTGTTGCCTTGTCTACTACAGAGGCAGAATACATTGTAATCACAGAGGCTAGCAAGGAGATGATATGGATGACTCAGTTCATGGAAGAGTTGGGAAAGGAGCAAGAGAGTTGCATATTGTACAGTGATAGTCAAAGTGTAATTCATTTGGCAAAGAATTCAGCCTTTCATTCAAGAACCAAACATATATAGGTTAGGTACCACTTCATAAGATAGGTATTGGAGGATGGTGAGTTGATGCTAGAAAATATCCATACAGATAAGAACCCTACTGATATGTTAAAAAAGCTGGTAACAAAGGAGAAGTTGAATCTTCATTCAAATTTTGTTGGTCTTCAAGATTGAGCTTGAAGATGGAGAAACAAGCTAGAGGATGTTGCTGTATAGGTACAGGTGTAGCTATTTATCTCCAAGTGGGAGATTGTTGAGGTGTGGAGCTAAAAGCTACACCAAATGAGCAAATGCAAGGTTGTTGTATTTACACAGTCATCAACATTGATCAAGGATTGACTGGAGGCTGCTGACGTCGGTTATGGATCAGCCAAAATTTGTCATATGCAGGCAGACAGGGACTTACGTCAGTCACCTGTACATTCCAAAAGTCTATTTTCATGGATGAACAAATTGTTTGCATGATAAGTTTAACTGTTAGTGTTGAGTCTACATTTCTATTTTTGGCAGGACTGATTTGAACCTTTGATTAAGAGGTGTATCTAATGGTGGAGAATGCATAGCTCATGATCCCTAATTCTATATAATAAGCATAGATCTTCATAGCTTGTGTAACAGGGATGTATATGAGAAAAAGGGTGAATCAATTCAAGTAGCTGAATTGTGTTTGTAATTGTGAGAGAGAACTCTTGAGGGAAAGAGATTTGTACATCTGAGTGGTGTGGAAGAAAGAGATATTTCTTCAATTGTATTTCCTTTTGGAAGAGTTTAATACAAGTTTTCATTATTTATTGTATCTCTTATTCTTTGCTCATTCTGATTTCTAGTTACTTATTATTCTGGTTTAATTCTGTGTTTAGTTGCTTGCACAAAAGTAATCAATTGTATTGTAAGATCCCAACATATCATGTATTGTACAAGTACCATGATGAAAACTATTTTTGGCATCATGTGTAAAGTAATCAATTTTTTATAAGTATCCTACACTTGGGAGCAATCTCATTCCATTTCAAACCTATGCATTCTAGATATCCCTCCATTCTTCCCCATCATAAATTTATTTAAATCCCATCCTTTACTATCATATGTTTACCCTAAAACCATCCTTAATTACCTTAAGTTATCCTTAAAAACCCTTACCCATTCTATGCATATCCAATCCATCTTAAACTCATCCTCAACCATCATACACCATTCTTTACTAACCTTACATATCCAAACACATCCTTATCCTTTTAATCCCAAACATATTGAAATCGATACTTATTAATCTAATATTTACCATCATAACACCATCTTTATTCCCATTTTCACCTTGATAAGGAAGTGAAAATGTCTTGATACAAGTTCTTAGAAACATCTTGGTGTATCCTTGTAATATTATTTTTATGACTACACACTTGGTTCTTACCTCATGTGTTTCCTAAGGTTATCATCTTAATTCTAATCCATTCCTATTCATCCATACTCCATATTTAATGTATTCCTTCCATCCCCTACCACTCACTCTTTGATACTAGAATATAGTTTACCCTTTGTTGGTATTCCTTTTATATACACCTATAAATATAAAAAAATAAAAAAGAAATTAAAAACTTTAACAAAAACCAAAACATTAGAAAATACAACAAAATATAAAAAATAATCCAAAAACAATAAAAAAATCGCTTATTCTTAGTTACGTACCCTGGTCATACCTTATACAAATTACTCATCAAATAGCTAAACATTATCAAAAATCGCATATGACAAAGGGTTATACTATAGCAAAGGACATACAAAAGAGTCATTTTCTTACTTGTTTTAGTCATTTTATTACTTATTTGTATAGTCATTTACTTTCTTTTACATTATGGGTGTTTACTTTCTTCTATAGTGTTTGTTTACTTCCATGCTTGTTTTACTTACATCATTTTAATTGTTGAAATTTTCTATTTTTATCTTATATTTATTGTTTTTTCTTATGTTTAGATCACTATGCACATTACCAATGGTGTTATTATGATCTTTCATATCATGATGCACTAATTTTTGTCCTTGTGAATCTATTAGTCCTTATGTGTATCAAATTATAGTCATCATGGTTTTTATATACCATTAGGGCTTATTGTCATGCGCAATATCAAAAATCAAGTTTTTCAATGCATAATCAATTGGAACTATTGTTAGAAATCCATTACAATGAAGGAAATAAACACAAGGTAGCTATCAAACCATCTCATATTCTCAGCCAATGCATATATGTGTCTTATCTCTCTTATATCCATCTTCATCTCATCAATGTTTTTGAATCATTTGATCCATCATCATTAATTCATGTAGTCACTTCATTTCCTTGTTAATGATTACATATCAATCATCCCCAATAATTTCTTAATAATTTTGTTTAATCCCCAACACTTGTCAATTAAGATTGACAAAATCATAATATCTATCCATTCTCCATCATCCAATCCCAATGTATAATTTGTATGCAATAAAAAATGCATCATGTCTAGAAGTCAATCCTAGCTCAGAGAAGATAGAGCTTACATACACTTATGATTAGGGATACACTTGTTAAATTGGAGCATGACAAATATGGGGATCCACTAGACTCAATTAGGGGATTACTTGTCATAACATATCATGCTGGGAAGGGTTCCAAATCATACATTCTAACATAATCACATAATAACCCTAATAGAGTCCTAAGTTTTAAATAATTTCACTTATTCTAATAACAAGAAATTAAATCTAATCTAGTGCACACCAAATCTTGTGGCACAAAGTGGGGGGGGGTTAGAAATAATATAATAAATATGTATAGGAAACTTTAATTAAAGTAAATATGAGTAACACATTAATATATGAAATATGAAAGATAATATTATTCGATCTAACACTTATGCTACTTATATCTACTAAAAGAGAGGAGAACAAAATTAGAATATACTTACCTAAATGTGAACTCGTTGAGACTCAATCTCTCCCTTGGCCAAAGGGGCTTCACAATAGGTTTTTGTGGTTTGTAAGGATCACTAAGAAAGGCCACAACATCTAAGACTTATCCACAAGAATATATACCCCAAATAAGAAACCTAATCTAAGTATCCTCGAGTAGAATGGTGGAAGAGTAGATTGTGAAGAAGAAATAGAAAATAATAACTCTTGATTGCACATATGAATAATGAATGAAATGATCTTATATATATAGCTTGATCTTACCCTAAATTCTTCCAAGAACATCAACAATACAGGGTTGACCCAATTGACCCAATGTGTTTTTAGGGATAATTTACTAGGTCTAAGCTAGGTCAACCAAAGGGATAACATGCTAAGAAAGTAAAGAATACCCCTAAACTATAATGGGTTGACCCAATACATGTGACTATCCAAAAGGAGTTTAAGATAAGAAAAGGAGGAATGGAAAGAGGAAAAGATTAGATGAATACTCAAGGGAGGAGAAATAGCAGAAGAGATCTAGTTAGATTTATAATAATGTGTCAAAAAGAGACAATAATCTTTCAAATCACCAAAGGTCTACCCATCCCTTTCTTGGTGTACCGTTTAGGGCATGCACTTAGAGAGATTGAGTCTTGATTGGTTTCTACAAGATGTAAAGAATTATTATTTGATAAAATTTGAAAATATTATGTGTATAGATATGCCCCACTAAATGCTCATCATGTGTTACTAAGGTGTAACAGGGGATGGTGCTTTGAGAAAGAACATAGTAACACACAATACTGATGCTAAAAAAAAGTTGTAGTATTTTAAATTAAAAATAATTGAAAGTAAATGATTGAAATGAAAACTAATATAAAAATTAAATACAATGCATACCTTAAATTACCTTTATCATGGGATTGTTTTTTATTATGTTATTAGTTTTGATTGTGTTGGTAAAATAAACTACTTTTGACAAACCCAAGAATACAAAACTAAAGAGCAAAACCAAACAAACACAATAAAAGCTAAGATAATTGGTGCTAGGAAGATGGGTTTTACTTTGGAAATTGGGCAAGATAAGGTGATAAGTGTTATGCTATACC
Source organism: Torreya grandis (assembly GCA_037957365.1). Classification (NCBI taxonomy): domain Eukaryota; kingdom Viridiplantae; phylum Streptophyta; class Pinopsida; order Cupressales; family Taxaceae; genus Torreya; species Torreya grandis. The sequence continues at coordinate 206,360 of JARHVA010006702.1, read as the reverse complement.
AAATGACAAGGTCAAAAACAAGAATAAATTAGGCAACCAAAAAACCAAGGCTATTAAAGACTGAAAAACCTAAACAAACTATCCTTCTAAGTAAGAAAGGCAAACTCACCAAGTCAAACCAAGGATACATGTCAAATAGGATGGTAATAAAATTAAAATAAATAAATGATAAGAAGACTAAACAAAATGGTAAAACAACATTTATGAGTGATCAATAATGATCCTCATTTCACTCAACAATGGAAAAATGATGCATAAAAGGGAAAACAACATTGTCTAGTGAGAAGTAACAAGCCAACCACAATCAATAATGTAAAAAGGGTATGAAATCAGGTGCCCATAATAGTAAGACAATAAAATAGTGATAAATGGTAAAAATAAAGTAAATTAAGTGTATAAAATGTAAATCATGGTGTTAAAAAAGAATAATCCATAGTTGCTCAAGCATATTTCTTGTTCTAAGGATGGATAAAATTGAAACAAAGTAGTGCTAAAATGTTCTCAAGAGGTGAAGAAAAAGGAAGTAGAGAAGAGGTAAAATAGATTTGGAATCACAATTTGTCTATCAAGAGGGGAAATAAATTGAGTGGATAAGAGAATGAAGGAAAAACCAAGGTAGAGGAACTCTTTATTGAAGTCAAGAAAATAAAATTAGGTTTGTTAAAATAAGAGGGATTTCAAACTTAAGGACATTTAAGAAATTATCTTAGCCACCCAAGTCTTAGGTCAAAAAATGCAGTATATATATCATTCCATGAAGGCTAAATGCATGAAAAGTAAAATGGACCTACCTCCTCATGATTTGTTCCTATTTTTTTAGGACCCATTGTAGAGATATTTTTATACTATGACGATTGGGTACTTACATGAGAAAGTAAGCAGCACCGTAGAGTTTTTTGAAATCCCTTATTCCAATCTACTAGCCTATTGCACCCCAAAAGACCTTGGATCTATGTGAGGCTTACTACAGATTTTGAGCTTTGATTAGAGATAAGATATGTGCTTTTAATCACATCTTTTGTTGTGAATTTGAATTTTGATATTTGTATATTACCTTTTTAATATCATTTCCTTTTGATTCAAATGATTTTTCTTTTAACTTTATTGATGGACTTTTATATATCTCCTCCATATGGATTTGGAAAACCAAACATGGGTGCTAAAGATGACTTTCATTTGATTGCTTGGGACAAGGTTATTAAGAGAGATAACTTCAAGGATCATGGGGTCTAATAGTATTGTAAATATAGGTGAAATAAAATAGCTATCTTGACTTTGACCTTGTTTTGTCTAATGTGGAGATGAAAGGAAGGGAAAATCAAGAGGAGTGACACATGGAACAATATAAACTACTTCAAATTGAAAAAATATGTGACAAAGGGAAAAAAGGGATACAATGACAATAAAGTGTGATTCCTTATCATAAGAATGAGGGAAATGGAGTAAAACATGCTAAGATTGTTGTGCAGATTTCATCTAGAAAAATAAGCAAAAGCTAAAGTTGATAATAAAGATCAAGAACATGAACAAAGTGGTAATTTTATGAGGAGGGTCAAGTCCTATCTATAGTCTTACACTAAAAATTCATAAAATAAGGAAAAGATAAATCAAAGATATGGTAGTTGTATGAAGGATGTTAGGTCCTATCCATGGTCTTATAATTCAATTACAAAAGAAAAACCCAAAGGGTGCCAAAATAATATTGGAAAACAATGACAAGAGAAAAAAGGATTAAAATATGGTGGTTTTGTGAGAAATGTTGGGTCATATCCATGGTAAAATGAATTAAATCACAAAAGAAAAACCCAAGGGGTGTGAAAAACAAGAGAAAATGCAAGAAGATAAAGAATACTATGGTACATCAAGAAATCAAAAGACCAAAAAAGAGGACTAAACATTTGTGAAAAAAAGGAATTATTGTAGAGGGAGAGAACTATGTTAGTAGCCTAAAAAATGTGTTAGATAAATATAGATAGATAACATGATAAGAAGTAAATGTTTAAAAAAAGTAATTTTTAAGGAATTGTGCATTGGTGGGCTCTTTGAAATAATTTCCTTCATTGGTTTGAAGATGGTAATTTCTTGGATCAAGAATATCTTTAACTAAATATGGGACCCAACATTTTTGGGCATATTTACCTTCTTTATCATGAGTGTATTTTAGTTTAAGGACAAGATCACCAACATTAAAAGTGAGGACTTTAACACGTTTATTATGTTATCAAGTGATACAAGCCTTACATTGGTGGTTATGTTGCAAGGTAGAAAGATGACGTTCATCAAGTAGATCAAGGGAATGAAGGAAAGCTTCACATAATTATTTGTCAAGAATAATGCCATGAAGAGATATATGAAGAGAGGTAAGCTCAACTTCCAAAGGAAGATTTGACTTAGATCTATAGATGAGAGAGAATGGAGTTACCTTAGTGGAAGTGCATATGCTAGTCTGATAGGTGCAAAGTGTATGGTAAAGATGAATGTGCCAATCCATGCAAGTTTCAAGAATTATCTTTTGAAGGATTTTGTTGATAATTTTATTAGTGGCCTTAGATTAACCATTTCATTATGGATGATAAGGCATGGAAAATTTATGATTGATCTTGAATTTGTTGGAAGGTTGTTTAACATGTTTAAATTTAAAATTACCACCATTATATGAAATGATGGTATAGGGAATGCCAAAGAAAAAAATTATTTGAAATTATTACCATAGAGTTTTTTGAAATCCCCTATTCCAATATACTAGCCTACTAAGAAAGGTCAAAGCATCCAAGACTTATCCATGAGACTAGATTCTCCAAATAAAAAACCTAAGCTAAGTCTCCTCAAGTAGAATGGTAGAAGAGTAGATTGTGAAGAAGTGCAAGAAAATAATAACTCTTGATTTTACATATGAATAATGACTAAAATGATCTTGTATATATAGGTAGATCTTGCCCTAAATCCTTTTAGGAACATTAGCTATACAGGGTCGACCCAATTGACTCAATGTGTTTTCAAGGATAATTCACTAGGTCTGAGCTAGGTCAGCCAAAGGGATAACAAGATAAAAAATTAAAGAATACCCTTAAATTGTATTAGGTCGACCCAATCGACCTATTACAACTAACTACACAAAAGGAGTTTAAGATAAGAAAAGGAGGAATGAAAAGACAAAAATATTGGAGGAGTATTCAAGGGAGGATAAATAGCTTAGGGAATGGTTTTCGGATCTAGTTAGATTGGTAATAATGTGGCAAAAAGGGACAATAATCCTGAAAAGCACCAAAGTTCTACCCACCCCTTTCCTAGTTCACCCCTTAGGGAATGCATGTAGAGAAATTGAGTCTTGATGGGTTCTTTAAAGATGTAAAGTATTAGTATGTGTATACATATTCCCCACTTAAATATCATGGCATGTAACTAAGGTTCAACAAAAGATGGTGCTTCGAGAAAGAGCATAGTAACACACAATGTTAATGCTAAAAAAATTATAGTATTTTAAATTAAAAATAACTAAAAGTAAATGACTGAAAGGGAAACTAATCTAAAAAAGTAAATGAGTGAAAATAAAATGTAATGTTTACATTTACTTAACTTTATCATGAGATGGTTATCTATTGTGTTGTTAATTTTGATTGTGTAGGCTATAGATATTGATTTCAACAAACCTAAAAATACAAAACTAAAGAGGAAAAACAAATAAATGCAAGAAAAGCCAAGATAGTTAGTTATATGAGTACATGATGTACTTAAGAAATTTGGCAAGTTGGGGTGATAGGTGTTATGTTAGACCAAATGACCAAGTCAAAAACAAGAGTAAATTGGGTAACCAAAAATCCAGTACTACTAAAGACTAAAAAACTCAAACAAGCTATCCTTAAGTAAGAAAGGAAAACTAACCAAGTCAAACCAATGATACATGTCAAAAAATATGGTAATAAAATGAAAACAAATAAATGGTAAAAAGACTAAACAAAATGGTAAAACAACTTTAATGAGTGATCAATAACAATCCACATCTCACTCAATAATGGAAAAAAGGTGCATAAAAAGGGAAAAAAACATTGTAGAGTGAGAAGTAATAAGTCAACCACACTCAACAATGGAAAAAGGGTAGGAAATTAGGTTTCCATATCAACAAGATAGTAAAACAATGGCACATGGTAAAATGAAAGTAAGGTAAGTCTATAAAATGTAAATCATGGTGTAAAGAAAGGTGAAAATCCATAGTTGCTCAAGCATGTTTTTTTCTTCTAAGGATAGATAAAACTAAAACAAATTAGTGTTAATATGTTTTTAAGAGGTGAAGAAGAAGGAAGCTGAGAAGAGGGAAAATATATTTGGAATCAAAATTTGTCTATCAAGGGGGTAAATAAATTGGGTGGAGGGAGCATGAAGGAAAAGCCAAGGTAGAAGAAATCTTTATCACATTTAAGACACTCAAATTAGGTTTGTCAAAATAAGAGGACTTTTGACCTTAAGGACTATGAAGAACTTATCTTAGCCACACAAATCTTAGGTCAACAAATGGATTATATATATCATCCCATGAGGGCTAAATGCATGAAAATTAAAATGTACCTACCTCCCCATGATGTGTTCACTATTTTTTAGGACCCATTATAGAGCTATCAGTCTACTATGAAGATTGGGTACTTACTTGAGAAAGTAGGTAACACCATAGAGTTTTTTGAAATACCCTATTCCAATCTACTGTGAGTAAGTTTACCAATGAGATAAAATACCCATGTGGAAAATGGCCAAGGATATTTTATAGTTTGAATTTAAATAGGAGGTGAATAGATAAGATCATCATGAATTTGACAAGTAGTACACTTTTTAGCATATTTAATTGCATCTTTTTCAAGCGTAGGCTAAAATTTAACCATACATATGCATTTTTATGTTGTAGCATGTCTGCTACAGTGACTAATACAAATTCCCCCACGTGATTGTTTAAGAAGAGGAGGGACCTCATCTAGCATAACAAAATGGAACAAGGTACCTTTAGTGTTATGATAATAAAGGATGTTATGTCAAAATACATAATAGAAAGCTTATTTATGAATGCATGTCTTTTCATGAGAATCTAAATTAGGAGGATAAGTTTGGTGCTCTAAGAATTGAATGATATTTTCATAATATAGGCTTTGTTTAATGGTAACAAACTCAATATGATATATAAGTAAATACATTGGTTGAGTTGAAGATGGAGATTTTCTTATTTGTATAAGAAAAGAAGGATCATAAAGGAATTGATGAGGATGAAAGAGAGAAGCTAAAGAGTCAAGGGAATCAACAATATAATTTTAATCTCTAGGAATAGGCTCAATAGTAAAAGAGATAAAATCCTTAGCAAGATCTTATTCAATAGGTGTGGATTTGGTGATGGGGGAAGGATCTGATGTAATGATTGGATTGATAGGTGGTAATGGAGATGTAGATATTATTGGAGGTTCAGAAGGCATAATTTTCTCTACCACCTAAGGAGTATCAATAAGAAGATGATTGATAGGAGTCACATGAACCTCAAGATATAAATTATGATCCACATAAATGGTATGTATATCCTAATTAAAAGCATGAATTTAGGCTAAATTTTTCTATTAATACTAGACATCCAAGTCTCTAGATTGATCTTGGGTCATGATATATTTGTCATATATGTTAGATAAATCATACAAGCTTGAATAGTAAGGGGAGTTTTAAAAGTTAAACTATTGATATTAATAAATGTATGAGACATGATGAGAGGATCATGAAATAATTTATCCACTCTAAAATCATTGAGTGTGAAGTCATCTTCTAGTAAAGAAGGCTCCTAATCATTGGATGGAGGGGGAAGTCAATAATATCATCAATAAGAAGAATGGTAAAGCATCTCATTAAGAGAAAATGAGGAAGCCATTATGAAATATATGGATGGAACTTGGTAGTATTGTATGTATGTTTTAAATCATTAGGCTCATCATCATTGGAATATACAAGACTAACATGTAAATCAAGATTTATGTTTATAAAATTGAGTAAAGGAGTACTGTTAATCTTAGGATTTGTAGGAATATGATATTGAGGTGTAGGATTAGGAATTTGAATGCTCCATGGATTGGGGTCAGCTTCATGCTTGTACCATTTTCAATTAGGTAATAATTTAATACACTAACTACTGTAAGAATAAATGTCCCTCACTTGATTAGTTCATGGATTAACAAAGAGTATGTTGTAGGATAAAGCAAGATAAAGGACCATAATCTTAGTTTGAACTATTTTAGGTCCTATGGTTAATGGAAGCTAGATACAACCAAGTGGTTTTCTATTAGTCTTGTCAAAACCATGGCAAGTGAGATGGGCTTGCTTAAGATGATATTTGTTATAACCAAGTTGTTGAATAAGCCACAAGGACTTCACATTAATACTAGATCCTTCATTAACTAAGAATTTATAGATAAGAGTGGTAAATCATCAACATGAAAAAGAATTTCATTGTTGATCATGTCCTCTTTAAGGAATTAAATAGAGGGCTTATAAGGACATGAGGTTTCAATGGTGTTCACATTAGTAGGTTGAGAATCAATAGAAGGTGGTTCTATATCTATGGAGGATGGATATTCAATTTCTTGAAGTTGTTTCATAAAGAACTTATGATGATAGGATGAAGTGAGAAGTAGCTCCATAAGTGGAATCTTGTAAGGCATAGAGTTGAGTTCTTCAAGAAAATTCTAATGAGATTTAAAACTAGCTTGAGTTTTATAATATAAATTAGTTTTAGAAGGTATATATGTGGTTGGAGGATTGAAAGGAATAAGGTGTTGCTCAAGTGCTTTTGAATCAATATTAGTGGTGGTGGTATATTTAAGAAGTTATTCCTATAAATATGGCTTCTTAGGCTTGGTAATGGGGTCTTCATGAGACAATTTATGATGATAATTGACCTTGGAGTGTTAACATATTTATATTTGTTGTTATATTAGTCATAATCAACCTCGATGGCACACACATCCTTAACATTTGCTTGATTATTTAAAGAAGATTTTTGGTTGTTAGAGGTAGAATATTTAAAATTTTGTCATTTTTGGGCAGCAACAATCTATTATTGATGATTAAGATTGATCATTGCTTCATGATTAAATGAATCACCAAGCATATAAGAGACAACAAATTTATTGAGCCCTTTACAAGATTCATGAGAATGTCTAATGTTGGCATGGAACTAGAATAATAGATTAGGGTCATACCACTTAGGAGGAACATTGGGATAAAGGAAAAGCTTTGAGGGTGGTGAAATTTATATAATTTTCTAAATTGAGAGAGGTGTATGAGAAGGTAAAGGAATGTTGGTTTTGGAAACTCCTTGTTTGGTTTATGGAGCATTGTTAGTGACATCATTAGATGTCTGGAAATATCCTTTAAGTAGTTTATGATTATGTTATAACTACTTCATGAGAAATTATTTATGTTTAGCTTGATCAAGAGCTTTATTAAGTCTTTAGGAAGCAAAGGTTCAAACCTTATATTAGAGAGTAGGAGTTAAAGCCATGATAAAGAGTCTAAATAAGTTATCATCAGACATCATATGGTTATATTTATGAGCTAAATATTTCCATCTTTTGATAAATTCATGATCTAATTCAATGGTATATTTATTATCATTGATGAAATGTCTAAGAAAATTTTTAGGAAGATCATTGTGTTGAAACTCTTTAACCAAAGGATTAGCTAAATCTTTAAGTTGCCAAATAGAATGTTGGAGTAGATGATTATACCATTATAATACATCATTGGTAAAAGTTTTGACTAAGAGTTTATTAGTGGTAAATGTATTAATTTGGATCCACTCTTTGTAAAGTTTTCCAAAGGATTTAAGAAATGAAGCAGGGTCTTAGTCCCATCATATTTGATAGTTGGAGATATGTTACCAATATCAATGGAAACAATGAAGGGAGATAAAGGCTAATTTTAAATGGTTTGAATCATCTTGTTATTCATTATGGGTTGAGGGATAAAATTACCTAAGGCATCCATAAGATGTGGAGAAATATAATTAGGATTAGCTTGATGATGAATAACTAAGGTTGATTAGCCACATTGATTAAGTGTTGTTGAAGTTGCATCATTTGGTTGGTATTAGAATTTTTCATTATGTTCATTTTTTGAATAACTTGGGATACCATTTGATTTATATCATGATGTGGGTTAGTGTTTGTAAGATCACTCTCTAAATTTTTATTAGGGAGAGGATTCGTAGAAGAAGGATTACTAGTGGGATTGTTAAGTAAACTTATATCAATCACTCCCACATTGGTTTGAGTGTTTAGAAGATGAGAAGTTTATTGGTAGGTATAAAAAGGATAAGATCCATTAACTTCATCTTGAAGTTTTATTTTCACCATGTTACAACTCATAGATGAAGGGGGAGAAGAGGTGCCCTAAGAGTGATGGTTCTCTCAGGAGGAAAAGAGAGAAAGAAATGAACATACCATATAGTAACTAAATGGATTCAAGATATCCAAGAAGATTATGATAGGAGAATTCATCTTGAATAATGAGAGATGAACATAATGTAAAATTAGAGAGATGGGAAGTTAGATTGATGAATAGGTAAGGTAAAAATAGTATAGGATTGACTAGGTCAATCCAATACAAAAAATAGGGCCTAAAAATAGTATAGGGTTGATTGGGTTGATATAGTATAGTAAATAAAGATATGAAAAAGAGGAAAAAGGATATGCAAACTATATATGGTTGACTAGGTTAATATAGTATAGTGCATAGGGGATGAAAGAGGTATAGGGTCAACTAGGTTGATCTAGTATAGTAGACATGGAAAAAGAGAAAGATGATGACAAATTATGAGCTGAAATATTCTAATTTTTATAGTTAATCTAGGAAAGAAAGATATAAAGGAAACAAATAGTCAATTGGATAAATGCTGACCAAACCAATTGAGGCACACAAAATAAAACCTTATACTAACATTGGCTAATGTAAGTTTTTGTACACATAATGACCAAATAGCAAGCAATCAACTTGAAAAGTAAAGAGCTAACTAATTGGTCAACCTGAGATGTTTATTAAGATTATTAAGAAATGATTTTAATGTGACTAAAAGCTAGTTATAAGCAAGGTACTAGATAGTAATCTAAGGATGATTTTAGGTAATTTGAGTTGAAAGGGAATATAATGGAAATGATATAGGATTGGTATTAGGGCCTACCCCATCACTTCACACATTGTAATGATAAGGATACTAGGTGATAAGCTAGAATATACCATTAACCATGCTTTATACTTGACCAAAGCATCAAGTTGGTTTCCCCCTTGGTGATGAAATACAAGTAGGTTGGCTTAGGGTAGAAAAAATGTTAAAGTGCTTATTTTTTTTTTTGATTTGGTTGTGTGTGCATAAAATATAAATAGTGAAACTAAGTGATTAATTAATAATACCCTAATTAAACTATGTGAGCTATTCTAAACATACAAGCAACATGAAAAGAAATGTGTGAGATAATTACTAATATATATGAGGTTAATTCCAAATTTAAAATAAGGTAAAATTTTCACACTATATTCATAAAATATAGAATAGGGTTGATAGGGTTAAACCTATACTATGGAAGCAAAGTATAAAAATTAACTAGGTCGATAGGGTTGATCCAATTATTTTAGATAGCATATAAAACATAGAATTTAGTTGGTAGTGTTGATATAGTTGACTATGCAAGGGTAGTTTTGAATATTACAAACTTTGAAAGGAAAGAAAAAAATAAAGAAATAGAGAGGTAGAAAGGAACCTCAGTGGATCAAAGATGTAATAAAGAAATATTGATGATGAAAAACCTTGAAGTATGCTTGAGAAACCTATAAATTAGGTCGACATGATCGATCAAGCTGTGTAGGAACCTGCTAAAAAGTGTTGAAACTATAAGGGGTCAATTAGGTCAACCTAGTAGGCCAAACTAGGTGTTTAAAAGGATATAAACCTATACTAGGTTGACTAGTTTGATTTAGTTACATATTCTTGGAAACCTACATATAGAGATAAATAGCTAGGTCAACAAAATTGATCCAATATGTTAAAATATATGATAAAAATGATGATCAAAAGAATGAAATAAATATTGCAAGGTTTAGTTTCACATAAAGTTCAACAAAATGTATGCAATCAGATATGAATCATACTTATAAATCAATCTTGGCTCAAATAAGATAGATAATACCTACACTTCTGATTAGGGATACACTTGTTAAGTGAGAGCATGACCAATATGGGGATCCACTAGACCTAATAAGAGGATCACTTGTCACAACATATCATGCTAGGAAGGGTTCCAAAGCATGCAGTCTAACACAATCACACAATAACCCTAATGGATTCCTAAGGTTTAAATCATATCACTTATTCTAATAAAAATAAATTAAATCTAATTTAGTGCACACCAAATCTTGTGGTACAAAGTTGGGATGTTAGAAATAATATAAAAAATATGTATAGGGAACTTCAATTAAATTAAGTATGTGTAACACCCTAATACATGAAATATGAAAGATAGTATTATTTGATCCAACATGTATACTAATTCTATCTACTATAAGAGAGGAGAACAATGTTAGAATATACTTACTTAAATGTGAACCTGTCGAGACTCAATATCTCCCTTAGCCAAAATGGATTCATAAAAGATTTTTGTGGTTTTCAAAGATCACTAAGAAAGACCAAATCATCCAAGACTTATCCATAAGAATATATTCTCTAAATAAGAAGTATAAGCTAAGTCTCCTCAAGTATAATGGTGGAAGATCAGATTGTGAAGAAGAGTGAGTGAATAATAAATCTTTATTACACATACGAATAATGACCAAAATGATCTTATATATATAGGCACATCTTACCCTAAATCCTTTTGACAATGTTGGTTTTACAAGGTCAATCCAGTCAACCCAATGTGTTTTTAGGGATAATTTACTAGGTTTGAGATAGGTTAGCTAAAGGGATAACAAGCTAAGAAAGTAATTAATACCCCTAAACTATATTGGGTTGACCTAGTATAACCAACTATCCAAAAGGAGTTTAAGATAAGAAAAGGAAGAATAAAAAGAAGAAAATATTGGGTGAATACTCAAGGGAGGAGAAATAACTTAGGGAAAGGTTTTGGTATCTAGTTGGATTGATATTAATGTGGAAAAAAGAGACAAAAAACCTATAAAACACCAAAGGTATGCCCACCCCTTTCCTAGTATACCCCTTAGGGCATACACTCATAGAGATTGAGTCTCCATGGGTTCTTACAAGATGTAAAGCATAAATATTTGATAAAAGTTGAAAATATTGTGTATACACAATAATTAACTTAAATATGTTACTAGCATCCATGCGTCAATCATACATTACATAATCACTTCTCTTCCCACATTGGGATAATTACGTCTAGCATGATATCCCCACTCAGAGTTATTCCATGGTGGATTATGTAGGCAAAACTTAGAGACACGAGGTTTATAGGGTCAGTTCAACCACCATAATCCATCCAATTCATTTCATCCACATTTTATACTGTCATTTAATCAAAGTGTTATATCTCCTTATCATTGCTTGCAAATATCAATTTTGTAAATCTTTATCACAAATTGGACAATCTATATTTTTAATTTTATGGCCTATGGATTACCATCATTGGTATATATCATTCCCAAATCTACTTTTTAGACCCTTGAGTCCAATAATAATCGAAGCATTCAATTTATAAGGTGGGAAATCACTTTTTCCAATATCTTCTCTAGAATTTAATAGCTAGGGGTTAATAGTTTTACACATATAATATACAACTTTGTAAACATTAGTATTGAGATAAGTATCTATATTATTTATGATAGTTTTATCATTCTCATCCCTAATTCAAATCGTTCTTCATCCATTTTTTTTTCAAATTTCTAGAAACATTGAATCAATTCATTCTAAATTTGTTTTCAAAATCTTTTAATAATCACTCAACGCAAAATCCATAATCATTTAAAAAATTAATACCTTTTTCTATTTATAAATCCATAATTTATTATTGTTATGATATATCATTCCCACACCTGCTCAATTGACCCTTGATTCATTAGCAAAAAATAGTAATTGTGCAATCTTTGAATGGTTAAATTATTGATTTTAAAATAAATACTCTAGTTTTAATTAACTAGGGGAAACCCTTTTATGCCACCAACATCTTGAAAATTTGACATCAATATTGAAGTAACTTGATTTATCATTCATCATCCTCATGTCAACCATTTATTATTTTCATCAATTTTATATGTTTGTCCATTTCTCACACAAATCCTTGAGGGGGCATCATCATACTCATTTTCATTCATTTGGGGTAATTTTTTCCTTTTATATCATCAACATGTTACTTCTTCTACAATTATTTGAAATATTATTGACTTGCAACACCATCTCAAAGAGGGGCAAATGTAAACACCTAAATTTTAGTTAGTGTCAAAATTCACCTAATCTATTTAATAATTCTTCTTAAATTAATAAATCACATTTCCTCTTAAAAATCAAATAATTAAATAATTAACATATTGAATAAGTCAATTGTTCACCCTTATATCCTTATTTTAAATATTTAATTCTATATTTTACACCTATTAAAACCTCTATCACCTTTTTCTCCCTCATCCCAACCAAATACCCAAAGTTATCCCCTTTTTATAACTCATCCCCTAAGTTGTCAAGCAAATTGACTAAGTCTTGTTGAGTCAGCTAACCAACCCCACTCTTCTCTCAACCAAGTTGAAAAGGTTTCCATCCTCATGGATGATGACTCATCCTCAACTATTGATCATTTTGAGAATTGAAAAATTACAAATGATCCTCCACCATTGGATCCTTTTCCAATATTCTGTAAATAGGCTTGTAAATCTCAATTTTTAATCATCCCTTGCCATCGCAAATCTTGGGAGATCACACTCATACTCACAATCGTAATCATAGATTTAAATAATCACAAAAAAAAAAAAAGTGAATAAAATTCATTTTTTTAACCAAAATTCTGCCCATTCTCTACTTTCATTGTAGGAGTGAGCGCCACATACTTGAAAGAGAAAATTAGATACACTTCATAATGGAGAAATATTATATTCAAAATGTGAAGTTTTGATTGTTGTTTTCTTCATTTATTGATCTAGATTGATTGAATTTTATCTTAAATTGTTATTAGTTTAATTTATTTTTATACTAAATTTAGTTCATACACTTAGCTTAGTGTGCCACTCCCTTTGGTTGTCCTCCATAGTTTTCCTTATGATCATAATTAGATTCTTCTTGGTGGACTCTACAAGTCCATTACCTCATGGATAGTAATTAAAGGAGGTAATAAGGTATATTCCATGGTTAATAAACCATTAGTTCACCTTTATACTACTGAAGTCTATTGTACTATTTGATATGATGGTGGAGGGAAGCCCAAATTTGGTCACTATACTATCATAAAACTCCAAAATTGATTTCTCATTTGCCTCTTTAAGTATAAATACCTATACCTACCTAGTAAAGTAGTCCATAGTAGTCAATACCCAATTTTTTGATACAATATATGGAGGGTAAATCATACCTACAAATTCTAGGCCCCACTTCATGAAGAGCTACTCCACTTGAATATGCTTTAGGGGCAAGGCATCTAGTGTTTGCTTTCCTATGAACATAGTACATTTATGGCACTTCTTAACCTAAGAGTGGGAATATTTAAAAAAAACATGGACAAAACTAGCCTCCTCTTATGATCCTTACTGCTATATTCTTGGCTACAAAGTTCCCTCTTATAGGACCATCATGAAACTCATCGAAGAGTTTGTCAACTTGGCTAGTTTCTACATACCTAAAGAAGATGCCATCAAGATCATTTTTTAAAAACACCCCATCAATAAATATATAAGGGATAAATTTAAGTCTATATTTCCTTCTTATTATCCTATTTAGGCTTATAGGACATTCTCCCATTTGAAGGAATCTCACCATATATTGATGATAGCTAGTAGGATATGTAGGTGCAGTTGCTTTGGGTTCAATTTACATTTCTAAAACAACTTATTTATCCTCATTCACAAATGCATCCAAATTTTAACACATTACCCTACCTCTTACCATCTTGGTGACCTTTACTTATATATCATATTACATGCATTTTTTCACCCAACTTGCTCTCTTTTCACACAAGTGTTTGTTAAGAATGAAGTCTTTGATTCTAGGGTAAACCACCATGACATAGATTTTGTTATTTTACACCATGTGTCTGAATTTCTTGAGACCTCTCATGAATTCAGGTAATTTTTTTTAAAAACATATAAATTTCTTCATACCCCTCTAATTCTTGGCTAAATAAGGCTACAAGCTATTTAATACCCTCAATGTTTTGCTACATAAGCATTGCAAAAATAATATCATTGGTTGAGAAGGAATATAAGAAGAATCACCTTGTGAAATCAAGGTTGAGGAGGGTGGGTGCTTGGGAAATGGCCTATTTGATGGCTTCAAATATTATTTTCCCTTACTTATCTCATGAAAAATCCTTGTGTTTCTTGAGCATGAGGGTTAGAGGTCTTACCAATTCTATAAAATTGGGGCTAAACCTCCTAATAAAGTTGATTTTTGCTATGAAACTCTAGAATCCCTTCTTATGTTTGGGTAGTGATAGATCAAGGATTGCACTTATCCTCTTAGGGTCTATATAGAGGCCTTTTTTGATGTATGTCCTATAGGTCTGCCCTCATGGACTATAAAAATACACTTTTCAAGATGTAAGGAGACCCCATACTACCTATACCTATTAAATATCAATGTTAAATGTGTCAAGTGATATTTTGGATTTTTGAAGAAGACTATTATGTCACGAAGGTAGATGAGCACCATATCATTGATGAGTCCTTGGAAGGCTACATCTATTTCCCTTTGGAAGGTGGCCCCTATATTGGACAGTCCAAATGACATCTTATTATAAGCATAAATGCCCCATTGGTTAGGAATTTAGTCTCGTATTGGTCCTCCTCTTTCAATAACACTTGATTATGTTGTACCCAATATCCCCTCTTTCTTTATAGAAATGGGGACCCACTTTTTTTAGACTATGGTCTTGAATTTTATCCCCTCTTTTATATGTTTATGAAAAACTTGGGAACTTTTCATACTTTAGAAAAATGACATTAGTATTGTGTTCATAGTCTAATTCTTTCTATCGAACTTATTCTATTGGTATTATGCTTTTAGGCTTATCTTTATCATAATTGTGCAATTTGTCTTTGTCAATTAGTTTATTCATTATCTTATTTTAAGCTACTAAATTCCTTAAAACTTTGTGTTTTAGACTTATTATTGTGGGAATTTTTGTGGACTTATCTTTATCAAAAAAATTATTTTAGAAATTTTGTCTAGAATAATTCCTTCAATGGAATTGGGTCTGTGGTCTTTTTTCCATGATAATTTTGCACAATGAAATAGACATGCCCTTTAATATTTGTGCAACATACTATTAAGGACTTTTGTCTTAGGCCTTTGTGCTTCAAACATACCCTTCAATACTTTTGTCCCAGGACTTTCCCTTTAGACCTACCCTTTTGGACTTTTGTCTTGAGATTTTTTACCTTTAGACCTACCCTTGGTACTTTTATCTTGGGCCTTTGGGCTTTGGACCTACCCTTTAGGACTTTTTTTCTAAGCCTTTTTTCCTATAAGCATATCCTTTGGGACTTTTGTATTAGGCCTCTTACCTTTCAGACTTACCCTTCAAGACTTTTATCTCAGACATTTTATCTGATGGAATTGGGTCTTCAAGAGAATTTTTGTGGACATTTTATCTAAAATAATTCCCTTACATAGAAAGACTAGAATGTTTCCCTCACAACAATTGCCCTAAAATAATACCCTACATCCAAGTGGCACACACATGAGTACCTTTTTAACATTAGCTTAGATTTAGGATTTATTTGTATTTGAATTATGTTCTAAGATATTTTTTGAGACCTAAGTTATATATATGAACTAATTCATTTTCATTTATGATTGTAGAGTAGAGTGAACTAGGAAATGACAAGTGTTAAGATTGAAAGGAGGTAAGTCAATTTGATGGTCATGTGGATGTCTTTGATGGTTGTAAGAATGTCAAAATTAAACTCAAAGATAAAAGGTTTAGGTTTAAATTTTTATGGTCATATGGATGTCATTGAAGGTCATGAGACCATCTTTGAAAAATTTAAGAACATGAAAATTAGGCTCATCAACTAAAAGAAATTGGATTAAATTATGATAGTCATGTGGATGTCATTGATAGCCATGAAGACATCTTTGATGATTGTGAAAACATCAAATTTAAGATCAAAAATAAAATGCTAAGGGATTTAATTATGATAGTCATGTGGATGTCATTGGTGGTCATAAAGATGTCATTGACAGTCATGTGGATGTCAAATTTAAGCTCATAAATTAGCCATTTTGAAATCAAAGGTTAGTGGGCCTAGATAGATCGATGGCCAACATTGATCCATATAATTAATTTGATGGTATCAGATTGATAGATAATTTTCAAAGAAAAAATGATGTGATCAGTGTTAATCTCTTAGGATTTAATGAGTTAAAGAACTAAAATCAATGAACTATGTTAACTTGAGCACATATGATCGATGATGTGAGATCAACATGGAAAATTCAAAGGTCCTAAAACTAGTGAAGGTTTTTCAAGTGGCATAACTTTTTTTTTATCCAAGACTATAAGGATCATAGAGGCCCCATAGAGCTACCAGGTGGCATGGTCACATTCTATCATGCATAAGATCAAATAGTGCTAGTTGATAGTGGACTTTTCAAAGATCCATACTCAATTAGGTTTTGACACATGCCTTAGGATAGTAGTCATATTTTAAAATATAGAAAACATAATGGCATGGATAGAGTATGTGTATATTTTGAAACTTTATCTATATTTATTGATGGCTATCGAGTCTCATAGTTAAGCTAGATCAGGAATATGAACATGCATTCAAATATGAAATTAAAGATATGGAAATATAAAAAGAAAAATTTGTAGTTACATGACATATCAGAGGTAAATTAAGTGAACATTATCAATTATTTTGAGTTAAGACACTATAAATCCTTCCAAAGGGATATTCTATAAAGTCATAGGTGATCATGTAATGCATAGTTTAGTTAGATTGGTCACAACTAACAATTGTGTCACTAGTTCTAAAAATTGGTAAAGTAGTACTTGTTTTAGATGAATGTCTGAGTTCCATTTTTAGGTGAATAATCTAAAAATATTAACAGGTTGTTCCCAAAACCTGTAAAATGAGGTATTGTCATGCATTTTGAGCTATAACTATAAAAAGTGCCTTTATACACATGCACATTTTGCATAACTTTTTCAAAGACTATTTTAAATTGATAACTACAATTAGACCCTTATAAAAATTTTAGACCATAGTTAGAACCCAAGTTTTGAATATCACATGTAATGACCTTCCATGAACTTGGAGGATGAGGTGACCCCTTCCATAAGTGTATATAAATAATTGTAATCCAACTTGGATTTTTGTCATAGAATTTTAAATACATGAGCAACATCAATTTTTATCTTCAATGAATGTATTTATGTATTTTCTTTCCAATTTATGTGTAATTAGTTATTAATTTATTTGGTTTTATGTTTCAATAATATTTAGTGTGTAATAGCTATGAATGGATTCTTGAGTGACTTGATTGATGTAATAATATGGAGATGTGTAATAGCTTTTGAAAGATTGGTGAATTATATTGATTAAGTCAATTGGGATGAATTGATTCATAATTATGATTATGCATAAATTCTTTCTTGGATGTATTTTTCTATATGTGTGAAAAAGCTACCTTAGATACTTTACTAGCCCAAGCCATAATCTCTTGATTAAGGGTGTGTAATAGTTACCCTAAAAGAGACAACCTTTGTCTAAGGCTTGTGAATTTCCTACATAATTATCTCTTTAGACTTCTTAGCCATGTTTGATTGTGTGTGTGTGCAATTGTTACTAATAATAGGAATAGGTTTTGAGAGAACTTGTCCTTTTAAAAACCAACTAGGGAAGTAATTCTTGAAAACCATAGAGCCTTATTTTAGGCCTTACCCTTCCCTTATTTTTGAGTTTATTTTGAGATATACCCACTTTAGATTAAAAACCAACTACCCTTCCAAATCACATAGATATTCACTACCCTTATTATGAACCACACCTCCATCCAAAAAGAAAATTTTAACAACCAACATGCCCTACCAGTTATTCCATCGATAGGTTGTTCAAACTACATACCTATAAATCATGCCTTAGAGTGGATTTTAACTCCATTGAGATCTTAAAACATTAGATGTTACCTCATTACATTGTGGTATTCATAAAACCCACACCAATAATTCATTGGTGCTAGAAGGAAGGCCACACCACCAATAATAGCAGTTATCCTTTGCATAGAGTTGTACTGAAGTCACCCAGGAGAGTGACTAGATCTAATTCCTATGCTAGTTTTTTATTCTTGCACCTAAAAAATCATAGGAGACATATAACTATGCCAACAATCCTAATTCAAAACAATCCACCTCCTCTAGTAGGGAACCCCTTACATGTAAGGAACCCTTTACTTGTTAACCAACTAATGGCTCAACCCTAGTTAGTTGGATTTTTTATTACCATCCTAGGATAAGTGCATGATTTACCTCAAAATTCTGAAAAGTACTTACCATCCTTTTTTCCTAAAAGAGCAAGGACAACAGAGGACATATCATATCCTTCAAAGTTTCTTTATGATTAATGAATGTTATCCATGAGGATGTTGCATGCAGATTATTCACTTTTAATTTAATAGATGCTACTTATGATTGATATTTAAGTCTAATGGAAAATTCTATCACTTCTTGGGATTAATGTCAAATAGCTTTTCTTATGTAGTTTGGATAGCTCACCAATCCTAGTTTGGTATACTAATACTTTACCAACATGAGGAGAGAACCTAATGAGCCCATCCATGATTTCATACAAGGTTCCAAAATATGTACAACTATTTAATCTCGAAGTACAAACCAGATGAGCCATTAGCATTGGAGATGTACAATAATTCCCTAGACCCAATCACTATCATGTTCTTAAGAAGTGTAGTTATTGCCAATAGTTTGACATTAGCATATGAAGAATCTATTAATATAGATAGGTAGATTAATCCTTAGATGCCTAGTGTACCTAATGTCAATAATGAATTTACAACATTGAATCTAATACCACATGTGAAGTAGAATGTTCCCACATTCAACCAAAATCAATTGTACACACTACCTTCATTGACATAGACAACACAACTAAATTTTATCTTTCTAAATAATCATAGGACAAGTAATGGTTAATAGTAGAATCAATAATTAGCTATACTCCCCATTTTTATTTTAAAAGTTATTAATTATACAAAGGTATAACTATATTCTATCTAGAAGATGGTTCAAAAGTTGAGAAATGACTTCTTAAATATGCAAAGGAAGTTGGGAAGTGTTAATGGCCCAACTAGAAATTAGAATGCTAGATTTGAGAGATATAACAAACCATACAATAGGCTTGAATAGCCTAAAAAAATTCTAAATATCAACATGGCAAAAATGGCTCTTCCCAATTTGTGTAAAGTTCACAACACCTCTCAACATGATGAGCTTGATTATGTATAATTCTGTGTGGCATTCAAAATCTTTCAAAGAGAAGTAGTTAAGCAAGACTAGATGAATAATCCACTAGAATCCCACCTAGATCCTAGATCTTCAAGCACCACTATATTATTCAAAACTCACAAGTTTACCTTCCCAAGCAAAGATGACAATGAACCAAAACACAATATGCACAAATTTCATTCTTTTCATCAGTTTTTGAGAGGTGAATAGAATCTAAGGAATAAGCAACCAATTATAAAATCAACTCTTCCAAATACCACAATGATTCTTCCTAATCTTAAATTAGACAATAATCTACCCCCTCTAAAGGGTAATGATAAGTAACAGAGCAAGGAAGAGTCAAGCAAAGGAGGATACAAAATTATTGAGGATATGAAGAAGATCAAAGTGAATATAACTCTTCATAAAATAACATATATGCCCCAATAAAAGGAGCTATAATGGAAGTCTGTTATTGGAAAATCTCTTATGGAAAGAACTAAAGCATCTACAAAGAAAACAAAGGCTGTTGATGTCAATGTCATCTACAAGAGTAAGCTAGAAGTTCCACCTTTTCTACTGACTATCAAGGAATTCTATAAGAATATTCATAATTTTTTAGTTGATTCTAGATCATCTTCAACTATCATGCCCACATCCATATGTCAGAATCTTTATCTTACTTTGACTCCTTCAAAGAAAATTGTTTCACAACTAGACAAAATAATAGTACTAGTAGTTGGAGAATTGACCAATATGCACATTCAAGTAGCATCTAAACCATGAGTCTAAATGACTATTGATATTCTATTGGTAGATATACCCTAAGGCTATAAACTATTATTAAGCTGGGATTGGTCTAAAACACTCAATAGATATCTCTCTATAAACTTCTCTCATATGTGGCTGCCATAGAGAGGAATTATGAATCAAATCAGAATTGACAAAGAGTCAAGGATGAAGTATCCCATTATGGAATACAATTTCAAGAATGAAGAGGTAAAGTATGAGTCACCCAACCTTGGTATTTATACTTTTACTACTTAGAATCAAGTATAGAAGTTAAAACCTAAAGTTTCTAATCAGTTTTGGAATCTACACTTTCATGGTGCTAGATCCAAACAAGGATTAGTTATGAGAATTAAGATAATTGATCCATAATGTAAAAGGATCTTGACAACATACAAGTTGAAATTTCCATGCATGAATAATAGAGTTGAGTATGAGGCTTTAGTTCTAGGACTACATTTTGCACTCAAGAATAATGTGAAGAAAATTTTAGTATTTGGTGACTCAGAGCTAGTGGTCAATCAAGTTAGAAATAAATACCAATTTAAGTTATATTATTTTACAAGATACAAACATAGATCATGGGAACTAATTGAAAGATTTGAAGTTTTCAACGTAGTATCACTTCCTAGAGAGCAAAATCAAACCACTAATTCATTAGCTATTGTTGCTACTAATCTAGAGTTGTTACAAGAATCTAAGGTAAAGAAGTTTTAAATTGAATTAGTACCTTACCCCTCTATTTCAGATAATTTAGAAAAAATTTAGGTCTTTGATGATGGCCAATATATTATTTAGTTATTAACTAGTTTAAGGGAATTTGAATCCAAAATCATCAATGACAAGGACATTAATCACCTATGTCAAGAGGAATTAGACAAATAAGGCATTCTCTAGCTTAAAGAGAATCAAATTCTAGCTAGGTTGATCTCCTTGGAAAGACCATTTGACATAAACCTTCAATCTCAAAAACTCAGGCAACCTAAGGTCAATGAATTAGATTTAGAAGGGAAAATATAAGAGATGAACATAGATCACATTATGTTAATATAGGCCTTAGTTGCACCCCAAAGGAAACACAATGAGTGAAGGATTTAATTGCTCAATATAGGGACATCATTTCTTTTACAGATGAAGATTTGAAAGTATATGACCTGTAGGTCATCACTCATAAAATCACCTTAAATTTAGACCATAAACCATTTAGGTAGAGGCAAAGGCCAATCAATCTTATTTTGGATCCTCTCATTTAGAGATAAGTGGAGAAGATGTTAAATTCAAAAATAATCTTTTCAATAAGACATTCTACTTGGGTTGCCAATTTGGTCCTAGTAAGAAAGAAGAATGGTGAGATCATTTTATGTATATATTTTAGGAACCTGAATAAGGATTTTGAAAAGGATAATTATCCTCTACTTTCTTTGGATAAAGTGATACAAATAGTAAGTGGTTCTAAAATGATGTCCTTCTTAGATAGATTTTTAAGCTACAATTAGGTACTAGTACAATCTAAAGACAAAATGAAGATGGTGTTCATTACAAAGTGGGGAACTTAGACATATAAGAGGATCCTATTGGACCTAATAAATGTAGGATCAAAATTTCAATGTGCCATGGATCATGCTTTCAAATGAATAATAGGAAAATGCATAATCATTTACATGGATGATCTTACAATGTTCTCAAAGAATCAAAAATATCACATAAGTCACCTAAAGTACATATTTGAGAGATGTAAAAGGTTTGGTGTTTCATTAAACCCAAAGAAGAACATATTTGGAGTGATTGAAGGCAAGATTTTGGGGCACATCATCACCAAGGATGGGATAACCATTGATCCATATAAAATTTAGGTTTTTTCTAAAATTACAGTGACCAAACAACAAGAAGGAGCTTAAATCATTCTTGAGAAAGATTAAATTTATAAGGAAGTTCATCTTAGGATTTGCAAAAATCATTAGACCTCTAAACACCATGCTCAAGCAAGATGTCAAAATAGAATGGATAGTTGAAGCTCAAAAATCCTTTCAAGACATTAAAGATGCTATATCACATGCTCCAATAATGATCAATCTAGATTTTATGAAATATTTCTACTTATACTCATTCTCTTTAGAGCATATGATTGTATCTATCATCACATAGAAGGAGGAGATTGAGCATCCAATTATATTTATGAGAACAAATCTAAAGGATGTGGAGCTTAGATATTATATGGTTAAAAAATATATTTTTACCCTTGTTAACGCAGTAAAGAAGTTTTGGCATGACATCTTAAGTAATAAAACCATTACCATTGTACTTGATCCTATAGTCAAGCTCACCCTATCACAAAATTAATTAGGAGAACATTGAGGTAAATGGATGGCCAAGATGCAATAATTTTACATAGAGATCAAGATTGTAAAGATCATTTGGGTCCAAGCTATTATTTATCTTATGACTGAACTAGATCCATGCATTACCATTAAATATGTATGTGAAGCTCAAGTGTCAAAATGAGAGTGGTATACTGATATAATATAATATTTATTGATAGGAAATTATCCCCTAGAGCTTAATAGATAAAGAAAAATATCTTTAAGGATCAAAGCTACTTATTACATGATCAAGGAGGAAGTCCTCTACAAAATAAATTATGAAGGTATTTATCTCAGGTGTGTATATACAGATGAAGCTAAAGAAATTTTATATAACTTGCATCAGAAGATAGGCAGTGGTCATCCTTCTAATAATACCACATCCCATAAGATCTTAAGAATAGGCTATTACTAGCCAATAATTTTCAAGGATTTTCATGCTCGTGTGAGAACATGCCATGAATATCATTCTCTATCCAAGAGGGAGGTACATGTAGCAATGCCTTTACAACAAATTATTAAAGGAAGGTCATTCACCTAATGGGGTTTAGACTTCATTAACATCATCAACCCAAACTACTTGGTAGGCCATAAGTTTTTGTTTACTTCTATAGACTACTACACTAAATGGATCGAATCTATATCCAAAAATAATTGTCTATCAAAAGATATGATTCACTTCTTGGAGGAATACATAACAACTATATTTGGCACACCTATTTATCTATTTTATGATAATGGACCAAATTTTATATCAATAAAATTTATTGAGTGGGTACATGACAACTAGATTATTATCTAGTCATCTTCTAACTATTACCCTCAGGGAAATGGAATGGAAAAATCAATGAACAAAAATATGATCAATGCAATTAATAAATCAATAGGGGATAAACCTAGAGACTAGCACAATTTATTGAAGTATGCCCTTTAGGAAGATCAAACAAGATAAAAACAAGCCCTTAAAGCTTCACCCCATCTATTAATGTATGGACACAAGCATGCATTCCTAATTAGGTTGAATTTACCCACTTAATAGTTCTTTTAAGACTACATGGAGCCAAGTGATAAAGCAGAATCAAGATTGTTAGACATAATAGAAATGGAAAATTCAAGGATTGAGGCCTTACAAACATTCAACAAACACCAAGATATGATCAAGAGTTAGTTTGATAAGAAATTAAAATTCAAAGCATTCAAGATTTTAGATCTAGTGCTACTTTCGGATAAAGTCCATGAGAAGAAAGGATAACATGACAATTTTGCCCCATTATGGATTAGACCACACCAAATTTTAGAGATCATGAGTAATAATGCATTTCATCTGAAGGACCTCAACAACAATGAACTTACATATATAGTCAATGGAAAGTTCTTGAATAAATACTTTAGGGCCTCACCATCTATAGATATTATTGATTAATGAGGGATATATGAATGTATTTGTAAGATTAGATTAGATTTTTTGCTTTCATAGATTAGTTTCCTTCTTTTATTTTTTTTCTTTCATATATTAGTTTCTTGCTTTCTAGATTAATCTTTCCTGATTTTAGTATTTTGATTTCATAGATAAGTTTCCTACTTTCTATATTAATCTTATTGCTTTTATTTTTTTCACTTATATAGATTAGTTTCCTAATTTATAGATTAATCTTTCTTGCTTTCAGTATTTTCTTTCATAGATTATATGTCATGATTTCTACATTAGATTTCAGTGCTTTCTTAGTTAAATTCCTTAATTTCTTAGATATGTTTTTATTTTCTTTCTCTAATGATCAAAATTGTGTTTTATCTAACTATAACCAAGTTAAAATCCAAACCAACTAAGCTTATGACTTGTAGAAAAGGGGAAAATTAAAATCTATGTAATTTGGGACTAGTTTATATATTAGGTGTATGTTTGTGTTATTGAGTCTTTAAGAAGGTAGGTAATTATGAATTATTATCTATGGTTTCATAATTGAATACTTTTACCAAGCATGTGGAAGTTTCTCTCAGAGTACTTCATGCAAATTTAGAAAGTTTTCTTATTTTATTGGATCAAATGTACTTATCACATTAAATATCTATTGGAAATGACAATTCTAGGTATATGTGTAGCTGGTAGGGACATTTTAGTAATGATCTATTTTATAATTATACCAACTCACTGGGAATACAACTCTTCACTTTTCATTAAATAATAAAAGAAACAAAATAAATAAAGAACCAATGAATTCAAAAGAGCCAAAAGAAAATCTAAAATAATCAAAAGGCTCACATGATGAAATAAGGTCAATGTACCACACATCATGATTAAAATAAAATAATGGAATGAGAAGAGAAGGAGCCTAAGGTATCTCTATCAGGGTTATGGATGCCTAGATGGCAATAGAGCAATGCTTGAGATTCCATTGTTTTATGCTTTAATAGATACTATAATGAAACCTACAACCTCATCAAATCCTTTGAAAAAATCATCACAAGGGCTAAATAAATTACACATTTTAATACACACAATTTTAAGAAATTGGAAGAAAATTATGTTGTGTGAAGGAACTTAGGAGTCTCATCCATGTTTCTAATTTAAATTAGTCAATATTCTTTTGGGACACATGTTACAAACTAGAGTTCTAGGTTCTTAAATACACAGGAATATTCCCCCTGTGATTTTCCATTTGTCTTACACAACATCCCCTCTTTATTTACAAAAATGGGAAGCCACTTTTTTTAGAATATGGTCTTGAATTTGATCCCCTCTTCTATATTTTTATGCAAATTCTAGGAGAAGATTGACTATTGGACTTTTCTTACTTTAGCAAAATGGCATTGGTATTGTGTTCATAGACTAATTATTTCTATTGGGATTAATCTATTGGGCTTATGTTTTTAGAATCATCTTTATCAAACTTGTGAAATTTGTCTTTGTCAGGTATTTCATCCATTATCTTATTTTAAGCTACTAAATTCCTTCAAACTTTATGTTTTGGAATTATTGTTACTAGTTTTTTTGTCACAAACTTACCTTTGTTGGGAACATTATTGTAGATATTTTGTCTAAAACATTTCCCCCAAAAAAATTAGGTCTATAAGTTTTTAAATATAGGCATTTTACCCAATGAAATAGACATTCCCTTCGATATTTGTCAACCATACCCTTCGGGACTTTTGTCCCAGGCCTTTGCCCTTCAAACCTAACCTTTGAGACTTTTGTCCTAGGCCTTTGCCATTCAGACCTACCCTTTGGGAATTTTTCCCCAAGCCTTTTTCCCTTTGGACCTACCCTTCAAGAATTTTGTCCTGGGCCTATGTCCTTCAGACATACCATCAAGTACTTTTGTCTTGGGCATTTTTCCCTACGAGCTTATCCTTCAAGACTTTGGTCTTGGGCCATTTGCCCTTCAAACTTACCCTTCAAGACTTTTGTCTTAGACATTTTTTTTGATGGAATTGGGTCACTGGGATAATTATTGTGGACATTTTATATGAAATAATTCCCCTAATGAAACAATTTACACATATATAAATCCTACAACCTTTCCCCTATAACAATTATCTCGAAACAATACCCTACTACCAAGTGGCCACACATGAGCATTTTTTTAACATTATCTTAGACTTAGGATTTATTCATATTTAAATTGTGTCCTAATATATTTTTAGAGACCTAATTTATATATATTCTTTAATTTATTTTCATTTATGATTGTAGAGAAAATTAAACCAAGAAATGACATGTGTCAAGATCGTAAAGAACTAAGTTGATTTGATAGTTATGTGGACATCTTTGATGGTCATAAGAACATAAAAATTAAGATCATAGATAAAAGGTTTAGGTTTAAATGATGATGGTCAAATATATGTCATTGAAATTTGTGAGGATGTCTTTGATGGTCGTATGAGCATTAAATTTAGGCTAAAAATTAAAAGACATTAGATAAATTATGATAGTCACGTGGACATCATTGATGGTCATGAGGATGTTTTTGATGATTGTAAAGATGTCAAATTTAAGATCTAAAAGAAAATTATAGGGGATTAAATTTTTATAGTCATGTGGATGTCATTGATGATCGTGAGAACATCATGGATGGTTGTGCAGATGTCAAATTTAAGCTCATAAATTAGCCATTTTGAAATCAAAGGTTATTGGGCCTATATAGATTAATGGCCAACATTGATCCATATAATTTATTTGATGGTGTGAGATAGAAAGAGACTTTTTAAATAAACAAGGATGTGACAATTGTCAAGCTCATAAGAGTCAATGAGTCAAATCACTAAAATCTATGAACCATGTCAACTTGAGTACAGATGATCAATGATATGAGATCAACATGAAAAATTAAAAGGTCTTAAAAATAGAAAAAGGATACCAAGTGGAAAAAGGTATTTGATCTAGGACTATAAAGAGCATAGAGGCCTTATAGATCTGCTAGGTGGCATGCTCACATTCCATCATGTAGAAAATTGAATGATGTAAGTTGATAGTGGACTTTTCAAAGATCTAAACTCAATCAGGGTTTGGCATGTGCCTTAGGACAACATCCACATTTTAAAAGATAAAAAATAGAATGACATGGATAGAATATGTATATATTTTTACACTTGAGCTATATTTATCAACATCCATTGGGTCTCATAGTTTAGCTAGATTAGGAATATGAACACACATGCAAATATGAAATTGAAGATATGACAATAGAACAAGAAAAGGTTGAAATTACATAGAATATTAGAGGTAAATTAAGTGAAAACTATCAATTATTTTGAGTTAAGACCCTATAAATCCTTCCAAAGGGATATTCTATAAAGGCACAGGTGAGCATGTAATGCACAGTTTAGTTAGATTGGTCACAACTAACAATAGTGTCATTGGTTCTAAACATTGGTAAAGTGGTACTTATCTTAGATGCATGTATAATTTCTATTTGAAGGTGAATAATATTAAAATATTATAAATTTATTCCCACAAAATATAAAAGGATGTATTATCATGAAGTTCAATATATAATTATAAAAAGTGCCTTTATACACATGCATATGTTGCATAACTTTTGCAAAGGCTATTTTAAACTAATAACTACAATTGGACCCTTCTACAATTTTTATACCATAGTTAGAACTCAATTTATAAATATCACATGTAAATACATTTCATGAACTTGGAGGATGAGGTGACCCCTTCCCCAAGTATATATAAATAATTATAGTCTAACTTGGATTTTTGTCACAGAATTTTGAATACAAGAGAAACATCAGTTTTGATTGTTAGTGAATGTGTTTGTGCATTTTCTTTCCTATTTATATGTAATTAGTTGTTACTTTCTTTGGTTTTATTTTTTAATAATATTTAGTTTTCAATAGCTTTAAATGGATTCTTGACTAACTTGATTGATGTACTAATCTATATATGTGTAACAATTGTTGAAATATTGGTATATTATATTTATTAAGTGAATTGGGTTGAATTGATTCATAATTTCAATTTTGCTTGAGTGCTTTCTTTGATGTAGTTTTCTATGTGTGTGCAAAAGATGCCTCAGATATTTCACTAGCTCAAGCCATAATCTCTTGATTAAGGGTGTGAAAAAGTTACCCTAAAAGGGGAAACTTTGTTTGAGGCTTGTGAATTTATTACATAGTTATCTCCTTAGACTTCTTAGCCACATCTAACTATGTGTGTGCAATTACTACCAGCAATAGGCATAGGTTTTGAGATCACTCATCCTTTTAAAAACCAACTAGAGAAGTAATTATTGAAAATAATAGAACCTTCTTTTCTACCTCACCCATCCCTCCTTTTTGAGGTTGTTTTTAGATATACCCACTTTATATTAGAAAAAAATCACTCATCCAACTCACATAGAGATTAACTAACCTTATTATGAACCATACCTTCAATCAAAAAACCCTTATAAATAACCTACACACCCTAACAGCTATTCCATTGATAGGTTATTTAAACCACATATCTACAACTCAGGCTTTGGAGTAGAGTTCATCTCCATTAAAATCCTAAAATGTTAGAGTCTACCTCATTACACTATGGTGTGCATAATGGATTGTAACTTAAGTATCCATAAAGCAAGGATAAATGTTTTGAACCCAAAACCTTTTGAATAATATGATATATGGATGGCAAAGGGTAGTGGTCTCTCAATGACACCTTGTTGAGATCCCTAAAGTCTATACATAGCCTTATCTCACCCATTTTCATTCTTCATACGCACAAGATTAGTCTCCTATGAAGAGTGTTTGATGGGGAAGATGATTTTGGATTTAATGATTTTAATAAATTATTTCTTCATGAGGATCTCAATCTTAGGGTTGACTAATCTTTGTTTTTGTCTCACAAGATTAGAACTTGCCTCCAACTCTATGGTATGTTAGGACAAACTAGGGTCAAAC
Organism: Torreya grandis; assembly: GCA_037957365.1. NCBI lineage: Eukaryota > Viridiplantae > Streptophyta > Pinopsida > Cupressales > Taxaceae > Torreya > Torreya grandis. The sequence goes on along the minus strand of JARHVA010006702.1, from coordinate 177,148 downwards.
CCATTTATGTCATTGCAATCCCAATAAAATATGTCTTCAAATTATTGACATAACTCTATGAAGGCTGAATTCTCCTCCTTTGTGTTCACTCTTCCTAACTTGAGCATCCTATACTTGAAAATGGTGACCTTCTCATAGTGTTCCTCTTTTGTTGATATACTAACTTTATCTTTCCTTAGCTGGTCATATTCATTAAATATATTTTATAAGGTCACAAATACCTTAGGTAAATTTTTTCATCCTCAATTGGAAAATATGATCACCATAACTTTTTTATAATCTACCTTGGTTTATTGAGTATAATTCTGCCTCCTACTGCAAGAAACATTCTATCTACTTATCATTTTTTAATGCCTACCATCTAACCTCATTATCAAGGACTAAATGTATGCATACTATAATTTTTTGAGACCATTATTTGATGTCATTAACCTAAATTGGAATTTCATACTGATTTATTATGGCTTCCAACCAGTCTACATGTTTATTGGCATCTCTTGGGATTGAGCAAATGTCAAAGGCCTCAAAGTATTCTAAGAGGTCCCAATTTTTTTTTTAATATTCATTCAATAGTGGATTATTTATTACATGATAAAATCTCACATAATGTAATACTAACTAAATATCTACCATGGATTTTATGAGATTAATGCCTCTCCTTCTTTCCCTTTGCATCCTATGGATGAGGGTCTCATACTCTATTGTGTTGCATGTGTAGCTGAATTGAAACCTCAGGGCAGAAAAGTATCTTTGTTTGGAAGGAGAGACAATCATGACACTACATGAAACAATTGGATTATATATTTTTATTACTTATATATTTATAAAAGAGTGTCATCTAATGTTTACAATGATACTTTGAAGATTCTTATACCCTCGATGATCTTAAGAAGGTTTACAACTTCATTTACTCTTATGTAAGGGGATATATTCATTTTAGCTTGGTTTAGTAACTTTAAAAACTATAAAACCACCATGATATACTATTTAATTTATGTTTAAATTTCATTATGCCTCTATCCAATCCTTAAAATCCTTCTCAACTAGTTAGGAAGTTCTCATTCATGCAAACACCTAAAAATAAGCTTGAAAATGTAGTTTTAATGATATTTCTTTGTAATTTTCCTCCATACATGCCAATATTTGTGACAAAATATATGAGAATGATAATTTTATATTGTATTTATATGTTTTTATGGTATTTAAATTGAATTGGAATCTAAAAGTATGTTTATAGTCATTGATCTCCTTTGATGGTTTTTTGGTAGTTTTGAGGTGCTTAACTTCTTAAGGATTCTTCATAAAGGCTTTCCCATTGACAGATAATTAAATAACATGAAATTGGATTGGATATACCCTATCAACTAACCTAAATCCATTTTATCCATTGATCTATTTTTATAACTTCACAAGTGAAGGATGGGCCTTCTTGAGCTTGTAGGCTTGTAGGTATTTGAGACAAGTGTTTTGGGAAAAAAGGCCATAAAGTGCTTTTTTAGGATAATAAATGTATATTTTTGATATTATACATTTAATATAATGTTTTAAAGTATTTATCCAAAGAATTTTACCACTGTCTTGAAACTTGATTTAGCCCATACCTAGGTTTTGTAGGTAGTTTGATAGTTTTGGCCCTAATGGCATTCTTTTAGTGGTTTATCTTCATCACAAGGAGTATAATCACTACTTAAATATTAACCCATGTATTTAAAACATATTAAAAAATTATAATATTCATGTTCAACACAAAAATTTCACTTTATCTTAATGTTTATACCTATATCCTTGACATAATCAAGCTTAATATGCATGATCATGTTGTTTCCTTGTAGTTTTGACCTTGTGTTTAGCTTGATAAATGCCTGAGGGGATTGGTAAGGTCAAAAAAATGTTAAAAACTAATTTAACATAATTTTATTAGCTAAAAACACCTCACAACCTTAAAAACTTGCATGTCATGTCAAAAAACAATAAAACATGAGATTTCTTGCCAATGTGGGTATGATACATGGTTTCTTGCATTGATATTGGTGTTTTAGTGGCTCTTATAATTTTAGGTAATTATTTTAAACCATCATCATGCATCTAATTATCTTAAAAAATTTAATAATAGAAAAAAAATGAGTTTCTGGGATTTGATAGGTTTCTAGGAGCACCAAAGTTGTTAGTGATTGTTAAAAAAGATCCAGACCCTAAACTTAGATTTATTGCTAAAAATTTAGAGGGAATAGTAATTAAATTCAACCCATAATATAAATTTCCCTCACACTCATTCTCCTCCATGAATCAATTCCAACCAACCGATCTTATTCATTATGCCTATGACTTGATGGATATCTTGAGTTGTTTCTTGATTTGTTTGGAGATGTAGTTTTTGTTTTATCATGTGTTTGGCCTAAGGAATCCATATTTGGCCTTGAAGTGGCATAAAAGACAATGTTTATTTTGAAAACCTTTAAATTATAAATCATTATCATGGGGCATTGGAATATCTTCATGTACTTTACCTTTGTTGAAATTGTATGCTCACTTTAAAGACCTTTAATCATCAAGGAACTTGTTCATTTGGAAAAATTACCTACTATGGCTACATATAATATGTCAAATGGAGTTATTTTTTACTATTATAATTATATTTTAAAGCGTAACAAACCTCTTTTACTTGACTTTCCTTCCATTCATTACATTATGCTATGTTTGGAAGTTAAAGCAATGAACAAAGAAGTTTTCAACTATGAGTATACATTGAAATGGGTGTAATTAACATATTAACTAGGTGTACAAGTATAATTAGGCACAACACAATATTCATCAAAGGCCAAATGGTATAAAAGGACCTCATTTGAACTCTACATATGGCATTGACTCCTCACATTTGATATCCCTCAAGGGAGTCACTTTCTAAAATTACACCAAACTTTTAATAAGATGCTTGAAAATATACTTCATGAACCAATGATGCGGAAAATGATATACTCATGAATTTTCTCACTCCCAAAAATTTCTTGAAACATTGATCCTTAGGACCTATAACCTAAAAACAATCTAGTTCCATAATAAGACATTATTTCATAGCTCTATTAGGTACATGAACACTGACACCAGAATGACAAAACCTAAAAATCATTGTAGTCATCTCAACATACATAGTTTGGAGGTAAAAAAATATATGGTGGCTAACTTGGACAACAAATCTATAACTTAAGCACATTATTTCTCTTTGTTTGGCTTCCTACCTTATAAAACTGAATGCCATTAAAAATATCATATAACCTTGTGGTTGTACTTGTCACTTTCAATCATTTCTAGAGGGACTTGAATAGTTTGTCTCTATCATAGTGTTTGATATTATTCCTCTTTGATCAAATACATCTCCTTCATGGCTTCACCAATAATATAAAAAAAACAAAGAAGTATTCATTATATTCATTAGGATCTTTGGGATCCCTCTTATCCTTCTTTGATAAGGGAAATATATTTTCCCTTTGTTCAAATTCCATCTCCTCCCTATTATTGAGGTTCACCACCTTCCTCTTCCTTACCTATTAGATGGTTCCACTCTTCTTATCAACTAGTTAGATACTATAGGTAATTATAAAATAAGTAGATTTTATCTCTCATTCCTCATATTATTCATCTCTTTCACCCATTAGGGAATAATATGTTTTTTCCCTTATTCTTTTGGTGTATTTGGGTCTTTAGATTTGGATGGTAGATGAGTCATAGGAGGGGTTGTTATTATTGGTGGTTCCATTGATGCACTTAATTATATTTAGAATTGGAGAGGTGGATAAACAATAATATCCCATGGGGAAGGCTCCATTATTGGAGTTAATTTAGCCACATAGTTAAACTTTGGGTCATCTCTATAGTCATAGTGACTAATTACATGGGTGAATTTTGAGGTGTTAGAATATCTAGTTGAACTAATTATTTATTTGGAACTGGTGGAATTTTAGGATACAAAATAGAAATAGTAAACAAATTATCAAAATGTACTACCTTCTTAGGAGTCTTTATTTACTTGGTAGATGAAATAATAGATAAATCAATGGAACTAGATACAAGAATTCTAGAGGTAAATATGTATCTAGAACTTTTGTACTAGAAACAAATGAGGTAAGTGAATAAACCACCTCATTAATGTTTTGTCTCTATCCTTCTATAATTTTTATTGATCCAAAGTGTCAGTTAGGGTTTCTTCTTCTTGACCTCCCAAAATCATGGATTTTGTTTTTTCTAATTCTACCTCTTCATCATATGGGGGTGCATCCTCAATTATCTCTAGTCCTGACCCCTTCATTGTTTATTCATCTTATTCCTATTCATCATCTAGATAATCAACTAAAGATGTCACCTACTTAGGCTCTTCTTTCCATACTTCCTCTTCCTATTGGTTTTCTTCTATGGAGGGAAAACTAAGTGATGGCCTTTCTTATAACTACTTTCCCATGGAGTAAGTGGTAATATCTTTAGGTTTTCTTTGGTAAGTAAATATAGGGGGAGTGGAAGGTGGAGGAGATGGTGAAATAATTGAAGTAACTACAATGGTAGAAATCACTACTATAGGTGGTGGTAAAGAAAAGGTTGGTGGGACAACCATGGTGGAAGGAATGGATAATGGAGAATGAGATGAAAAGTTAGGGATTTTTTTGGGTAGATGTTTCATCACTAATGGTTGTGGATGTTGGAGGTGAACTTACCAAAGGAGACTTGGGAGAATTAAGAGTAGTTGGAATATTTAAGAAAGAAGATTTTATAAACTCAGGGAGACTAACCTAAGTAGAAATTATGAGGGGTGATATAGGTGTCATTAAAAAGTTCTCCTCCTCTATCTTTAGAAGGTGTGGACTTATCCTCATTTATTTACATTCCTAAAATTAAAGCAGTGTCAACTAAAGATATAGAGGGAAACTAAGGATCAAAGAGGCCATTTAAAATTTCTTTTTTTTATCTAAGGGCTAAACTCCCTCTGGGTGATTGAATATTCTTATTGAAAATATATTTATTATCTTGTTAGAGAGAGAGGTTGGTTTTGTGCCACTAAATCATGTGGTTAGACTAGAGGTCACTAATAACCGGATTATCTTTGTGTTTGTTCCTCCATAACCACAACATCATACTAAAGAGACTAATCCCAAATAATGGAAATTGTCTTATTCTTCAATCTTGTCTAGGCCTCCATATCATCATATGCATTCATAAAAACAAAATTATGTTCATATTCTTGATGGCCATATAAAAAATTCACCTTCTTTTCTTTAAGTAGCTATAGATATGCCCCAACCTTATTCATAAGGTCCCATTCCTTGAATGGGGATACCTTAAAATTATTATAATAGGTCATGGAATTCTCCACTTGGTTTAAATGTGATTTGACAACATATTATATTTTTATAATGCTAAGAGGGGTTTTAAAGTAATAGGTTAGATGCTTCTAGCCTAACTCCTCAACAATGTTGTATATTTGGTAGTCAATCTCCTATTCTGAAATTTTATCTGAAACTCAATGTGGTAAGAACAAGGGAGAGGCTTTTGTGCCCTCTATTTTGATTACCATATCATTATGGTAATACCAATAGTCCCCCATTTTGTTAATGTTTATTATTATGTTTTCAAATAATCTTGGCATCTAGGTGCCATGAATAGACTGGTACACCTAGGGATATAAATATTTTCATATCCTTTTTGGTTCACTTTTGAATATTTATATGAACATGAAAGAGTAATATTCATAGATTTAGTTATCTAAGTATCTTATTAAGGGATACTGTAGTTTCCTACTACTCCTATGAAATATGTCTAATACTACATCTAGTAATTAGGACATCAAGTAGAAGTTGCCATTTACAAGGCTTTGTTCTTGTGAACTAAACATCTATGATTTCAACCTAACACTTATAACTTTGCCTAGGGTGACTATTTTATTTGAGGTCAATATAATATCCAAAAGGGGGACCCATTCAACCTAAACAAATGTTATAATAAGAAAACCACATAATATATTGAGGAGTGACATGAAAATCTTAATCCCATGTCTAAATTTAATAATTATATTGGAGGAAATACCCCCTTAGGATTTAGTCTTTACATGTTGACTAGCCATTATTTTAATTTTAACTATATTTTATTCCTTTTAAGCCACACACCAACCAATACTTGGTTGTATGTAGTTTCAAGGGTGGGGAGTCTAAGATATCTCTAAAATGATCTAATATAAATGTATGCAACTATGATTTTGATTTTTATAATATGAAATCAATTCTCATTAAACATTCCATTATTAAATAAATCTCTAAATAAATTTGTGCAAGGAATTACCTTTGGTTTTATTACAACCTAATGAAATGCCATTTCCTTTATTAATATCAATTCATCTATGTATTTATTTTAATAAGGGGACATCTAGTCCCATTTGGAATATGGCATCATAGATTCCACTACATCCCATAGTGTCGAATAATACTAGTAATTGAAGTTGAGGGAACTTTTACAAAATAAAGTGTCCAGGAATTCGAGCCCCCCTAATGAATTAATATGCATAAGGTTCCTGAATACATGATTGGTTAGAAGGCAAGGTCATTATATTAATCTAGATGTTGTAATTTATTATGTGAATCATATGTGTCATTTTTTCAAGCTTTCTAAGAAAACTAGGGATTTCAATTGTTTGAGGGCTTGAAATTGCAATGCTCAATCAATAGAATAATAGTGAAGTGACTATCCTTCATGTATATTTTACACATATTACCTAAATGTCTGATCTTTGAATACATTCATGTGTTTTAAATTCTAAAAAAATATATTTTTATTTAGTTCTCATTTTATTTCAAATGTGCTAGTTAGATTTGGTGGGTTTACTTTACCTTCTAAATGGGGAAAATTCATTAACTTTATATGTCTAGTCACCTAGTTTGAGATAGTTCTCCTTTATTCATTTACCAACTCTTTTACTTTTTTTAAAACTTATTCCATTCATATTATATCCATGCATACTATAATTTGTGATACTTGTCCATTACCCACTTATTTGGGCCTTTAAATTTATAACACTGATTTATATGCTCTAGGGACATGAGTTAACATGATTGAGCCATGTGGAGGAATCTTGGGCCCTCATGAACTCAAGAGGTTAGAGCTATGGTTATTTATATTGTATGAATTGTGTATGTCCTATAAGGATTTGGGTGAATTAAATTTAGACATGTGGCATGTTTTAGATCCCTTAAAAGTTTAGAGACTTGATTTTATGGGGCCATTGATCTATTAACTTTTATTTTATACAGTTGGAGTTATGGTTGAATGAAAATATTCCAAGTGTCACCTATACAAGGCTCAAAAGATGGGAGCCATTTTACTATGGTATCTTAGGACCATTAGACTATGTTAATCCCTTTAGGGTTCTAGTTCATGACCATATGCCAAGTGTTGAATGCATAGAACTATGGAATCTCAGAACCATTAGACTATAGGATCTTGGGGATATTAGACAATTGATAATATTATAAAGCCTCTATATTTATAGGTTCATATAAATTCTCCACATGGAGTGTTTTTAAGATTAGAGAATTGAGATAATTTGAGTTTTATTTTAAGTTTGAAGGCTCCATGTAACAAAATGTTGTCACCTATCAATGTCTAAAAGCTAGGGATTTCAAAGACTTAGAAACTTTGTGAAATATAAAGTCTCTAAATAATATAAAAACACCATTTATTATCATCCCATGTAATATAGATAAGGCTCGATCATGGATGATTTAACAAGTATGGATGATAGTCCTAAAATTTCAGAACAATAGGAACACTAGGATGATGAATATTTGTTTTGTTAGTCCATAAATCAAAGTTCCCATTTTTCAAAAGAAATTATGAAAACCCAAGGTTAAATATTTCATATAATCATTCAAGCTTTGATTTTAATAATTCAAACTTCTATAAATTTGGACTTTTGAAAATAACCTTATACTTTTGAATGAATGGATTCATATTACAGACTTCTAAGGTTTAAGAGACCCCAAATGAATATTTACAACATTGATGGGTCCCTATTTTAAATTTTAAAATGAGGTGTGTATGTTAGGTCACAAAAAATCCATAACAGTCTAATTTGGTGGATGGTGACAGTCCCTAAAAGTGTTTTAAATATGAAACTAATTTGATTTTATAATATTAGGTGCATATTGAATAATATATTCACCTTATATATGTCTTGTGCTAAAATTATGTATAAAAATACTACCAATATATATAATTATGTGAAAAATGTTTGTATACACAAAATACTTTTAACTTTTATTAATTATTGATACTTTGTATCTTGCAAGAACCCATCGAGTCTCAATTTCTCTGAGTGCATGCCTTAAGGGGTGTACTAGGAAAGGGGTGGGTAGAGAATTGATACTTAATAATATTTTTATCCCTTTTTCCACTTTTCATCTACACTCTCATCTCCTAAAACTAGTTACCCTCAACTTATTCTTCTCAGTCTTACACATTCTAGTCTTTTACCATGGTGTATTTTCTCCTTTTCTTGCCTTAATTTCATTTTGGGAAGTTGGTTTTACTAGGTTGGTTAGGTCAACCTTGTATATTATATGGGTATTTTTCACTTTTTGGGCTTGTTATCCTTTTAGCTAACCTAGCTCAGACCTAGTGAATTATCCCCACAAACATACATGGTTGATTGGTTTGACCTTGTATAGCTGATGTTTCCAAGACGATTTAGGGAAAGATATACCTATATATACAAGTTCATTTTCAACCATTTGTAAGAATAGAGGTGAATAATAATAAGTATGAATTAACATCTACTTATTAACCATTCTACTTGAGGAATAAAGCTTAGGGTTTCACACTTTATTTAGAGATATGAATCTTGTCTTGTGGATAAGTCTTTTAGATGCATAGATAGGCTATGCAGCCTAGAGTTGATTTTTATTTTTCATCCTTACATACCATAAAAATATATTTCAAATCACCTTGTCTAGGGGAGAGATTGAGGCTCGAAAGGTTCATCTTCAAGGTAAGTATTCCTAGCTTTATTTCTCCTTTGTAAGAGTAAACATATAATGTAGTTGTGCTTCTTTATTCCATGCATTAAGATTCTGTATACATTGATGTGAGTATATGTCTTAAATGCATGCTTAGTTTTTTTTTTTTGGTTTCTAACCCCCACTTTGTACTAAAATATTTGGTGTACACTAGATTAGATTTACTTTCTTGTTTATTAGAATAGAGTGAACATTAAACTTAGGACTCTTTTAGGTTTATTACATGATTGTGTTAGATTGTAGGATTTAGAACCCTATCTAACATGGTGTATTGTGAAAAGTGATCCCCTAATCAATTATAGTATATCCCAATATTTTTCATACCCCCACTTAACAAATGTATCCCAAATTAGAAGTGTAGGCATGATCTATCTTCTCTGATCTAGGATTGATTTATAGACCTGATGCATTTATGATTACATACATTCTAGTGAACTTGACATGAACTAACCCTTGTAATGTTTGTTAATCTTATTTCATTTATTTAATTATTTAATATTTATTTTTATCATATATCTGCCATACTAGATCAACTCTATTGACGTAGTATCTAACTTATGTGCACAAGTTTTTAGGTATAGGCTACTAGATTGATCATGTCAACCTAGTACAATTTTTTATATTTTTAAACATATAATATAGACAACTAGGTCAACCTAGTTGACCCTATACATTTTTATACATCCATACTAGGTATATCTAGTTGACCCTGTACATTTTTAAGAACTCAACAGTAAGTTTCTATAAAGCTTGATCGACCGAGTCGACCTAGTTAGCATAATTTTCAAGCATATAACAAGGTTCTTGAATAAAAATCTTCATTCTTTGCATCTCTGATCCACCAAGGTTCCTTTATTTCTATTATTCTCTTTCTTTATAGTCTTTCCTTTCACAATTTTTATTTTTCAAAAATACCTTTGCACAGTCAATTGGATCGACCATGTCGACCCAGTTCTATGTTTTGTGTGTTGTCTAGATAACTAGGTCAACACTGTTGACCCTATTCATTTTCAAACCTTGATTTTGTAGTACAATTTTGACTATGTTCTATATTTTATGCATACATTGTTGACCATATCAACATTGTAACTTATTTTAAATTTATAATTATCCTTATATGCTAGTAATTAATTCACACTTTCTTTTCTTGTTGATTACATGCTTAGAATATATCACATAATATAATTAGGTGATTTTTAATTAATCATTTAGTTAACTATTTTATATTTTATGCACACATGACCAAATCACATAATATAAACATGCATTTTTAATTTTATCTACCCAAGAACAACCTACTTGGATTTCATCACCAAGGGGGATGCTGACTTGATACTCTAGTCAAGTATAAAGCGTGGTTAATGGTATATTATAGATAAGCACCTGAAACCCTCATATATGTAGTGTGTGAAGTTAGGGGTAAGCCCTAATACCAAGCTTGTATCATTACCAATATATTCCCTTGTATCCCAAACTACCTGAAACCATCCTTAGATTGCCATTCTAGTTCCTTGCTTATAGCCAATTTCCCATCACATTCAAAATCATATATTAATAATCTAATAAACATTCAGGGTGACCAATTAGTTATCTATTTACTTTCCAAGTTGATTTTGTGCTCTTTGCTCAATTGTATTTTATCTTGCAAAAACTTTCATTAGCTAGTGTTGGTGCAAGGTTTTGTGATGTGTGTTTTAATTAGAATAGATAGCATTAATCTAATTGACTATTTGTTTCCTTTTAGTTATTTATTTTCAAATTTCTTATAAAATTTATCTTATTTTACTCCACAAATTTTTCATCAATTTCTAAATTTCCCTTTTTGTTGTACTAGGTTGACCCAGTCAACCCTATACGTTTTCTATCCTTTATTCACTGTACTAGATCAACCTAGTCAACACTGTATAGTTTTTAGACCCTATTTCATCTTTTTCCAATCCTTGTTCATTATACTAGATTGATTCAGTTGACCCTTTATATTTTATATACCCCACTTTGGTGTTAGGTCAACTTAGTTGACCCTGTATAGTTTTTATCACTTTTTATTTTCTTGCTTTCTCATCTCTCTTGTTTACCCTTCATCATGGACTTTCTATTTGATGACAACTCTGAGTTATATTCATTAAAAATTATGAATCTTACCAAACCTCATAGGCTCTTCCATAGATAGAGTAATGTTCCTCTCTTGAATTTTAGTAATGATTATATTTCCACTCACATAATGAACTATGGGACCCCTCCTAATACCTCTTCAAAGCATAATCCTATCTTCTCATTAGATTTCCAAATTGAATTAGAGTATACCCCCAAAATTCTCTTCTTTATCTCTAATTTTACTTAACATCAAGGAAAGGATCCTTTTACTATTTACCATCTTATGATTAGTGTTCAAGTTAAAGATCCTCATTCACCTACTCCTACATTCTCAACTAGATTTGGGGGTACCACTTTCTTTGATTCTCAACCTATTCCTTTGATTATGACCCCTTCTCATACCATGACCTCTTATTTTCTAACTTATTCCACCTCCATGCCTATTATATCCACTAAAATGGCAAGTTATACATCTAGTTGGCCTCTCATAAGATCCATTATCCTTAATACTTCCACTAGTTCATCATTTTCTACACAAGTTAATCAATATTATAATGCTTCTTCTTTTCGACCATTCACTAGTCCATATTTTTATATACAATTAAATTTTTCCACTAGTGTCTCACATGATAAAATTCAATCCTTAAATCAAGCAAACACTCATTTAGCTATTTACAAAGACCCTCTTCCTAATCATCAACCTATTCAAGACAATCAATATAAAGGCACCACTTCCACCAATAATTTTGAAAGTATTGTTGAACCAACATCTAAAGAGAATGTAGTGAACATGAATAATATGTGAAGGGTGGTTTCTTTTATTGATTCCCAACCTATCTACACTCCTCCTTCATCTAAAACATATCATGTTATCTAGGATTCTTCTCCAAATCATTTAAATGAGTTGGGGCAAGATGACCTTATTATTTTTTATGATCTAATTTTTTACTCTCCCTTGGATAACACTTCCTTTTTATTTCTACCACTCTTCCATAATCTTCTAACATTAATGATAATCAAGCTTCTACTAACACTTCTACCAGTTCTCAAAATCAACTTGAAATAGATACTTCATTATCTCAACATGATTTAAAATCTTATTCTAAACCTTCTTCTTCTTATCAACCTAAGTTCCAATGTACTTAATCTCCTCCTTTTGAGGACCTCCTTAATCATTATTCACCTATATCTAACAACCTTCTTATAGATTATGATGAGTGGGATCCCATCACAAAACTCAATAATCTCCCATCCCAGATTCCATTCATTAAGCCTATGAGGACTTCTCCTTATCATATAAATCATCTTATGTAACTATTATTTGAGATGAATGTCCCACATCCTCCCCTAGCAAGATGAAAGGTAGCCTTATTTGGATCTAACGATAGTATATTACAACAATGTGAAGAGATGTCTATCAATGTTGATGAAACTATAAACATTTTTCTTTCCTTAAATTTTCCCATAGATTTTATTATTCTCAACAAGATTCTACTTCATACAGATGATCCTCCCTTATTCATTAGTGTTCAAATATGTAATATCTAAGTTAAGCATGCATTGATTGATGAGGGTTTTTACACTTGCATTGACTCTCTTGACTTCATTAAAGCCCTTGGATATTCAAAATTCAATCTCAAGTCTACATGTAGAACCTACCAAGGATATAATATAAGGCAAATTACTCTTCTATGTTATGTGTGGATTCCCATTACTATCCCACCTATCACCATTTGCATGAAGGTGATAATATTTAACTTTCCCCTTTCTTATAACATCTTGCTTGGTAGGCCATAAACTCATCATATGAGAGCTATTACTTCTTTTGCCTACCAATGCATTAAATTCCCTCATAATCAAGCCATTTATAGGATTAAAGGTGACACTATCCCTTGGAATCTTGAACAATTCCAAGATAATGGTGTCTTCAAGATTATTACTCTTGAGCCTTTGTCTAGCATTCTATTATGTGAGTCTCAGCATCTTAATTTTCATGTTAATTCAACTCAATGTTATAATAGTCATACCAAAATTATTGGGAATATTCCTCCTAACCTCTTAGATTATGATGATGATTTCAATTATATTAACCTAAAGATTAAAACTTTCAATATTTCACCTCATTTTATCTTGTAGCTTCTTGCTTCCTTATAGCCTCATTCTCATAAGCCTCCTTACAATGATATTCTTGTAGTCTTAACCAAGATTCATAATTGTATTCACCACACTTCCTCAGATGATAAGGTCATCCCTATTTATGTCATTGATATTCACACCCTATATTATGATGATGTTTATTCCTTAGATGACCCACTCTTAGGTAGTCTTGTCTAGGCCTATAATGCCAAGAGTATCCCTTAACATTCTCCTTTACTTAAGTATTTTTTTTTATCTTGTCATATTCCTTCATATATAGTTATTAATTTTAGCATTTTTTCTCTTTATTATAGGGTAGATATGGCAGTAACACCTCCAGTTTCTAAGGAGCCTCATAGGAGTATGTTCATGGATCATGTTATGACTAGGCCTTACCATTTTGTTAGGTACCCTGATCACCATAGTTGGTTTATTCTTGAGATTAGTGAGACCCTTCTTAGACCTTTTGTATATCTCACTCCTTCCTCAATAGATCCATTATCAAAACCCATTCTCATTCCCAATATAGTTGAGCCTATTCCCACTCCTACTATGGGTGATCCTACCCCCATTTATCATCCCATTATTCCTATTGATCTTAATTCCATTCCTCATCCATCACCACCTTCCCTTGGTGATGGTTTGCTTCCCTTTCATAAGATGGCTCCTATACCCACCACATGGGCCAAAAAGTTTTATCTAACTTCTTCCACTCTTATTATACCTCCTTCTATGAGTGTTTCTCCTAAAACCACTCACAATCATATTTTTTACTTCCATGGAATAGATAATCATTCTTCTACCCATTGTTGCATTCTTCGATGATATATTGATACTTTGCATCCTTCCTCTTCCACCTCAAATAAAGAAACACCTCCATTGAAGGTTATACCTGAATATATACCTAAATATGGTGAGGTATATTATTTTTGTCATTAATGTGGCACCCATCACACTGATCCTTACCGCATTATTCAAAAAAATCTTAAGGATTACCTCATAGTTATTTCTAGACCTTATTTCATTCCTCCCATAGGTCATTCCCATAAGAAGGTTTCTCCTTCTTATCCTATGGCTCCACTTTCAATAATTCCATCCCCTCTTATGGTCATTTCATCATCTTATATGCCTCCACACGTGATTTTTTCACCTATGGACCCTTTTCCACCCATGAATCCCTCACACATGGATCCTACTCCATCAGTTATTCCTACCTATCCCATATATCCCACTCTCATGAATTCTCTTGAACATCCCTTGCCTAATTTTCTTCAACGTGATCCTTCAAGCATTCCTACTTTTTAATTGAGGAGATTAGAAGAGAAGTCTTTTCCTCATTTTCATTGAATATTGAAGAGACATTAGTAGTAGTTCATATCCAACTTCAAAGAGATTTATCCAATGTCTTGGATAATGTGTGGGAATATTTATCAGCACTTATGAGCACATATATGGTGCCATTACATTTAAATTTCGATTGGATGTTTTTCTCTAACTTCAATCTTATCTATTTATTATAACATTTAACACTATATCAAATTCATATTTTACTTATATGGTGATTATTTAATACTTAGTACTATATCTTGATTATCTTGTCATTTATATTCACATATGATTGTATTTATTTATCATTTATTTCTCTTTCTTTCTTAATTTTTTCTCAAAACTCTCTTCTTGTGTCTTCATGATTCTTTGCTTTCTTATCTCTATTTTTCATAGATAATTGTCATTGTGACTTGGTTATAAAAACCCTATTCCCTTTGGTTCTTGTCTCCTTTTACCATGTGATCAATTAACAAACAATGTGTCTAATTATAATTTCCTTCCATCAGTCCACTTTGAATCTCCTTTTTCCCTTCTTTTTTTGCAAACTAAACATATACGCGATTGAGACTTGAGATCACATGCTCATTCATTGTTAAGCTTAAGTGTCTTAGTCAATCTTTGTATTTGGTTACTTAGCTTCCTCTATCCTTAGCCTAAAGATATTTTGTGTTTATCACTACATATCTCATGATAGTTCATTCCAAATCCCTATGGAGGAGGAATTTTAAAAATCCATTAAAAAATCAAAATCCAAATCATTTTATAAAAGGAAATGATATAGAAAGTAAAAATATTCTTAAAATTCAAATGCCACTAAAATATGTGACTCAATGCACATCTCCTTTTTCTAGTCAAAGCTCAAACTCCATAATTTGACTCATGGTAGAGGATAGGTCCTTTGGGGTGTAGTAGGCTAGTAGATTAGAAGAGGAGAATAAAAAATATTTTAGTGCTACCTAATTTTTCATTCAATTACCCAATCTTCATGGTAGATTGATGAATTTGTAAGGGGTCTTGAAGATAGGGAACACATCATGGGAAGGTAGGTCCATTTTAATTTTCTTGTACCAATCTGCCTTCATGAGTTGATCTTAGTAGCGCACTTATCTGCCTACAATGCTTTGTGTCTATAGTGAATAGGTTTCCTTTATACATTAATGGTCACTAGTTACGTAGTGTCTTCTCATATCCTTAGTATTCCTCTTGTCTCATAAGGTCTTCTCATAAGATGCCTAAGTCTTACTTTTTACATTCCATTTTTCATTCCCTATATTCCTCATATTTACTCTTGAGAAATATTGTTCTATCTACTAATCACTCCCCTTGGGATTTCATTTGTGAGTAGCATTATTAGACCATGGATAGGACCTAACATTCCTCACAAGTTACCACCTTTTTCCTTCCTATCATCCACATCCATTGTTACCTGATTATCATGATTTTTCCACCCCAATGGTGTTCTCTTTGTGAGTTGAAATGTAATATCGTCGATAGGACCTAACATTCATCACAAGATTTTCTAAATAATATAAGTCACAAATAAAATTACATATGTCAAATATGAGATAAAATGTGATTGATTATGAAATAACATGTCATTGACATGCTTCCCATCTTTATTTAGTGTGTTTTATGCTTATTTCATTTTTATTTTTCTTTTATCTTTTTATTTTTTGAGTGCATGTAAGAATACAACCATTTCTTGAAATTTTCATACTTCCTAGCTTGAAGTAGTGTGATAAATTTAAGACCAATATTTTTCCAATTTTGTTTTTCTCTTACACTTCCTAATGTGATATAGTATGATTGATTGACTTCTTTAATTTGTTTTTATACCATTTGTGCCCTTTTACATACTTTCCATTTTACTACATTGTTTTCATACTTCCCAACATGATTTAGTATGATTTTACTTGTTTGAATTTGGTGCAAAAATATTTCACTTTGGTTTAAAAACAAATTCCTTTTTAGCATCTTGTTTTGCCATCCCTTGGTTCTTTATACTTAGTCATTTTATTATTATTACACATTTCCCAACTTGAAATTGCATTTAGTACATTATTTGATTGATTATGTTTTACTAAGTCTTTTTGCCTATTTATTTTTAACCATGCATGTATTTTTATAATGCTAGAAAAGAAACCACATCTCATATATTTCTTATAGCATATACAATAAAATCTAAATACATGCTATAGAAAGAAATATATCCAAAGCATCCACAACCATAACCATAATAATGATAACATACACAATCAACATTAATATGACAAAATGATACATCATATATGCATCTCATGAGTTTTGATACAACAAGTAACAACCATATACAATGATCCAACCCTATGGCTAGGCCCCATCTCATCTATCTTGTGGCCTAACCACACTTCCTACTAAAGCCTTAATCTAACTCTTCCCAATAGTACATTATAAGGAGGCCATCTAAGATCTCAATCCCTCTATTTATCCATATAAATTCACTATCTACACTGATGCTTGAGCCAACTCAGCTTGGGTCACTGTATGAGCCTACATCAACTAGGTTTGCATCACCATATGTTCCTATGTCATATGCATCACAGTATCTAGGTGCATAACTCTCTCTTCTGTTAGGTCCTACCATGCCTGTATATTTCATGTACCCATCTCTACTAGTGGTTATATCCTTTCCCTCTATGCCTATATCTACCTCACTACCTCCCCTGGTAATCTAAACCAGCTCACTTGAGTTGGGCTAGATGGTACACTAGGATCCTCTCATAAAGTAGGGTCATATAGATGTAGAGTCTCATCTAGGATGTCATGGAATGCTTCTCTCACAAGGGACCCCCATCTATCCTCCTCATCTTCAATAATGCCTATAAAATCACACCCAAATAGATATTATATCACTATCATATATCACAATATATATACCTCTAGTATCTATTTCCAAATAAAAAATTAAGCAATAATTTAATTATGTTTATTACCTATCTATGTCTCAACCACTATAGTTTTATCATTTGTGTGACTACTTAGCATAGTATCTCCATCTATGTGGCCTTCTAGTACCTCCTCTATAAGTTTTCTCAGCTCAAATTTGGCTATCATGGCTCACACCCACCTCAACCAATGCCTAATTGTCCTCTCTATCATCTAACTCTTCTCTAGCTCACCTTCTAGTTCATTAATATGGTGATAGTCTCCACTCTCTCCTATTCCTCCTACCTTAGTCAATGTCATATCCTTGATGGTAATAACTGATATTGATATGGAGATGGTGGTGGTATATTTAGTGCCACTCCCTTTACATCCATCTCCTCCTACCCTACTCCTTATCATGCTCATCTAGTCCATGGTCACTCATGACATGGTCTAAGCATTTGCCTCATCACTAGTGGCCCTAGTCCCCTCCTCCCTCATGAATCTTTCACATGCCAAGCCCACTAATCAAGCATAAATATTGGTGCCAATGGATGAGGTAAGCCCATCTATCTTGGCACTCATGACACAAGATGTGGCTCTCTCCATAAAAAATAGTGACCAATAACCTCTATCCATGCTATAGATGGTGAAACTATGTACCATCTCAACCATTTAGTTTTTATGTCTCCATATGGATACCACACTATGTCTAAACATCTCATAGTTTATAACACTAGCATGTGGGGCATGACCCATGATACCTAGTCTTCTCTCCATCTCCACACTCTAGGTAACCTATCATCAACCATATAGGAAAACCTAGCTAATTGATATATGGAAAAAATCTCATAAATCCAAGCCATCAATAATACAATTGGTCTTATATATATCTATCTTATAAATAACACCTTGTATAGATAATGTATGAGCTAGACCCAATTGACAAAACCTAGATCATATAGTATTCCCTCCTCTAGAATCCTCCTACTCAAGGATACCATGAATAGTGGTACCTTACCATTTGACTTGTGACATATAACTCATTGTGTCATAAGTCCTCTCACAACATTATAAATATCCAAAATTTATGATGCATACATATAAAACTTTCTAACTCGCCTACCTCCTAATATCATATCTAAGCTCATAGCCCACATAGCTAATGTTCTCCTCTCCTATAGGCTATCTAGTATGCCTATAGTCACTAGTGCTCCTATCACCGATAATCCTATGATGGCATGCACATCCTATAGCATGATATATACCTCTACCATGTACCCATCCACCTCCCATCTAAAGATATTAGTCAATCATTTCCAACATCCAAGGAACATGACTAATAGATCTAAGCTCAAGAGAATCCTACACATGTCAGCTATCCCTCCTAGGCCTATAACTACTAGCCTAGATCTATCACCTATATTCAAATGCTATAATAGATCTTCTAGCCAAGACACATCTACCAATATCTAAAATTTGGGTCATCTTTACAATCAAGAAATAATAAAAGATGTATTAGATCCTCCATGCCATGTATAGTCAAAATACATTCTTTTTACAATTTTAATAAAAAACAAACCTAACCTACTTTAATTCATTCATTGTTACATATTTTTAGACTAATCAAACCTTTTTCCCTTGGTCATTTTAGTCTATTCTAGCCTTCTTTCAACCTTTTGCATTCATTTTCGTACAATTTTTGTTCTTTGGTCAACCTAATTTGACAAATATTTCCCTCTTTTTTGCTTGGTTGAATTAAAAATCTAAGTCAACCCTCTTATTTTCCCTTCCTTACTATTGTGTTATCATTTCGGACTTTTTGGATTAGTTGGAAAACTATATTAGGTTGGTAGTTTACAAAACCTACTAGGTCAATAGTGTGGATTTTGACTATTTTTAGCCTATTGGGTCGACTAGGTCAATCCAATTATTTTTGGTTGTCGACCCCTTACATTTTCCTAAAAATTTTCCTTTTTTCCATTTTCTTCCTAATTCCTTAAAACCCATTTGCCTAATTGGTTTTTCCTACCTATGGAGTCTAATTTTTCTTCATTTAGACATGTAAAAATACTAAAAATTACATTTTTCTAAAAATACACTAAATTCAACAAAATCCTCAAAAACTGGCTTAAAATTCGTAGTTACATACCTATAGTGCAATTGTGACCACTCCTAGAGATCCCCCTTATCTAGTCTATCATCTCCTCATCATCCTAGCTTGTCTGGCCTCCAGAGCATTTTTTCTCTCCTTCACAAGTCAAAATAACCAAATGACTTCTCTTTTCCCTATTTAAAAACACTTTTCAAAATTCAAATTCTTCAATTATTTTGTTGTAGATTCCTTGTTTTATCTATATCTTTATTTTTACTCATCCATTTTAAAAATCATAAAATATGTTGGATTCATGATGATGTAGAGAAACATTTTCCACTATCATATGCCTATTTTCTAAAAAATTCAATTTTTAACTATTTTTTTCACTAACTTCTATGTATTTGCCTAATGTTCATCATATTGGATGCCTTTACCTTTTTCTTATAGTCTATTTTTTTAGTTACAACACTAAGGTAAGTAAAGGTATGCATTTTTTAATTTTGTCCTTTCTTTTATCTTATTTACTGCTTACTACACTTTACTTAACATTAACATTATGTGTTATCATGTTTTATTCTAAAACATAATCCCGTGTTACACCTTAGTGACACGTGATGAGATTTGAGTGGGGCACATGTATACACATAATATTTTTAATTTTTAATGATTACTCACACTTTTTATCTTTTAGGATCCCATTGAGTCTCAATCTCTTTGAGCGCATGCCTTAAGGGGTGTACTAGGAAAGGGGTGGGCAGACCATTAGTGCTTCACAAGATTGTTGTCACTTTTGCCACTTCCCATCTACATAATAATCTCCTAAAACTAGTTACCCTAAGACTATTCTTCTCAGTCTTACCCATTCTAGTATTTCTCCATGTTTTCTCCTCCTTTTTTTCCCTTAATTTCCTTTTGGATAGTCAGTTGTACTAGGTCAACTAAGTTGACCCTGTACAATCTAGGGGTATTTTTTTATTTTTTGTGTTTGTTAGCCTTTCAACCAACCTAGCTAATCCAAAAATCAGAATTTATGGTTGATAAATATTTCAATATCATAGAAATAACACAGTAACAATGAATTCTCTAAGAAGAAATGTAGTATTACTCAAGATCACAATACAAATATATGCTTTTCTCTGGGAAGAGATGTCTGTCTTCACATTTCAGGTTACCTATTCATTTATACACATTTTGAAATCATGGGGAGGATGTGTAAGGTCACCAATCTTGATGGAGATTAAGTGGTTCAACTTCCAAGATTTAAAACAATATAGAATTTAAGGAATTACTATTTTTAGAAACTTACTATTTTTAGACTGCACTACTAAACTTGAAATTTAGGGCACTTCCATTGGGTTTTCAAGGGTCAAACTTAATTGAGCAAAGCTCAATACCATATCATGATATTCTCCTCATTCTTATCTTTCCAACAGTTCAAACGGCAAGTCAATTGGAGCTACGGTGCAAAAGTTATGGCTCTCGAAAGTTTCATCATCAATTGGGGTGGAACTATCACCCAAATTATCACCTAAATTGTTGCCCGGATCACTAGCTCATACCTATTTAATTTTACCCAAAAACATATAGGGTCTATGTTATATATCCAACATTTTTGGGAGGATTAAGGCAAGATCTATCTATATATACAAGTTAATTTCTAACCATTTGTAAGAGTATAAGAGAATAAGAATAAGTGTGAATGAACATTTGCTTATTGACTATTCTACTTGAGAAATAAATTTTAAGGCTTCATACTTTCTTTGGAGATATATATCTTATCTTGTGGAGAAGTATTTTGGATGCATAGATAGGTTATGTAGCCTTGAATTGATTTGTTTTTGTTATCCTTGCATACCATAACAATCTCTTATGAAACACATTAGCTGAGGGAGAGATTGAGGCTCGGTGGGTTCATCTTCAAGGTAAGTATTCCTAACTTTACTTATCCTTTGTAAGATTATATAGATAATGTAGTTGTGTTTTTTTCTTCCATGTATTAGGATTTCATATACATTGATGTGAGTACATGTCTTTTATGCATGCTTAGTTTAGCTTGTTATATTTCTCACCCCCACTTTATGTCACAAGCTTTGGTGTGCACTCGATTAGCTTTACTTTATTGTTTATTAGAATAGAGTGAAAATTAAACCTATGACTCTTTTATGGTTATTACATTATTATTTTAGACTGTATGCTTTGGAAACCTTCCTATCATGGTGTATTATGAAAAGTGATATCTTAATTAGGTCTAGCAGATCCTTATATTAGTCATGCCCCTACTTAACAAATGTATCCCCAATAAAAAGTGTAGGTATGCTCTATCTTATCTAATCTAGGATTGATTTATGAATATGATGCATTTATGATTGCATACAATGCATAAATAAATCATATATCTATGTAATTTAGCCAATTTGAAATTGTGTAAGTGTGGAGATTATGTTTCCAAAACACTCCCCTACTATAGTATAAAAATTGATATAAGTGCTAATGTGGAGGACATGTTTCCAAAAAATGTCCCCACTATAATCTAGGTATGTTAAATATTAAATAAGTGTAGACAACAAGTTTCTAAAATATGGACCCACTAAATATAAAATTGTTACAAATGTGAATAACATGTTTCCAAAACATGCCCCCACTACAGTCTAAATCTATGAAATAATGTGGAAGTCATGCATCTATGTCATGCCCCCACTAATATAACCTCCATTCTGAGGTAAGGTTAAGTAAAAAATGGTATTTAACTTACCTCAAAAGGATAATATAACCATGCAAACTATAAATATACCATGTATCATAGAGAAGGAACATGTCCAAGTAGATATATCATTAAAGCATACAAAATGTGATCTCACCAAGACCTAAGACACATGATGTGAATCATGTTAATGTATATATAGTGATAGTACAAGCTCAACAAAAAATAAAGCACACACACAAGAACACTAAAAAACAAACCAAAATACAATGTTCCAAGGAAACCTCAAACAAGGGGCATGCTCAAATATTGCACAATTGAAGGGACATGACTTAGTTAAAAGTCTAGAAAACAATAATGACATATTCAAATGTCATCATACAACAAATAATTCCATATTAAAATTACAAAGAGGCAAACAAAGGCATACAACCAAAAATAAAGGAGCATATTCTAATACTCAAACATGTTGGATAATAACAAGACAAGACACTAAAGGAAGTGCATAAATAAAACTATAAGAAACCAACATAAACATATCATATAAACCATAGATATATTATTTATCAAAACATGCTAAGTACATATCATATCAAGTACAATATTAAATATATAAACATGGATAATGGCATGTGTAAGTTCATATATGAGCTCAAACATGATAATATAAAGTGATTTTTAAATGATATAACCCAGGTGTATCATGATCATAGAAGTTTATACCCTCAAAATCTTGGTGATTTGACTAGAGGGAAAATCCAACATCCAAAAGGGCATAGCTCATTTATCTATGTATGCTTGATTCACACTCAAAAGCTGTGTGTAGTAACCCCACTATGTTTGACTTCAAAAAATGTGACAATTTTTTTTAATTTAATATATGCATTCCTTCATTATAATTCACCATGAGAATCCAATTATTGATCTAGATATAACACTCTAAGTATATTAACTATATATAAACATGTGACATCTAATAGTCACTAATCACTATCAACATATGAAACACATCATATCCAAAAATGAAAAGTAATTACAAATACCTATCCATGGTAGGAATAATGATACAACCACTATTGCTAAAGTACAAAAAAGTAAATTATTACATCTCATCATATTTATATCTCAATAATAATAAATATAATACAATAAACAAGATATAAGATATAAATCTCCAAAGAGCATGAGTTCCCAAACTCTAGTTTCTCTAGCAATCACAAGTGTCATCTCAATTAAATACTATTATGGGGGAGAGAATCATCTGAATGATTTTCCACACCAACTACGGACCTTTAATTCCCCATAAAACTCTCATCAAGGCATGGCCTTCCCTTCATGGATGAGTAGATAGTGATGGTGACAAAATCTAGAGAGACAAGATAGTACCCATGTGGTGTATGATTTCTAAAACTAAACATGTGGTATATCATAAAGAAACACACTCTAAAAATATATCACATAAACATGTAAATCATACACATGAAATGGCAATGTCTCACTAATATTATGTTGAAGCCTCTAAGTGTATCATAGGTGCTCTTAGTGTTTAAAGAACACTTCTCATTTTATAACTCAAATAATTTAGAGCATGAGTATCAAGTTGTGTTAATCTAGTTACCTATGATGAAATAGAAACAAAACAAGAAAACTATTCTACAATTTTTATAAAACTTGGTGGTTGGGAGCCACCTTCATCCTCTCAACAATCTTTGTAAAAGATATAGTAATCTATACTAATATCAGTGAATTGTCATTAAATTCTAATCTAAGACTATTATAAAATGAATATTTATAAAGATATTTAAACTAAAGTTATCTATTTAAAAAATAAGTAAAAGGTATGGTAGGGTAGAGAAGAGAAGTGTTCTTGATCCTTATCTCAAACATCATAACAAATTTCAAGTTTTTCCCAGGCATGCACTTATAACCAATATATGAAATAAAATAACTTAAGCTTAGATTACAACATATATCAATCAAATTTTTAAGGAAGATATTACAAAATGTAAATAAGAACCCTATTTACTTTAAAGTTTCACTCCTTTAAGCAAATAGGTGATTTATGTCTAATAATGCAAAGAAAATAAAATGAAGAAAACTAAGGAACCTTAAATTAGAATATCATATGCACAAGTTAAAAATTCTAAATTAAAAAGATACATGCCAATAATTTAGAATAACTATTCAAATCTAAGATTAATAACAAACAATTGAGAGAGAAACCATATAACAAATGATGCAAACAACTTTGGATAATATTTTCAAAATTTCCTTGTTTATATTAATAGATAAAAAGTATATAATTTTTGTCTCAAAAATCCCTCCTCCTTTATAGATGATAATGCTCCTTTTATAGGCTTTAAGGAAGCATGTTTTTCAATTACATCAAATTTTTATCCTTTCTACCAAATTTCTAAAATACACTAGAATTTCTAAAATCGACCAACCTTTAGGCAAATGTGCTAACAAGTTGCACATGCCTTTACAAAAGATTATTCCATTTTCAAAATTTACAATGCTTCCACAAAGTGGAATATTCATAACTAACTCCTGGACCCTATACTAATGAAGTCCCTTGATCCTATTTAAGTAACCTCATTGCCTTTTAATGTTGCTCATCAGTAAGTCTCAAATTGACTGTAGGTTTTAAAAGGAGCTCATCTTCTTGATCCACCAAATCCCCCAGGTCCCTATCATTTCTCCGCAAGGCTTTCTTGATGCTCCTCACCTCATTAATCTTATCTTATATAGTTAGGATCATATCCATGATCCTATTTTTGTCACCTCCAAACCTACCTTGGCTCTTTTCCTCACCTCTTGCATGATCAAAGTGCTCCTCTATTTGAATCATCATCTACTATGATGCCCATGGAGCTGAGCTTTATAGGTTTGGCAATCATGGTCCCTAAGAGTCATTCAATTTTATATATAATATATTTATAATCCTTGATAAGTCTCTCTAATAACTTGGAACATGTGCTCAAACTATTGATTTTATCAATAATCAACCCCACGATGGTGTTGAGATGAGAAATGTTGATGGTCTTGAAACTAGGGATTTTATCACCTATCAAGATGCTAATTAAATTCTTCATCTTGTCCTTGGAATTTTTCCATTGGGTTATTAAGTCCTTGGATGCTACATCCTATTGGTTTAGTGCACTTTATTTTTATGTTATTGAATTTAGAGAGTCAAACATTTCATGAAAGGATCCCTCAAAAATTTCAATCATTACATTAAGAACATACAAAACAACTTGTTTCTCTAGATTCTCCTTATACCTCAATAGGTTATTTATTTTATGTTTCATGCCCTTGATACTAATTTTTAGATGAGAACTTTGAGCTTGGGTAGCCTAAAGTATGTCCTCTTCAAAAAAAAGGGGCTCACTTGGTTTATGAGCCTCCACTTGAGTCAATCCAATGAAGGGTTCCACTTTCTAAAAAGTGAATTCATCCCTAGAAATCATGGCTCTTTTTTCATAAAATCTTTACAAGCTAGCTATGGTTGGGTAAAATATGACATCAACTAAAGAGTGTGTAATTTTTGTAGGATTTGAGGTCTCAATTTGTGAACCACTTGAAGATTTAAGAACAACCAGTTGTTTTTCCTTCTCTTTCTTTTATAACTCCACAATCCATGGTTTGAGCTCGTCATGAGCATGGATGTTAATAGACTTTGTAATTTCCCACTGATGCTGAAGAGTTAGAATATTTTTCATCTTTCCATATATTAACCACTCTAGAATTTTTGATCCATGAATAGGGTTCTCATAACTAAACAAATTAACCTCACTGAAAGGGTGTGTGGGGGTTAATTTGGGTCCCTTGGTTCTTGTGGGAACCAAGGTTAGCTCAAACTCTCTTTTTTATGGGGGAACCACAGGGACTAAGTCCAATGATATCCCTTTCCCATTTTATTTTTCATTTTCTTCATCTTGAGTTTAAGGCTTCTCTTCCTACACCTCTTCCTCATCTGATCTATAAGCACTAGCTAATGCCTCCAAGGCATCTTCTAATTTTCCCCCAGGATCTAATGCAATCATGTCAATGAACTCAATAGTTGACTCTAACTTTTCATGTCAGGGAGAAGATGATGCCCCTTCACTAGGTCTTTCTTCAAGTCTCTCTTTTCTTGAACCTTATGTAATTTATGCCTCTAAATATTCTTGAGGAGGGATAAAAGATGGCTTTGGTAGTAAATGGTACTGCATAGGTCCCATCTACCATATTTCACTAGTTGGCTTCTCATCTCTCATCAATCTATCCTTGAGATTGATATTTATCTCCTTCAATCTTACTATGACTTTTATGAATGAAGATTCTTGAATGTACAATTAATCATGGACACTGATTTGACGTTCATATTTCATGGTACTCTATTTGGATTTCAAATGTTTCATAACATTATCCTTGGGGTCATAATGTCTCAAATCATCAAGATACAAATTGAATGAGTCCCTATTTCTGAATATGGTGTCTACATTATCCCAATTATGTAACATAATTCTACTAATATTCAAAGGAAAAAGATGGAGTATCCACTTCCTTTTGCCTTTGTATATACCATCAATATCATAGAGTAATTGGTATGTTATCTCCTATTCAACTAGCTTGGTGGGTACATAGATTGGTAATTTAAGTGGTTGACATAACGTTCCCTCTATCACGATTATAGTATAGTCAAGATATAACCAAATACCCCCAATAAGTTCTACATATTTCTTGATTAATGGACTTATCCTCATCATAGGTAGCATTATAATAGATTATAATAGAATTGGGTACACATAGTCATAAATGAATTATATGTGGTCTATATACTTGAATATACATAGTTTGGAATGGTAATGGGACACCATTTGCCTTCCATCAAGTGACTAATTTTTTGATGTTAGGTATTTTGGTAGTGGCCCTAGGGCATCCAAAAGATAAGAAATCTTAAATAAGTGATTTATAGTCTTATTATTTATGATAGAGAATTGTTTATTTAGGTAGATATTGATCATTTCTCCTATAAGAGTAAGTCCCTTTTCAATCATGAAATATATATATAAGGGACCTAGGTTTTGTTGACATAAGTGGTGGTGGGGGCCCCAGAAAATTTGTTTAGCAAAGTCATAATAATTCTAATTCCTACCTTGAATTAGGTGATTGGGATCTTTCTAGTTGGGTCTTGGATGACATGGGTTATTGAATACAACCATGAGGTAAGGATGGTTTTTAGGTCATTTTTGATGGACCATTCCCTAATTATGGGTAAATCTACCTAAGTTTTAGGTATCTTGTAGTAATTTTCAAATGAAATGGGGAAAATGTAAGTAAATCTACTAAAACTACATTTATGGATTATCATATCTTGATAAATTCTATAATCCTTTAAAATAGGAGTAATAACATTGATACAATGAAGTACCTCTAGTTCTGTTGCCATATAGTGGAGATGGGTCATTTGAATGGAGACTATGTCATAGTATCTTTGGAAAACTATGGCATTATTTTCCTCCTCTTTGGTGATTTTTTGTAACTCTTTAATGGCCCAAAAAATATTGGACCAATTATTATCAAAATTAGGGATTCTATAGATGATAGGGATTTTTTAAAAGTCTTTTTGAGATTTAATGGTGGTATCTATTTTCACTTAGGGGAATTTGTTCCTTATATTCAATTTAGACTTTTTCATTTATACCTTTACTTTTTTTGAGCCCACAAAATTTTTGGTTTTGTATTTTTCTACTTAGGTGGCATCTATCTGATAGCTCTGTGGCATCCAATTCACTTTTTCATGGAATTTTATTTATAAATGCTTTAAAACTTGACTATTTCCTTTTACAATTTTTCTTTGATCTCACTCTGTCAAATCATTTATATAGATCAATGTAGATCATTGATCTCGATCCTCCTAGTTGCACCCCATTGATTATCCTTTGTATCGGGCCCCACAGTTGCAACACTTGACAATCCCACGAGCCTTTTGAGCTTTGAATTTATGCTCATATCATAGTGATCATGTTTTTTACACATGGTGGCTCCACACTTTCTTATAGGTTTCATTTAATATTCCATAGTGATCTCACTATGTTTGATCATATTTCCCCAATTAGATGTGAGCCATCAATCTTGAAAAGGTACACAAACATTAAGTTAGCATGGGACCATGTAAATAACTTAGGTTAAATGTTTTATTTTAAAGTTTTATTTCATGTTAATAAAAATTCAATAATACTAAGGCTAAAGTATTTTAGGCTAAGTTTAGATCAAAATAAAAGGGACCCCATTGAATGACTGAAGATATAACTATAAGTCTTTAGCCTAAGGTTCTATTGTATTAATGAATTCAATCAAAACCTTAGGATAGAGACTTAGGTTAGGTATATATTTTTAAATATTTATAACATGATAAATGAAATGCCTCCAAAAAAATATGGGGGGTCTTAAGATATAAAGGGACCAAGCTTAGGGTTATTATGCTAAGGTTTGGTCATGTTGAAAAACATGATTGAAACTTAGGTTAAGAATTTAGGCTGATTCCATGGTGTTCATAATTGATTTTATACAAATCTAAACCTAGTTATAAATGTCCTTAAGTCTAAGAATGACCTTTAATCAATCTAAGATGAAATATTAATTTTAAAACTGAAATGCATGATTATTTTCCAAAAGAGACCACATTGATCCTACAAATTCAAATAACCAGTTTATTTATCTAAGTGGGATTGGTTCATGAACTTGAATTTTAATGGTCTTACAAACATCAATTATGGCCTCATAAACACCCATGACATTCATACAAACATCAAAATTAAGATCTAGCAATGTATCATAAGGGGTTAAATTTGATGGCCTTGTGGATGCCAACAACAACCTCACAAATAATGGGTGCGAGAACATCAAATTTGATTTCTAGTAATGTATCATTAGGGCTTAAATTTAATGGCCTCATATATGTCAATGATGGCCTCACAGACATCAAATGAAGGGTGAAAGAATTTCAAATTTAAGTCTCGTATAACATAGTAGGTGTTGTGGAAAATTTTAACCATTATGCATCATTTGATTGAATTCATCTAAGAAATCATGAACCATTGATCATGATCTACATAGTTGGATATGATTGTTTCTTATAGTCACAAATGGATTAAGTAATCTCGTAACCTCATAAAATTTAGACCAAGATTATAGACCAATGTTTTGTTCACATTAATAAATATGAATAAGATTTAGGATTAAATTTTATAAGCTAAGTTACAACATAATAAAATGTGGACCCTTCGAATAATTAAAAGGACTTAACATAAGCCTTTATCATAAAGTTTCATTGTATTGATAAATAAAATAAAACTTTAGGGTAAGACTTAGGCTAATTCTATGCCATAAAAAAGAGGGGGCATCTTGATTTTTCACCTTGTGATCTTCAACATCCTCTTAACTAAAAGCCATTGATCATGATCTGAGTGATCAAGCATGATTAGTCCTATGGGTTAAAACTTTAGACTCATTAGGTTCATCTCACATCATATAATCATTTCTATCTTAATGTACATGGGTCATAGATCCTATAGAGGAACAAGCAACTTAAGTTAGGGTTTAGGGAAAATAAGACTTAGGATAAAGTCTTAGGATTAAGGTCTCATTGATGTTAATAAACATGAACAAGGTCTTATGACTAAGACATTAGTCTAAACTTGTGAAAATAAAGTTGGACCAAGTTAGGAACTTAAAAGGATTCTACAAACATTAATTTTGGACCATGTTAAAATAAAATGGGAAAAAAGAGGTTGAGACATAAAGGGGATGAAGCTTATAATTTTTAGGCTATGGTTTGGTCATGTTGAAAAACATGACCAAGCCTTAATATAAAAAAATAGGCTTAAGTATATAACATATTTGAAATATTCTTGCATAAATTATTCTTGTCATTTTTTGTATTTAGTCAAAAATAATCTTGTGTGAGGGCTTTTGAATGAGGGTTTTAGGAAGCTTGAACATGGATTCAACTTGACTTTTAATAGACCAAAGGCTAGTAAATGGTCAATATTGAGATAAAAGCATTAAAATTATTAAACCCAGGTATGATCCCATTAAGGATAACACCATTAAACCTATGATCTGAAACATAGAGATCTATTGTTAGCAACATTAGGCAAAGTTAAAGTAGAACCACGAATAAATAATATCAACTAGAATAAGGGGTGGATGATCTTCAAATGCAAATAATTTTCAAAACATGTTAATGATGCTCTGGTCAAGTGAATTTCAACTTAAAAATACAAATTTTGTGCAATTTTAACATAAGGGTCTCCATTTTTTAGAAATGAGGGTATGTTGACCTCAAAAAAATGGTGAATTTTGGGAAAAGATAGCAATATGTTAGAATTTAGAGACTCTAGTTTAGATAAATAGTTAGCTTCTCTATTCCACTTGATCAGTGCCATCATCAAAAATAGTTTATGGTTAAAACAAACCTTGCACCTATAGGATTATGATCAAACATCAAAACCTAGCCATTTTATGTGTGTTATTTGATTCCAATTATTGTTTACCATGGGGTTTAAGGGATAAATTCCCAATTTCATACCTTTAATCATTAACACTAACTGACAACATGTTTGAATATTCATTAAGAACCATGTTTCCACTTAGGTAAGGCTTGGGCATTACTCTACTACCAGCCAAGCATCCATAACCCTGATAAAGATGCCTTTGGCTCTACTCACAACCTTGCTCCACTACCAACTAGACATCCATAGCCCCAATGAAGGTTACTAGAATCACCTTTGCTTGGAAAGCCTTTGATTTTATAATAAGCTCTTATTCTATTTTTTAGACCATTTAGGCTTTCTAATAAATGTTGGAAACTAGGTTAACTAGATTTAGGGATGTGGTCAAGTGTTTTATCCTTAGACAATCAACTATGGTTGCAACCTTTGTCCTAGGCAAGGATTTTGTTTAAGTGCAAGCATGATTGTGTTCCAATAATTTAATCTTTCATCCCATATGCATAATTCTCCTTAAAACCAAGTTTAGATCAAAATAATGTTTGATTTATTATGAAATAGTTAACCTACCCACTTAGTATTTACTAGTTTTTATAAATCATTACATTAAGCTCATATTTTACATCCATGGTCAACATTTGCTTAAGATACATACCTACCTTTCTAATTTTGTGGATTTTTTGAGCTTTTTTTAATTAACTCTGAGCTAAGGATTGCCCAAAAGGACTTATTAGTAGCAAGGGACAAAACAAAGAAAGAAAACACACTAAATAAAGCAAATAAGTAGAAATCAAGGATAATAAAACAAATATACAAAATATATGTACAAATAAGGGACAAAAAATCAATAACAAAAGGAAACTAAACTAGCCTACCTACATTACCTCTAACTAGTCTTACAGATTTACTCCATGAAGACCCCAAGAAGAGCCAAAAAAAATAATGCTTGAGGTACTAACCATTGTTGGGCAATGTGAATTCTTTTCTTTGTATTTATTTTAGCTTGAAGGTGTTGTTTCCAAGTGTCTCACCAATCTGGTAGGGACCTATCCATATTGGTGTGAACTTTTCATGTTTTCCCTTAGGTTTGGATGCCTTGTCCCAAATAAGAACTAAGTCTCCTTGTTTGAACACCTTTACCTTTGAATTATTATCAAAACACCTATTCACCATGGTTTTGTGTCTTCTAAAATTAGAAAAAGCTTATTCTCATGCATATTCCATTTGAACAATGTCCAATAGTCTTAAATTTGTAAGTTCCTAATCTTCTTCCATATATTCTTGTATAAACTTGTATGTATGTAACTTGAGGATGATAGGGAATATGGGCTCTTGGCCATACACCAAAAATAATTGTGATACCTTTAGGTCTCACTTGATTCTTATTTTGTCTACCCAAAGGGAATATTTGAGAAGCTTATGCCAAGTTATGGGTTTCTCTACTACAAACTTCTTCATTGCTTTCATTAAGTTCTTATTGGTAGATTTAGACACTCCATTACCTTGAGGGTAATGGTTAGATGAGAAATTAATAATGATACCATTATCATATACCCATTATTTTATTTGAATGGATATGAAGGCAGATCCGTTATCACATACTAGAGAGATCAAAGTCCCAAACCTAGAGCATATGTTTTCTTCTAAAAAATTTATCACTTCTTTAGTTATGCATTGTTTGGTGGCTACTACCTCAGTCGACCTTGTCAAATAATCAAGGGTAGTTAGAACATACTTGTGACATTTAGATGAGTTGGGTTTGATCATCTCTAAAAATTCTAACCCCCAATGTGTAAAGGGTTTATCAACCATTATTGGTTATAATGGCATTGTTGATTTTGGTTCCTTTGTGATAAATATTTGGCATGAGTGAAATTCTCTCACATGTTTATGAGAATATTTAAAGATGGTGGGATAATAGTATCTAGCTCTAAGGATCTTGTGAGTTGTGGTTCTACCACAAGGATGCCCACTTCCCATCTTTTCATGAAATGTGTGTATTAGCTCAACAACTTTGTCCTTTAAAACACATCTTAAGTTGACACTATAGACACCAAAAATATGCACGCCTATGTTTACAAATGTTCAAAGTCCCCTTGACCTTCCTAAGACCCCCTTGGGACTAGAATACACCTATTTGGGGTCACTACCTCACTAAACCCATTTGCACCCAATTTCACTAGGCTAAGTGAACTGACCTTCATGACCCTTTTTCTCTAGACCCTAAATGTCAATAGTCAGCCTTGGGAACCCTTGACTATCGACTATTAGGATCCACTTATTAAAAAATAACATGCAAACCACTTGCATTGCTTTTCTAAAAATAGCTTGTCTAATTCTGATTGCGAGCCTTTACATAGGTAAATTATATTTATATGGCCTAGTTATACCTTCACTTCCACCTCTTATTTGTGCCTATAATAAAAAGAGGCCTAGGAGGTTAAATCCATCTACAATAATTATCAGGAGCTCAGCAATTCAAGAGTTTTATTTTGTAGGTCAAGCAGGTCAATCAACATCATTAGCATTACCAACCATCTTATTTGGATCCAACTTATTGTCTCCTGTCAATCAAGATCTCAGGTATTGTTACTCTAAAAAAATGAAGAAAGATTTTACCAATAGGCTAACTACATTAAGCACCCACCCAATCAACTTTTATTTTTTCTTATCTATAGGTCGTCTTCCTAAGCCAAAGAGGAGATCTTAAAAATATTTTTTTTCAATGCGTGCATAACCAAATAGGTTTTTCAACCATACCCATTTTGAGTTTCTTTTCTCTCTTCACTAGAACTTAAACTAAAAATTTACATGAAACATTTTGGCACACCCAGTGGGATCTAGAATCTTTACTAAAATTTTATTTGCATTTGTATTCTGTTCTCTCTATCTATGATCTTAATTGAAACTAAAATTTGTTTTAAGTTTAAAATCAACTGCATCCATTATTTTCTTTTAACATTAGTTCACTTTGAATTAAATCACAATAATCTTATTGTAGCATCACTTTTATTACACACACTATCTAGGCCACTTTCATGAATCAAACATCAAAATAATTTGAGACAAGGCCTAATTGGGATTCCATCACCTAGTGGTCACCTTACCCATTCCCAACAATCCTACTTGGAGGTCATTACTAAGGGGAGAACCAACTTAGCTCTCTGATTGAGTATAAAATCTAGATATCAATATATATTGGCTAAGCACTTGACACCCTTATCATTGTGGGACTATGAAGTAAGGGGGTATTCCCCATTACCAAGCCATGTATTGATTTAAAAATATATTGTTTTGAGAACCTAAACAACACAAAACCAATCATAAAATACTTTTAAATTACTTGATCTACAAACTAATTTCTATCACACATTATCATAAACTAAGGCATAATCCAAAAGCAAGATTTAAACTAACCTTTAGGCTTAATGTAGTTCATAGTGTGTGTCTTGATTTCCTTGATCATTTTATTGTCTTATTCTTGTTTGAATGGTAAGTTTTTTCTTATTTTATCTCCCTTTTTTCTTATATGGTTCTCACTTGCTAGCAACAAAGAGACCTAGTAGAGTAGAACCCATCACTTAAATCAACCTCTTTTACCTCCTCATCTATGGAGTACATCTCTTAGGTAGAAGATTCACCTCATCCATTGGGAATCCCTAATTTTCCTTAGGTATTTACCCAAGGCGATATGGATTTTAACACTTTTTTAGACAAAATCCATTCACCCTTTAGTACTATCTTAACACCTCCTCTCACCATATCATGGTTTCAAATCCACTTCAAGATCTTCCTTATGGTATACCATCACACCTTATGAAGGGTATCCCTATTATCATGATCATTTCCAAACCTTTGACCACCTAGGCATCTTCATCTACTAAGCCCTTTGACACCATAGCTAAAAACCAACCTATCCAACCAAATACTACCCTTACACCTTCTGCCCCTACTAGTGACTCCTCTACCTTGGGGACAACCCAACCATTAACCCATCATGCTCCACTTGTTGATAGAACACTCACCACTGGCACTACCAACATATCCTCTACAAAATCTAACCCATTAGTCAAAACCCCTTTACCAAGGATAGGGGTATCTATCCCTTCTACTTCAACACCCATTAGCACAAAGGTCACTACCTCACCTTTTATCATCAACCCAATTACCACCCATGCCAAATCTATAGGGACTCCTCAGTAGTTACCCATTGTACCCAGTCTAAGATACATCTCTAACCAACAAGGGTACATACCCATTACCCAAAAAACATCATCCACATACCCTACCCAACCTCTAGAATCCACATTCCAATATATGGTAGCTTCTCAACCACCAAAAAATTACCAATATATTGCCCAACCTCAACCATAATATCAACCTTACAATCCTTTTAGTGCACCACCGCAAACTAACCTAATGAAAATGCTCATGGATAAGATGACCAACCTTGAGTCATCCATTTTAGGGGCTCATAACATCCTATCTGATGATTAGATTTGTAATGAATCTATTCATCCTTATATCTCCATAAAACCTTACCCTCTTCAATGGGAGCTTCTAAAATTTACCAAAATTCAAAGCAAGGAGGACCCCCAACAACACCTTAGGGATTTCAAGTATGCATGTTACATGATTGATTATGATGATTCCCTTATCCTTTAAACCTTCCCCATGTCTTTATCTAGCCTATCCCTTGACCGATATAGTTCCCTCACCAAGCATTCCATCTTTTCTTTCACCCAACTAGCATAATTCTTCTTTGATCAATTTTCCATTAACATTTCAAAGAAGGTCTCTATCACTGACCTCTATTCTATTAGGAAATTTGATGATGATTCCATTGACAATTTTTTACCCCTTGGATAAGCTTGATTAATTAACTTTCATTTTCCTTGACTCAACCCAAACTTATAGAGCTTTTCATTTGAGCTTGTGCCACATATATCTTCTACACTATGTGTCCAAAGATTTAGAACTTTTGATAAGGTTTTTACCATGGCACATAATCTAGAAAACTAGGGCATATATGAGGGTAAATTGAAGTTATTAAACAATAAATCTACCTTCAAGACCAATGAAACCTCTTCCTCAAAACTAGGCAACCAAGCCAATACCAAAACCAAGACTAGGGGAACCATGAATGTCATCATCTTTAAAACCACCCCTCCACCCAATGTCAATTAAAAAAATTATCCTATTACCTCCAACCAAAACACAAGGAACCCAAACTAAATCAAACAAAAATAATTCACTCCACTTGGAGAATGTTATACCTCTATTCTAGAGAAGCTACTAAAAGCTAACCTTATACAACTTCCACCCATCAAACCTCCTTAGTAGTTTGATTCTTCTCATCCAAAACTTTCTTGGTATAATGAGAATGACCTCTATGCTTTTCATCAATTAATTGGATATGAAATCAGTTGAGTAATAATTTTAATAATATTATTTAGTCTTATCAAGAAAGGGGAACTCATGATGGATAATCCCAATGCCCCTCAAAATCAAGCTCTTGACATCTTTAGGAAACCTTTTCCCAACCATGCCCCTATCAAATTTGAGGATACACAAGCTAAATATTCTCATTAGGCCCACATGGTCAATATGATCCTTGATACACCTATCATCCAACCTACCTACTTTTCCCCCACTTCATCTATCAAGGTGGCATAGTCACTTTCCCATCCTTCGTAGGCCCAAACCGAGGAGGTTAATTTTTCCTTAGCTTCTCTCATAGAGGTTTGGGAATCATCAAGCATCTATTTGGATATCCAACATGAAAAAATAACCATTCTTATCCAACCATCTCCCCTGACTATAGACTGAGCCATAACTATGGACATCATGCCTAGGGGAGCAATGTTTTCATAAAAACCCCTCAAAAAGCAACCAAATAGCCCAAATTTGCCTCCCTTATTTGAGGAAATTAATGATAATATCAACCATCCTCCTCAACCCATAGGTGTCTCCTCAACACCCACTACCTAGGAGGATAGATGAGTATACAAACCCTTTTCTAAACTCATTCAAAAGTTAGGTATGGCTATAAAATTAGACATGGATCAAACCACTTCTTGAAAATAGTTAGGGATTCCCTACATCAACAAACCCAAAACTTATATCATGCCTCTAACCAACCAATCCATCATTTCCCCACCACCTCTCAAACTAATCATAACTTCTACCAACCCCTCACCTTTATAGTCAACCAACATAACCACCTCTCCAATGACCACATTATGAATGAAACCTTTCAAAACTCTTGGTGCCTTCCTTACTCAAAGTTTGGTTCACCCATCCTTAAAAGTGGAATTAACCCCACCCAATCCTATACCCAGGTCTTGACCCATACTAACCAATGGGATGAAAACATTGAAGGGACACATGACCAATACTTTACCTCCCGCTACCTTGCCCTCTATCTTAGGACCTCAACCTTTCACTTTGCTTAAAAGGTAGCCCCCTTTTAACATATGTCACCCACTATCATTGATTACACCAACCCACTTATTATTTGATACACTAGTCCTTCCTAGATTACCAATAGTTAGACCATCAAACTTAGCTAATTACCAACATACCCAAACCAAAGCCATCAATTAGAAACACCACCTTACCCAAACCATATCTCACCAAACCTATCACCACCAACATGCCCATCTTACCAACACAAACCATGATACCTAAACCTTTCTTCCCTATAGCTATATCCTATATGACCATTATTCAAATATTATTATAGACCTCCTACCTCACATTACCTCTTATCAGACCATTTGATCCTCTTAGTAAAAAGTTAGTTTGGTATAATGACCATCAAATCTACTCCTAGCATAGGATGCCTAGGCATGACACAAAGAATTAAAAATCTCTCCAAGCCATTATCCACCAAATCTATGATGAGGATGATATTTTAGTAGATGAACTTCCATATATTCCTCTACAAATAGACCTAATAGCTAGTTGCCAACACATTCCTGATCCCGCACTCTCACCTTAGAGTGATGAAGAATCTACCCAACCCCCCATCACACCTTACCCCTCTATCCATAGTATTAACATGGTCACATGATCACAACAAAATGATAAGGGGAAGGCCAAAGTGTCTATTCCATGGACATACCCACCAACTCATCCTAAACCAAACTAGATCCAAACCTCCATGTCTATAACTAAGCCTGAATTTACCATCTTAAGAACCTTAAAGGTAACCTCTCTAAATACATAAAGAGGGTCATTATTAAACAAATTCACTAGACCCCAGCTAAGATGAGCCTTTAGGAACTCATTTCCACCTCACACCACCATTATCAGGACATGATAGAGGCTATGTAAGCTATTAAGGTTAGACCAGGAGACTCCTAACCTATAGAGGCTTTTATAGGTGCTCTCCAACTCTCCACCCTTATTACCTTTAAGGATTTGAAGATAACTTCTATCCATATTGAATACCTAGATCCCCTCTTTTTATTACATCCCACATCAACCAAACCCACATTGAATCAGTTATGATAGATACAGGAGCCAGTATAAACATCATCTCTTCCCATTCCTATGAGAAAATCATGCTACTAGACAATGTCATGTCTAAAACTTCAATCATCCTTAGATATTATAATGACACTATAACCACTATCTTTGGAACTATCATCCTTCACATTTTGCTAGGACCTCATACACTCCCCAAACTCTTTTATGTGGTCAAAGGTGAATTCTAATACAATGTTTTACTAGGGAGACCTTAGATTTGGACCATGAGTTGTGTACCTTCCACCCTCCATTTTTGTGTCAAGTTTGAACATGAAGGTCATGTTTTTACCATACAAGCTAAACCTAGCCCTTTTGTAGCATGAAATATGACCTACCGACCTAATGACATTCTCCTACCTCTATCCAAAGCACTACAAATGACCACCACCAAGCCCTTACCCATAAAATCAAAAGCCATTACTTCCCCTTCCACTGAGGCATCTAATAGTGCATCTATCCCCATAGACTAGATACCCATCATTGATCCTTTGGAACCCACCTTTCAACATCTTACCCTTGGATAATACCACCTCTTCACCCTTGATGCCTTCCAAACTCCATAAGAATATAGAAGGCTCAACCACCAACCAAGTTATGACCTTAACATTAGAGCTATTACTCCCTTAGAGCCTCTAAGCTATCAAAACCACTTTATCTATGGTGAAGTTTACAATCCCCTTAGCACTATTTCCATCCCCTCTTCACCTCAACCATTAACCTCCACATTTTTTCACTTAGACAACCCTAACTTTGTCAAACTATACCTTCATAGGTGTGCCTAAAATGGATTTAGTCTAGGATGATATGAGCATGGACCACACACATTGACCTTAATTAAGACCCACAAGTATCATGAGAAACATAGCATTAACTTCATTCTACCTAATAATAAGAAATTCAAGCAACTTACCACTACCATTATTGAAGAAGAGACCCCTTCCTCACCAACACCACCTCCACCTCTAGGTGAGGATGAGGACATCATCCTAACTAATTTATTTCCATCAACATGATTAACCTTATCCCCCTCATTTATCAAAAATAAGGGGCACCGGTATCCATCCTTTTAGTCCATCCTAAACTAGTAGGAGAAGACTCTCGTACCATTCACATTGTCTAGTGCTAGGATGATGATTCTATTCTCACCTACCTTGGTGCACCTGATTTATCCATCCACAAAAATTTAGCTTTGGAGACCTCAACCATGTTAAATAAACTTGACATAGATATCAACATAGGCACTTCAAATAACCCCCATGTTGTCAAACTAGCCAAAATCTCACCCTTGAGGAACTATAAGACTTCTCTACCTTCCTCTAAGACCATAATATTAAATTTACCTAGTCATATGTTTTCATGCTTGGTATTGACCCAGCCATTGGCAAACACAACATTGTGACCAATCATGATGCCAAGCCTATCAAACAAAAACTTTGTTTCATGCATCCTCACATAGCTCTCCTTGTTAAATAAGATCTACAATGCCTCCTTTATATCAACTTAATTTAACCCATTGATTATCCTCAATGGGTTTCAAACATCTTACCTATCACTAAATCTATAGGGGGACTACATATTTATTTATATTTTCATGATCTCAACCTCACCTACCCAAAGGATGACTTTCCTCTACCTATCATCGACCAACTTATTGATCTTATAGCAAGCACCAAGATGTTGTCACTCATGGATGGATTCTCAGGTTATAATTAAATTTTGATTGCCCCTAAAGATCAGCATAAAACTACCTTTATCACCCCATAAGGGAATTTATATTACAAAGTCATGTCCTTTAGTCTTAAGAATGCTAGTTCAACCTACCAATGTGTCATGACCTTATCCATACAATCATCGAAGACTATGTGGATGACCTTCTTAGGAAGTCCAAACTTTGTAAAGACCACTTAACCATTCTCAATATCTTATTTGAGTGACTTATCCATTATCATGTTTGCCTTAATCCAAAGAAATGTATTTTTTGGGTCTTTTTAGGAAAACTTTTAGGCTTCATCATTTCCCTTCAAGTAATTGAGGTTGACCAAACCAAAATCAAAGCCATCCTCAAGATACTACCTTCAACCAATCTTAAACAACTCTATAATTTATAAGGGAAGCTCCAATCCATTCACTATTTTATCTCCTATCTCTTCGATATGTGTCAAACCTTCCACCACCTCTTTAAAAAGGACATCCTTTTTAATTATAATGTTGATTTTCAAAATGCCTTTGATGAACTCAAAGAGTACCTTCTATCTCCACTTATCCTCACACCTCCTAAGGATGACCAAACTTTATACCTTTATATCTCTACCACTGACCATTCCCTATGGGAAATACTTGCCCATCAAGATGAATAATACAAAGATCAAGCCATCTATTACATTAGCTACATACTTGTTGAGTATGAGACTTAATACACACAAATTGAGAAATTATGTTTGGCTATAGTCTTCATGGCTACTAAACGTCAACACTACCTTTCTAACCATAAATTTTTGGTCATATCTAATACCGACCCACTTAAGTACATGCATTCCAAACCATACTAAAACCAATGTATGTATAAGTGGCTCATTCTTTTAGCTAAGTTTGACCTTGAGTTCCTATAGTAGAAATCAATCAAGGGGCAAGTCATTACTAACCAATTGTTTGATGTACCACTAATAGATACCCAACCTACCCTCTTGAATTTCTAGACAATTTGATCACAAATCTATCTCAAGTGTATTTTACCAATTACATAACCATGTTTTTTGATGGTTCCAAATGTCAAAAGGGTGGGGGAGCCAATATCATTCTTATCCCCCTTATCAGTGAACCACTTCCTTTATCTTAT
The DNA here is from genome assembly GCA_037957365.1 of Torreya grandis. Classification (NCBI taxonomy): domain Eukaryota; kingdom Viridiplantae; phylum Streptophyta; class Pinopsida; order Cupressales; family Taxaceae; genus Torreya; species Torreya grandis. The sequence continues at coordinate 135,969 of JARHVA010006702.1, read as the reverse complement.
AAACTTTACTTTGAATGTACCAACAATGTGGCTAAGTATGAATCCATAGTAATAGATCACCAAACTACCTTATCCTTAAGATTCAGAATAATCAATATCTTTGGTGACTCCTAAATTATGGTCAACTAAGTCACCATCATTTACCAGTGTAAGAATGAGATTTTACAATTGTATAGGCAACTAGTTATAAAAATTTTATCATCATTCAAGCACTACTATATTTAAACCACCCCATGATCTACCAACAATTTTGTTGATACAATGTCTTCTCTTCCCTCATAGATCCTATCAGTACCCTCAGACTCCAAACTTTTAGTCGTTGCCCATCACCTCATTGAACCTTCCTACACCAAATTAGACACTCTAACCATCTTTAGTGTGGAAGAGATTTTGCCTAAACTTTGGTATCAACAAACCTTTGACTACCTTCACCTTGGCATAGTTCCCTTTGACCTCTCTAGGAATTTCCATTAGTCATTTATTTAGATCACCTCCCATTACACCATTATGGGAGGAATTATTTACAAATGTGGTTTTGATGGCCTCGTATTCTATTAAATTCATGGTCTAGAAGCCTCTCATGCTATCAAGGAGACACATGAGGGTATCTGTGGGGGGCAATTTAGTGTACTCATTATGGCTAAGTTCATCCTCTTCTTGGGCTATTACTAGCCTACCCTTAACCAAGACTATTGTAATTATGTGAAAAAGTGTGTCAAGTGTCAACAACATGCTAATTTACATCACACACCTATCAATAGTCTTCATGTTTCTATGAAATTTTGGCCCTTTTCAAAATGGCATTTGGACCTTATTAGTGAAATAAACCCCCATTCTTCACAATGACATCATTCTATCATTATTGTGACTGAATATTTTACCAAATGGATGAAATTTATTCCTCTTATCTCGACAAATGATAAAAATATTATTGAATTTATCACCCACCATATCATCTATCATTTTGGTGTTCCTCATAACATCATCACCGACAATGGAAAATATTTCAAAAATAAACAAGTCTAGGGTATTTTTGATGTATTTGGTATTAAACTTAACTTGTCATCACCTTATCACCTAGAAACAAATGAATAAGTTGAAGCCTCTAACAAAACCCTTAACAACATGCTTACCTAGTCAATGCCTTAAGTTGAGATTGGTACTTGTACATCCCTTTTGCCTTATGGGCATATCTTACTATCATCCTAACCTCTATAGGTGATACAAATTTTTATCTTGTGTTCGGAGTTGAGGTGATATTACCTCTTAAATTACAAATACCTTCTCTTCACATATATTTTAAAGATCTTATTTCAGAAAATAATTATCATTAAGAACATTCATCATAACTTGAGATACATGATGAGCATTGTTTATCCACTCTTTCCCATCTCTACATCTATCAAGAGTGAATCAAACATGCCTATAACAAACACGTAAAAGTCTAAGAATTCAATACTAGAGATCTTGTTCTTAAGGAAAATCAACATGTAATTAATATGGATAAAAGTAAAAGGGGAAAATTTTATTTCAATTATCTTGGACCGTACATCATAACCAATAAGTATAGATCTAGAGCTTATCATTTATCCTCTCTTGAAGGAAAAATAGAACCTAATCCTTTAAATGCTTCACATCTATGCCCCTTTTATTATTAAATAGGGATCACAATCATCATTTGTCTAACTTAAGCTTATCCCCTACAACCACTTACACACATCTCTTTTTAGGGGCAATTGACTACAACTAAATCATGCGATTATCCATCATAATCATAACCTAATATTGAACTATGGGTACCATGGCTCTATCTATGGCATGATTTTCATAGTACTTCAAATTTCTTTAAGATTAGTTCCTATGGTCATTGTCACCTTTACCCTTTTTTTCACCTACATAACCTTCATGTGAGCTTAGTTTTACCTTCACAAAGGTAGTTTATTGAGCATGTATAATTAATTCTATGTCAATCAAAAAAAAAAATCAAGAACAATATCAAAATTCAAGAACAAATTATGGGTCATCCCCAACATCCACAAACTACTCCCTTAAAATGATTGCTATTGGAAATCATTTTGAAATTGTCAAACATAAGGTGGAATACTCCTTTGAAAGACAACTATCAAAAGCATTTGAACTACTCACATAAAATTAGACCACTCCCTTAAAATATGCCTAAGTAAATCATTTGTCAAATCTAGTAATTTCTTAGAAGCTTCTTGCATCGATCAACTTCCCCAACCCTAAAACAAATTCAAAATAGAAAAAACCCCCAAGGAAAAGTAAAAGTAATGAGCAAGCCACAATCGGATCTCATAAAAGAAATAATCTTTGAAAGCTACAATTAGTCCTCATTAGTAGACTTCTTACATCGATTAGTCTACACATTATATATTAACATAGACTTGCTTATACTACTTCTTTGGAAACCTATATAAAAGGCACACTAGTCTCACTAATGGTTCCAATTTTACCCATTCTCCCTCTACATATCAGATGCACGAGACTATGAGCTTATTTGACATAATGTGATCAAGATACCTTTTTATCAACCTAAGCATGTTAATGTGAAAAATCTAAAAGGCTTATATTCACTAAGACAATCTAACTTTGGGTTTCATGTTGGTCCTTACCAATTAAAAGGCATCATGTTCCTTTTTCTTATCTTTTATTAGTTCATATGGATATAGCTCTCATGACTCTTATCACTTTCCTACACATCTAGTTTGTTACCTACTTACTTCATGTATTTTCATATTTAACCATATTCACATTCTACCTCTATGATCATGAATAATAAACATCACATCAAAAGCATAGACACTATCAACTATGTCAATAGGTAACACCATATATCTCTCTATGCTCCAAACACAATGTAAGAATATCATAATAGACCATAAACATCAACCTATCCAAATAAAAGGCATCATGTTCCTTTTTCTTATCTTTTATTAGTTTATATGGATATAGCTCTCATGACTCTTATCACTTTCCTACACATCTAGTTTTTTACCTACTTACTTCATGTATTTTCATATTTAACCATATTCACATTCTACCTCTATGATCATGAATAATAAACATCACATCAAAAGCATAGACACTATCAACTATGTCAATAGGTAACACCATATATCTCTCTATGCTCCAAACACAATGTAAGAATATCATAATAGACCATAAACATCAACCTATCCATTTATAATTATCACATCATATGAGCCTATAAGAATATCATTACACCAATATAATCATAAACTAAATCAATGAGAAAGACATCATAACATATACCATTTACCATTCCATGCATATGACCATAAACAAAGCCATTGAATTTATCATATAACATACATCCATCAATAACACATCCTATCATATCCATAAAAAAAATCACAACATCATAACTATCTTTCTTGTATCACATGCCTAAGCTACTAATTGGAACACTAACATCATAAACCACAAGTCACAAACCATAATCATAAATATGAGCACCAAATAAACCATAAGCATCCATCATATATAACATCAAAAACCATATATCATATACATTATATCATCAAAAAATAATACATATAATAATGTATTAACTCTCTCAAACAGATATACATCTCACTACATTGGCACATAGGCCATTATCAAAATAACACATCATAATAATGCATTTGAACGTAATCACAGTCTTACACCACTACCACTAGCCCCATATATCTTCATACTTTTACATGGTAGTGGTGTCCATGGGACCCCTACCTGACCCACTACAACATCCCACTAACCTAGGGTAGCTATCGATGGTGCACTGGCTAAACTAGCTCTATACTCTACATATCTCATGGCTTGGGGATACTAGTCTACCACCATCACCTCATAGTATCTGATCTCTTCTATGATGGATAAGTACCATGATCATGGTAATATCCCTAGTGGCCCTCTTATTACTACACCTACTCCAACCCTCTATCTTAGTAGGTCCCTCTCCTATGTAACTATACCTAGAGATGTCTATACCTAGTCTCTCTCACCTATAATAATGGTAAGCTAACCCTAAAATATAGTGATCTTTCCCTATAGTGAATCCACCTATCCCTATAACACCTATATTTAATCTTATGATACAACCAATGCTACCCCTACCTATCTATCCTAGGTGGTTAGATCTATATCCTCCAGCCCCACCCCTCCATCATCTCCACCCACATCTACCGCTATATAGATTGGTTAGTACCATGCCATATAACCATATATATACCATATATCATCCATAGGGTCCCTAGTAGGAAGCTCCTCAAAACCACAATCTAAAACTATCAAGATAGGCTGAGGCATTGGCAACTGAACCTCTAAGTCTTGCCTCTTATATTAGGTATGTGGACACGGTATACCCTATATTAAGCCAAATTAGCACCAAACCTAATCAAATGGAATCAACTCAGCTTCAGCCTCTTATTGGCCCACTATCCACTTATAACTCTACATAGTGAGGGTCTACCTTTTATAGCTTGGCTAGATCGAGAACTATATGTATGGTCTCCAAGTGATATCCCTAGCTACCAATACACCTAGGGAACCTCTAAGCCAATCAATATCATGTGCCCCACCTCTGGCCCCTAATGCAACATAGTCATCTCTCTATCTCATAAAACTAACAAGTAACTCTAGTTATGTGTACCCTTCCCATAACAATCCTATCAACCTCATAACCTAGATGTGTTCGTAAGCCCAATAATGAATAACCAAGCTCATGTTGATACCATATCTCTTATGGTTTTTAAATACCCATAGCTCCCTATAAATCTAAACTAGCAAAGCCAAGACCCAACCAAACACTATCCTCCCAAGAAATAATTCCATTAATACACCTAACAATACATAGGGAAACCTCATGTTACTTAAATTTGAGAGCCCAAAGTATGTAATAGTAATCATCAGCATTGTCATCAATTTCCTCTCCTTTAGATCTCTCTTATATAACCTTATGTAGCTAAACCTTCCAAAATGCCACCAAACCTGGTCTTTATCATCTCCATATAGATACTCAACATACTCATCTTTCTCCTCCTACTCTATCTAGTATATCACCTCACCACATAGTGGGAGTTGAGTGATCCTATGTGTATCATTTGGGAGAATATTCATCTCCTCGATCAATAATAAGAAGGTATTAGTAATAGGATCCCATCTCTTGATGAGTGTTACTATCATTGATATGTCTCTAAACACATGCTAGTAGTGCCTCATCACTCCTAACCCTACCTCTTCCATGTGTGTCCAATCATATATGGTTATCCCTTTAAGAAGCATAATGAATATACACAACACATGATCATGCATTTAGATCTACTCTTGATCTTACACCAGACCAAATATTGGGCTCATTTATTATTAATAGGCCTATCTACCCTACCTTTTTTATACTTGACCTATTCTCATATCACTCCTACTTACCTATCTCACCCTAGCTATGTTACCCCCCAATAACCTAGATTATCTTATCAACCCATTGCCCTTACCTAACCATTAATGAAAACCCTAACCTTACCCTTAATCTAACCCTAACCTACTTAACCCAACTCTAACCCTTAACACACTGTGAAAAATACCTAACCCTAAAAACCTACATAAACCCCCACCCATTACCCTTAATCCATTTAACCCTAACCACACCCTAAGTATCTTATCAAAACCTATCCTAAACACTTAGCCAAAATCCACACCCTATCCCACCCAACTACTGGTGATTATGTTGACCATCGATGGTTATAGACCTCTACTTCTTAAGGTATCAACCATCGATGGCTAGACCTAACTACCGATGGTCACCTATGGGTATTCCATAGCTGGAATACCTAAACCCTCCATAGGCATAATCAATTAAAAAACTTAAAAAACCTATCCTAAGTGCCCTAACCACCTATCATATTACCTAATTTATCCACCCACCCACCCTATCAATCTACCATTTCAACCACCAATTTTCCCAAAAACCTCATAAACCCTACCCAGGGCATACAAGCAATAATGCACATTTCTAGACCTACCCACCCAAGAAAATTTAACAATGCAAAAACAAGCTTACTCTAGAAATTTTAATGTACCCCCTACCTCATTCCATGACCTCCTCCATGGTCTAAGCTCACGAGTAAGTTCATAACTACATCTTTGTGCTCCCTACATCCTGGTCCTATGTAATCACCCATACACCTCTAGCCAATGAGTAACACCCACCTTAGCAAATAATTTCCTCACAAAGTTCCAAAATAACCCATGCCAAAGTCAATAGAGTAAAATAGTAACAATAATAAAAATGAGTCTTGTTTTTACTTTTTACCTATCTGGGTTATTAGGGTTTCCCCTAACCATTGATGATTAGGGTGACCATCAATGGTCACCTTTTAGGGGCCTTGACCATCAATGGTCAAGAAACCCTATAAAACCCCTATTTTACTTTTTACTTAGATCTTACCTATTCTTAGCACACCAAACCTAGGTTTTGAAATTTTTTTGAGATGAACTTCTCCCACCAACCTGACGATCTTATCACCTCATCATCAGTCTCTTTTGGTCTATTTGGCACAAAATTTAGTGATACTTATTGCTTGGTCCTTTTACTATAATGATAAAATTTCCATGTTGAACCCTTTTACATTTTGTGCTACCTCACACATACTAACTTACTTGTGTCTCACCAGGAGCACTTCCTACCTCATATACCCCAACACTTGACCCATTTGTGTTTTCCTTGGGAGAACTTCCTACCTTGGATACCCACTCAAAACATTAAGCCATGCTTTGGAGACTAATAGGTATATCCAACTACCATGCCTACATATGATCACATGATACATTAACTTATCCTATTTAGCACCAACCCTTATTTTTACCAAACATTTGAAATTTTTATCTATGCATGATCTTGGCTATCACACATTTTTACTGCATTTTGTATGCACATTTGCATCTCAAATGTCTGACTTCATGTCACCACCTCATGACTCACCATCTACAATTATAAAACCCATACCCACCACATCTTCAACTCACTAACTCATAGTTTAAGGGGGAACACCTCCTTCCATTCTCAGAGCAACCAGACCCTTGACCCATACTCCATTTTTATTTTTTAGCTTGTCAATGCAAGCTACATAACAAAAAAGGGGAAATTTTGGACACCAAAAATCTGCACACTTGCATTTCCAAATGTCAAAATCCCCCTATACCTATTTAACACCCTTAGGACCATCCTAAACCTATCTAGCCTCACCAAACCCATCAACACCCATTTTAACCAAGCTAAGTGAACCTAACCTTGAGGACCCTTTTTCTCTAGACCCTAACCATCAATGGTCAGGGTGATCATCGATGGTCAGCATTGGGAACCCCTTACTATTGATGATTAGGATCCACCTCTTAACAAATAACATGCAAACCACCGACATTGATTTTTTTAAAAATAACTTGTCTAATTCTAGTTATGAGCCTTTATATGGATGAATTATATTTAGATGACCTAGTTACACCTTTAATTTAACCTCTTACTTATGCCTATAAGAGATAGAGGCTTGGGAGGTTAAATTTATCTACAATAATTATCAAGAGCTCAGGCATTCCAAAATTTTATTTTATAGGTCAACCAAGTCAATCAATATCATCAGTATTATCAAGCATTATTAGCCATCTTATTAGGATCTAACTTATTATCACCTCTCAATCAAGCTCTTAGGTATCGTTACTCTACCATAATCAAGTAAATTTTCACTAATGGACTAACTACATCAACCACCCACCCAACTGACTTTTATGATTTCTTATCTACAAGTCTTCTTCCCAAACCAAAGAAGAGCTCTTCATAATCTTCTAATTCAATGTGCACACAACCAAAAACAATATTTAACCATATCTGTATCGATTTTCTATTCTCTCTTCCCTATAACTTATAGTGAAAATTTACATGAAATAGACACCTTCAAATTTTTTAGGTATAACACTCCATTCTTGATCAGGTAATTGGCTTCTTTGAGTCTTATAACTCTCTTATGTTCCCTATTTATCCCTGTAGGATAGGTGCCATTAATCAACAAATGAATTATAGGATCATACCAATCATTAGACTAAAAACTTTCTTGTTTAACTTGTATGACATTAAGCTTGGGGTTAGTATCGTAAATCATTTGAATCAAACCTTGACACCTTACCAATTTTTTGTTCTTGAGTTCAATGTCATATTCCTAGAGAATAGACATCTACTTACCTCTTCACTCTCCAAGTTCATTTTGGCTCAACATGAGCTTTGTAACAAGGTTAGGTAGGATGTCATGCACTTTATTCCTAAGAATGTAGTGCTTGAATTTTTTACTTCCCTTACTAATGCATATGATTACTTATCAATTAGAGAATAATTTAACTCGGCATTTTTTGGAATTTGTGATCATGAAAGCAATTGGATGGTCATGTCCATCAATATTTTGATTTAAAACTACAATAATAGTGTGGTTAGAAGCAAAGTAGTAAAGGTAAAAATCCTTGGATAAATTTGGGCTTATCAAGATTGGAGCTTGACCAATTTACTCCTTGATGTCCTTAAAGGATTTCTTAGCTTCTTCATTCCAAATTATTTTGGCATCCTTTTTTATCATATCATTCAATGGTTTGTTCATTTTTTCAAAACCAAAAATAAACTTCCTTATAAATTTAACTTTACCAAAGAATGATTTTAGTTTTTTTCTATTATTAGGAGGCTTTATCTTTGATATAACTTTTATTATTTTAGGATCTATAGATATTACCTCCTTATTAATTACATGGCCTAATAATATACCCTCGTAACATAAAATATACTCTTCTTAGGTTTGAAGGAAATCCCATACCTTCTACACCTTTCAAATACCTATTGTAAATGCATAATGTCGTCATCCTTGTTCTTAAAAAAAAGTCAGATCATCCATGTATATAATGATGCATTTACCTACTAAACCTTGAAAATCATGATTCATGGCCCTTTAAAAACTTTCTCCTACATTGATTGGTATGAATGGCATATTTTTACATGCAAATGTGACCCATTTGGTAGTTAAAATAGTCTTCATCCTATTTTATTGATTTACCAAGATTGGTTATACCCTAAAAATCCATCAATAAAGGACATCATAATAGAACTATAAACACTCTAAATAACTTGTTCAAGAGATGGTAGATGGTAATTGTCCTTTTTAGATGATTTTTTAAGGTTCCTAAAATCAATGAAAAGCTTTATTTTTCCATTTTTATCCTTGACTGGGACCAAGTTGGAAACCCAAATAGAATGCCTAATAGGGAATACAATTCTAACATCTAGCACTTTCTTAACCTCCTTGAAAATCATTGGCTCCAAAATAGGGTAGGTATCTGCTTTTGCCTAAAAGGCTTATAGTTATCTTTAAGGGGTATAATATGAGTGATGACTTTTAGATCAAAAATATTCAAGGCATCATATAACCATGCAATTATGTCCTTATAGATGGTCAAAAAGTCTTGGAATCTTTTATCTTTAATGCTTGTACATGCTATTCCAATGTTGACTAGCTGAGGTTGATCTTGAGGTCTAAGATTAACTACCTTGTAATCCTTCCCACTTGTTTTGATAATCCTAGTGTTCTTAACTATATTATCCTAGTCAAATATCCTTTCTAAGGCAATCATGCCTTTTGGAATCTTGTTGTCATTTAGCTGAATGAATTTACCATCAAATCTACCATTTTCTTCAAGAGTATTCTCATTGGCCTCATCTATAACATGTGCCTCAAATACTCATGAATTGGTCATGAAATATAGGATATATTGGTCATAATTGAAGAATTTCATATGGTTTAAATTATCTAGGATTGAAGGGCATGAAACTAGATCAATGATAAAGTCCTAAGAGTCATGGTTTGGCATAAGATTGGCTATAGCTAAGGCAAGCTCATCAACAACCTTGTTCTCATCCGTAGGGATAGAAACAATGTAAAAGTGTCAAAGGATTCAAGCAAATCCTAGAATATGAACTTATATCTCTTGAGGTATGATAATTTTTGCTAGTATCTACTCCTTACCTGATTGACTACTAGTTTTGAATCACCATGAATAAGCAATTCTTTGACTTTGTACTTGAAATAAAATTATAAACCTAAGATCAATGCTTCATATTATGAAAGGTTATTATTGCATGGAAATTAGAGTCTATAGGAAGCATGATATTCCTTAACAATAGGATTGGTTAAGACAACTCCTAATATAGACTCAAAATTACATCTAACCCCATCAAAATGTAGTTTCCACAATCTAAGGACAATATTAAAATGTTTAGAATTACTTACCTTAGCATTTTCAAGAGTAAAATCTCCCAAATCAGAGTCAACTATGTTCACATTTTCATTCATGGCATTGTATTCCATGATCATATATTTCATCCTTGGTTCTCTTTCCATATTGATTTTATTTGGGACTCCTTTCTATGGCAGCCACAAGTGAGAACAATCAGTAGACATATATCCATTTAGGGTTTTTAACAATTCCCTATTTAATATAAATCTATAAGCATATAAGTATGTCTACCACCTAAATGTTAATAAATTACTGAAATCTAGGTTTGAAGGCAAGTTGCATATTGAAATTTAATAATTCCCTAACTAATTTAACTTTAGACTTATCTAACTAAGTAAAATTTTTGTTAGATTTGATAGGAGTTAAGCTAAGTTGTTTATAAATACATGATGGCATAATGTTGGTGGATGCACCAAAATCTAACAAATAGTTATATAAGTTCTTACCAAACATTCTGATAATGAGCAAAAAAGGTGGGGATTCTATTTTACCTTTATACATAGCAACATTAGTGTTGTCAATCTTGGATGGCTTGCTAAGTTTCTTAGATAGGGACTCCAAAAATAGGTCCCTTTGCTCAGTGATCTATGTCAATTCATGAAATTTAATATTATAATTTATTTTATTCATGTCCTCTAAAATTTTATACCCAATTTTATTTGAAGAAATAAATGCATCAGTACTTTGTTGAGAAGTACTTCCCTTTAGAGGCTTTGGGTTATTATTTGATGTAGTGTCTAGAGGAGTGCCAAAGTTGTTTGGAGGTGTTAAAGTAGTTAATGGATATTCATTCTCTCTATTCCTTAAAGGATAAGTCTTATTTTGAACTATTGGAAAGCATGGAATTATTTAAGAACATCATCAAGTTTATTGTTTTCTTGTAAAGGGAAGCTAAAGGTCTCCATCATGAAGGCTTGATCAGTAGATTTAGATCCTAATGTACTTGTACCATTACATTTTTTAGGAACTAAATCAAACATGTCTAATTATTCTTGAAAAGAATCAAATGATTTATATAATTCAATGAAATCCATTTCACCATTCTTAGTAGTACAATGAACTCTACAGTAATTAATTAATTCAACATTAATGAGATTAATGTCCATGGTATTCTTATTAGTAGATGATTCACTACTCATATTGTTATGGAAACTATAATTCTAGAATCTATTATTAGGGCTATTGAATATTTTAAATGAGAAGTTCCTACCTAAGCTTTCACCAATATGACTAAACTACTTTTTCAGTTGAAGAACATTAGTGCTTAGCTTTTGTATCATCTTTAATATAGAGTCATTCTCATTCTTGGGGTTCTTTAAATTATGAACCTGATTACTATTATTACCATTTGTTGGTACCAAAGCCTTTTGATCATTTGGATTAAATCCATTGTAGTATGCTTCAAAAATCCTAAGTTCTTAACCTACCATCACAATTATCAACATATCATGAATAATCAAATCAAATATCCCAAGCACCATTTTTACCAAACATATACAACATTCAACATCAATACCAGATCAAATATTTCTAAATCAACAAATTGGAATACAAATCTATTCCACTAGATTTTAAATCACCATAAAATCACATAACCAGATTTTAAATGTGTGAAAATCAGATTTAATTATGCACTAACATGCATCATGGAAACAATTCCTCAAATCATAGTTAAATGAAATCATAAAAGGAGAGAACAAAACTAGTAATAAATCATAACACAAATATACCTTGGTTCACCCAATGTGGGCTACATCCACCAAGAAATTCCTCAATAAAATCTATAAAAAAAACAAGATTAAAAATAACCTCTCATAGAGACAAAATATCTCCTCCAGAATTCACAAATGATTTCTTTGAATTGTTGAACCAAATATAAAATATGTTAATAATAATCCATGAATGATCTACCACACCTATACCTATATAAAATAAACATCCACAAGTTATTATACCACACCCTACAAAAATATTGCACATATCAATCTTATCATATGTAAAACCTGTTATCTCTTATATTTAAAGTCTCATCTCCACCTGTATATATAATAAATGAGGATAAACCACATCAAGTAATGAGATAAATGATATCATTATCCAAGATAGCCTCATCTAAAAAGGAACATGCCATTTCCACCTCATCATGCTTATCAACAAGCTTCACCAAGAAGGAGCATGTCATCCTCCTCTAAAAGACACAACTTCTAATGCAAAGAGATAAAAATCAACTCCTTGAGACAAGGAAGTAAATCCCACTTCCATAATACATCATATAAATTATTAAATAAAATATTTAATAATTTTTTCCTCCTATGAAAATTAAATATTTAACAATTAATTCCCTAAAACAAGGAAATCAATCCCACTTCCAATAAACATGGAAGTCAACCTAAAAAATATTAAATGATCATTTAATAATATTCACACACATGAGGAGTAAATGAAGAATGTGATCCCCACATCCTTGGAGATATCTAAGCCCCCAAAACATACCATCATGGTCATTTGATATCCCCAAAGGGCTCCACACTTAATAATCTCCCACTTGGAGACCTTTTCTCTTGAGTAGAATTTATCACTACTCCATGATTACTAAGACCAACTAAATATGAACATAGTCTCAACTTGTCCAATGTGACCACCTTGGTCATCATATTCATAGGATTCTAGCTAGTATGAATCTTCTCTAGCCTAACCAAGTTCTCCAAAGCTATCCCGATGAAGTGATAATGTAACTGAATGTGTTTTGTCCTTAATTGGAAAGCATAGTTATTTTACAAATAAATATCACTCTAAGTATCACTATGTAATCTCCCAACTTCTTTTTCATTCCCCAACTCTTGAAACAAATCGTATAACTAAATCATCTCCTTGCTAGCCTTTGTGGTAGCAACATACTTTGCCTTTATGGTTGAGAAAACCACAACCTTCTGTATCCTATAAATCTAACTAACCACTATATCTCGAATAGTAAATTATAACCTATCATACTCCTCTTACTATTAATATCCCCTACCATATTTGAGTCCACATAACCATGTAAAGTGGTATCTAATCCACCATAACATAATGTAAAATCCATAGTTCCTCTCAAATACTGAAGAATCCATTTCACTGCTTACCAATTCTCATAACTAGGATCACTCATATACCTACTCACAACTCCCATTGCTTGGGTAATATTCAACCTAGTACAAACCATGGCATGCTTCAAGCTACCAACTGCTCATGATTAAGGTACCTTGGACATCTTAAGCTTTTTAGCTTCTATCTTGGGATAATAATCCTTTATTAATCTAATGTGGCCTACCAAAGGAGTACCAATATATTTAACATCCAAAATGCTAAACCTTTACAAGACTTTCTTCACATACTGTGATTGGGATAAGATCAACTTCTTCTCCTTCCTATCATGAGAAATCCTCATACCAAGGATTTATTTTGTAGCACCCAAATCCTTCATAGAAAAGGATTCAATAAGTTATTTCTTGAGCATATGAATATGTTGTATGTTATTTCTTACAACTAACATGTCATCCACATACAAGCATAAAATAATAAAGGAACCATCATTGAAATGTTTGATGTACATGTAATGGTCAGAATTATACCTTTGATAGTCTTTTTCCAACATAAAACAATCAAATTTATTATACCATTACCATGGAGTTTATTTTAGACCATACAATCTCTTCTTTAGTCTTCACACAAATTTCTCCTTCCCTTTGACCTAATATCCATATGGCTACTTCATATAAAACTCTTCATCCAAATCACCATGAAGAAAATTAGTTTTCATATCTAACTATTCTAAGTACAAACACTCAAATACAAATAAACTAAGAACAATCCTAATAGAATTCATTTTTATAATAAGAGATAAAATCTCATCAAAATCAATACCTAATTTTTATGCAAACCCCTTGACCACCATCTCAGCCTTAGACCTTTTTCTCCCTTCATCTTCTTCTTTTATTCTAAAGATCCACTTGTTTAGCAATGAACTCTTGCCCTTGGGTAGCCTTATCAAATCCCATGTTTGGTTCTCCATGAGAGATTTATGCTCCTCATCCATGGCTTGGTCCTACTTCATCCTAGAATCCACTTGTATTGCTTCCTCATAACACTCTGGTTCTCCATTATCAGTGAGTAACAAATAATTCAAATTAGAAAAATGTTTAGGTTCTCTTCTTACCCTAAAAGACCTTCTTACCATAAAATTTTGTGGTCCTTGTGTGTAAGGTTCCTAAATTGATTCATTAGATACTTTTCCATATGTACTATCATCCAATACTATGTACTCTTTTTATTCTTGTTCTTATTCCTACAATTGATTCTTATACATGACTTTTTCATTAAAGACTATATCTCTAGACCAAAATATTTTCTTATCTCTAATGCTTCATAAATAAATAAAAAATTCATACTCACCATATCCCACAAATGTGAATTTCTCTTATTTTGCCTCTAACTTGACCCTATCCTCTTTTTTAATGAGAGAAAAAGCCTCACATCTATAGACTCTAAGAAAAGAATAATCAACATTCTTACCAGACCAATCTTGTTTAAAAATACCTATTGACCAAATTTGATCTTTGGTAAAATTTTAGTTAACCCCATACTCTTTAAAACTTTATATAATTGTATTCTTGTGTTATAGGGGTGTAATTGTAATCCGAATGTTCCACTTATGCCTAGCTTAGTCTCAGTTCAACTCTAGCCCTTTGTACTAGCCAAGTCAATGATGGTCAACCCTATTCAAATAGGTTCAAACCTATTAAAAGGAATGAATTATGTTATTTTGGTCGTAATATTGTTTTTAATATGATTTAAGACATCTTTAGTTCATTTGATTACTTTTATCATGCTCAATATGCAAAAAAATACCTTATGGGCCCACTTCAATCTAAAAAAGAGGACTTATAATAATGGATGAAGTGAACAACATGTAACCAAGATATTTAAAATATGGGAGAGGTCATATGAGTTCATAATATAGTTATGATAGTTTAAGAATTAGTTATAGTTAGAAAAGATCAGTTTCCCCTTGTTTTGAGGACCTTTATGGCACTTGTATAGAATAGATCAACTCATTTTTAGGTGTAAATGTTATAAAGGTGTATATTTAGATCCAAAATTCATTTAAATTCTTTTTTTTAGGAAAAATTCATAAATTTCATTTCTTTCTTCTTTTCCTCTCTTCTTGTCTTGGCAAGCAAAAAAGAAGCAACTTTAAGCATGTGGTATAGATTGTATAGGTGGAATGGGAGGGAGTGATTATATATGGGGATAGTGATATGATTTATATTCACATAAATAATATTAAATTACATTTGTGTTCCTTATACTTCATGGACCAATACTAACACTATAATCAACCTTTTCTATGTTTACAATTAGGAAGGGGTCACTTTTTGAAATCATCTTCATTTTCTTATTTTGGTCTGATGATTCCATGTTTTTTATATGTTTAATAATGATTTTAAAGGTGTTATTTTAGATTATAAATTCCTCATTTGGTTTTAAAAGGCATCAAAAATTCAAGGAAGCTTCTCTAGGCTTGTTTTCCACTTTGGGTCAGTGTACTGCCTTCTTCTCAAAAGGAGTGCACCTACAAGTGATTTTGAGAAATCCTCCATGCCAACATGATGAAATTAGACAATTTTATATCTCTATGGGATTCCATGGACATGTTTTATTATCACAATCCTTGTCATAAGGCCTAAAATTATGTATTTCTTCATTGTCTCCTCTCATTGCCCCTTCCAACTCAGTCCAACCTATAGGAGGCCATGAACAGAGGGACATGGAAGATAGAGATGTTCTATGGGTCTTTACTCAAGGTTATATGTAGTATTTTTCACATGGAATATCATAATTCACTTAACAAGGATCTAAAGAGAAGTGAGATTGTAAAACATAAATGATGACTGAGTTTTGTTCTTCAGTCCCTCAACACACCAAATAGAGATCCTAGGGGTCTTTTGGGTTTTCATAAAATGAAGGTATGATTATTTTAAGATATAATATTATTTTAATTATATATTTCCACCTAAAAATAACAATTCTACCAATTCTAAGCTTCAAAGGAGAAAGAGAAGGTGGATTTTGAAACCTTCCAAAATAGTTTAAAAACATTGAAAAAAGGCAATAATCTCTACAAGATTTTGAGGGTATGTTTGATGTTTTCATAATATGAGGAATTCCTAAGCATGATAAAGTATATGAAACACTTAAAAGGACTATAAAATTCATTTATAAGCACTTAGGTGATATAAAAAGAGGATATTGTATCAAGTGACCGCTTAGGCCCATCCCCTATCTGTACATAAGGTGGAGAGATAGGGAGGGCAATGTTTCATGTCTTCACACAAAGGAGATGGTGTTAAAGGTCTAAAAGTAAGGTATGATTTCCTATAATTAATTATTCAAGTCTAAATACAATAATAATGAGCCTTATATACCCCTAAACATGCTCTAAATGACTGAATATAACCTACAAGCCTAGATTATCCATATATAGCTAGGAGTATTGGAAGTTGGTCTGTCAGGGTAAGGAAGGTTTTTGAAGCATAAGTAGAGCATGTAAGTGGATTAAATGAAATATTATGTTTATATAAATGAAATAAAAGGAATGACATACATTTTAAGGCTAGTTATCTATAAACATGTACCTAAAGGCCTGTGAACATGCATATATAGTTAGAGGTATTAAAGTTTGAACTCAGTTTGGAGTAGGGTGCTTTTGAGCCCAAGTGGAGAATGAAAATAAATTTAAATGATGAAATTTTATGATATATAGATAAATAAATGTTTTTATGGAATTTTGAGACAAAAAATCACCTTGGAAACCTACAATCAAAGAAAATTGTTCACCTACAGTCAAGTAGAAAGGTAAAACACAGTCAAACCATGAGAGCATATGTGGAGATTGAAGACTTATGACAAGGTGAGTGAAGGTTTATTCCCATGAAATGGATAAAATTACCTTTTTAATCTTCATTTCCATTATCCTCCCAAACCTAATGTTCTCAAATGAAGTTTGTCTCAGTCCTGTAGGTAGTGGTAAGAATGAAAGGGTAAAGGAGTACCTAATGCCAAGCATGAAGACTAAGATAAAAAGGTTAAAAATAGTATAATATGACTCCTAAGTATAAAATTAATTATTTTTCATGATTATAACACTCACAGCATGACTAATGACCTTTACATCTATACAAGATTTGTCTCAATCTGTACAAGTAGGCTTGGAGACCTTGGAACAAAGGGAAAACAAGGGTTTATCATAATAAAAGGGGATCAAGACTGATCCCAAATATCCATGAGCTTGAAATTAATATGAGAAACATGTTTTAATATCATTTTAGAAATTAAATTTCATAGAGGTAGAAACTATAGGTAAATTTGAATAAAAACATGCAAAAAACCAAGTTTTTGACCCCTTTTTAAAGGAAATTGAGATGGTTAGACCACTTAGGCATGGATTATAAAAAAAATTAGTAAAATTGGTTATCAAGACCTTTTTTATCTCAAAAAATATTCACTTTTATCATCTAATTAAGCATAATATCTTCTATTTTGTCTTAGAGGTAGGTCACTCCTTTCATGCACAAGAATGGTAATTTTTGGGAAAAGTGAAGAATGGAGGGGTTTTACTCATTATAATCAGTAAATGAGGTTTAGATAAATTTTAGACACATTAAGTAACATAAAAAACTATCTTTTATGGTTTAAATTCTAATAGGGTGGTCTGAATAAGGAGGTCTACAAGCAAGCCTAAAAATGAAGCATACAAATTTGGCCCCTAAGGCAAGGTCACTCCAAGTTATAAGACTAACCAAAAATTATATTATCCTGAATGACTTCTATGGGAGTGATTTTTATGTTTTGAATATGTTAGAAGACTTGGTAATTTCAAAGAGAGGATCATGTAGCTCAGAAATACAAATTGGCTCATTGGCAAGGTGAAGGCCTTATTTCAAACTAGGGGTCATTTCCCTTTTTGGCCTTTGGTTATCCATTATAGGTGTTGGAGAGTTTTTATGGGGTATATATAGATATTTTACAACATTTTTTTTGGCAAAATAACTCCATAAGAAGCCATTTTTGGCATTAAGAGTACTTAGCCCCTCATAAGAAGCATAAAAATGACTTGAAGGTCAACTTTGGACACTCATACCTTCCATAATAATTTTCATGGGATCTTGATCCATTTTTAAATGTTAGTGAAGGTCCTTAAATATCTCTTAGTTATATTTAGAAATGGATTCAATGTTTGATCTTTATGAACAAAGGTTAAGAGTTTAGTCCACTCAAAACCATTGTAAAACCCTCATAAGGACCTGATTAGAGAAAGCTTGCCATTAGAGAATCTAAATGAAATGGGATGACCATGAAACAAAATTTAAATTGTATAGGATATGACAAATGTGTTTTGTTTATATGAAATTATATAGATCACGAGCAAAAAAGTCTTTTTATTATTATTTTGAATGGTGTACAAGCTATAGGAGTTAAAAGATGAAAAAAAAATTAGAAGGAATATTTACACTTAATATAACTCCAAAAATTCATCTCATATCATATATCAACATAGAAGTGTCCTAATTAGGCTCTCACTTTTAGCCATTCTAGTGAGCCAACTAGTGAACACTTGTGAAAAATGGTGAAAATCAATTAGGGAAGCCTTTTAAAGGTTTTGTATTGAAAATGATGATTTTTAAACCTTTTAAAAGTGTCATGACCTCTTTTTAATGGATAAATTTGGAAAATTTGGATATTTTAACTAACAAGTGTATAAGGTGCATGGAAAAGAACCATTTTGAAAATGCCAAAGATGATTTTGCATGTCCACAAGAATAGGGATGGTCAAGGATCAATAAAATGCATGTGGGAAATTTTTTATAACCCCTATTTCTTATACCAACCATTATACCTAACCATATTTAAACAAAAGGCAATTTTGGAAGGTGAATCATGAAGGTAGTTTCTTATGCTAAAATTGCAAGTTTTGTGCCACTTTTCACCATTCTTATGACTTATTTTGGACAATTAGACCTATATTACATGTCATATATCACCTAAAACATATTACACATGAAAATATAATTTATTCTCTCAAGGTGATACATATCTAAGTGACCCTTGGACTTCTTTTAGTTATTCTTAATCTCAAAGCTATAAATATGCATTCTCTTGGCTAATTTGAGCACCTTCCATTGGTTGATGGGGAAAATATAAACAAATTTTTACTTAAATAACTCTTGAATAAATATACAAGTTTTTTTATATGTTTTAATATTTAGTAATGACTTGAATCATTGTTGGTCTAGTCTAGTGAAAGATTATCTTTTCTAGCTTGTACTCTTGATGGTCTACCAATTTGTAAAAAGGAGATTGTTTTAGGTCATTACTATTATTATTTCCTAAGTGTAAATATATCATATAAGTGGTTCATTATTATATCCCAAATTTTGAATAATTCATCCCCTTCCTAAGAATCACATACCTTCTTGAATCTAGCATATGAAACATTGATGTAGCAATGGATCCTAAGTTGAGTCATGTGTATGAAACATCCTTTTTTATCTTTAAGTAGTGGTTTTAGTTAAGTGAGAGGACATTATTTATTTTTGTATCACCCTTTTGTTTTTTATTTGTCTTTCTTAATAATTTTTCATCTTTAATTTATTAAGTTAAAGAAAAAGCTTCAATTCAAAGAGTCCATCAAGGGGAACTAGCCCCTCATCTAGATATTCATTTCTCAACATTGTCACCCATTGAAAGAGAATTTTTTCAATGGTGCCACTTGGATTAGGAGAATTAGGAATATCCTTAGGGGTTAAAATCTAGTGTCAATAATTTTTGGCATGCTCGGTGGGAATTTTAAATCCTAGAAGATGGTTCAAGATTGGTGTTAGTCTTGGCATGAGTGAAGTTGAAAGAAACATCTACATTCAGTTCCTAGTGACTAAATTGAATAATTCAAGTATTTGGTTGATGATCAGTCCTTATTTCTACTCCAAAGGTAACCACTAGGTTTTCTAGTGAAGGTATACCTTTTGAATTTGTGTAACTACCTCCATATTCCACCAAAAGGTTTAGGTTTGTTAACACTCATCCTTAAAAAATAAATTTTGTGTTTAAAGCTATGAAGTTTATGTTACATTCCATTCCTAACATCCATATTGATCATTCCAAGATGGATATAAGACAACCTTTTGTGCCTTTCACTAGGGCATCTCCCTTGCATCTTTCCCAATATGATATAATTCTAGGAGTAGCCCTTAAAAGTGTCCCATATTTTAGTGGGTATGGTCCTATTACTGCCATTGAGCACATTAATACTATATAAAACTTTTTTAATATCCACAACATCACCTAAGAAAATGTATCTTTTAGTTTATTGGCCTTGTATTTAAAAGAAAAAGTTTTGGATTGGTATGGGACCCTACCTATAAATTCTATTGGCTCATGGGATGAGTTGGGGGATCTGTTGACTAATAGGTTTGGGTAAAAGAGTGATCACCTATATATAGCTAATAAATTTACCATAATCAAGAGGGCACCACATGAATTCATGCAAGACTTTAATACTAGGTTCCAAAAAACATGGGATAGGCCTACACCAAACTATGCATTTTTGTATTGCCTAAAGGCATTAAACAATGATGTTGCCATGATGATTCAATATATGGGGGGAATAAAATACATAATATGTATAAGATAGATATAAATGTATAAATTATCTTTTCCAAGTAGGAAAGATATATCCTAGACCCCCAATGCCTTTGTTCCTTGATTTATAACCTCCTAGTCAAGTTGCATTGCCTACATTAGCCCCTTTTCCTAGTCATGATAAATATTTTATAGTCCCTTCCAATGAAATCCATGAGGTAAAAATTTTGTTTAAAAGTGTTACGAATCAATTTGTTTCCCTCAAGAGGCAACAAGCTCAAGGTTATAGACCATATCAATGTTATAACTAGCTTAGACAAACCAATATACCTCCCTTTCAGAATAATGTGCATGGACAACGTTAAATAAACCAAGCTAGGCCTTATCAAAGATATAATCCAAATGATTAACAATCCTCCAAATCCATTTTTCCCACCCAAAAAAATCTTGTTCAAGAACAACCATGCTACCCTTCTTTTGAGCAAAATCAAGAACAAGTTACATATGTAAATGAGATACATAGACAAACCATGACAATGCAAAGAAGTCAAGCACCAAAAGTTAAAATTTTTGAGATGTCAATGCAACATGGGATGGAAGGTTGTCAATTACAATCTGATTCTACTCTCATCAATCACTTGGCAAATTCAAACAACATCAATGCTAGTGTGGCTGCCAATACTAGATCAAAGAAGAGGGTTGTGGATGAAGTTCAAGGAACCAATCAAGGACGTATTTTGACCCCTAAATCATATATTATGGTAAGTGTATCTAATATATTTCTGAAAGTTCAAGAAAATTATAGGATTACAAACTTAAGGCTAGCTCCTACAACTCTACCTACACAAGCTACTTCATAAAGTGTTGGTGCTCTTAAATATTTACCTAAAGTGAACAATCCTCCTATCAATGTGGTAGGCTAGATGAAGAATCTTTAGATTAATATCTCATTATGGGAATCCTTGAAAATTCTATGGGAATAAAGATATACTTCAAAATGAACTACATGAATTGGGTAAGCAAGCTAGCCTACCTAGACATGAGAATGTGGTCTTAGTGAATGGAACTCAATCAATTGATGGTCAAGTAAATAAAAATAAAAAGAATATTACATTTTATCTCTCTCTAATAATTGGTGATTTATTGGTACATAATTTCATTATAGATATTGGGGTGAGCACTTCATTTATGCCCAAATGTAAGCTGATAAACTAGGCTTAAAGTATGAGCCAATGACTAAGGGAGTCTTACAATTAGATGGATCACCAGCCAAGACTTTGGGGATAGTAAAAAATTAAAATTGGATACTTCATTTTTGTCTTAATTTTCCTATTCCTCATGATGTGGTGGTGGTATATCTACCTCCATACTTTGCCCTGTGCTTGTCAAGAGATTTTATAGCTAAAATAGGTGGGTACTTGATAGCTAATTGGTCCCACATGGTGTTTAGAACAAAGTATAGAACTAAGGTGAAGATTGAATCTAAACCTATTAAAAAACATCACTTGGAACCATACTCACATAAGGTGGAAAATGTTAACTATCTCATCATTGATGAAGAGGAGCTTCACATTGACCAATCTCCATCATCTTCCCTTGAGGGAGTTTTTAATTTATTCCTCGATGAGTGGGGAAATGAACACTATGAACATGATCCTTACAATTTTATTGAGGAATCTAGTCTTGGGGTCTATTATATGCATGATAAGGACTCTTTAATTCCTAATTTGATTAAGTCAAGTGAAGATTTGAATGGATTGTGGTAGATCTTCTTTGATGGGTCTAAAAGTGAGATTGGGGCAAGTGGTGGAGCAGTGTTGGTTTCACCTTCCAAGGAGAGGTATTATTCAGCCTTTATATTTTAGTTCTCATTCACTTATAATATGGTATATTATGAGGCCCTTATCCATGGCCTTGAATGGGATAGAAAAAGAGGAGTTAAGGAACTACAAGTGTATGGAGATAGTGAGCTTGTTATGAATCAAGTTAGAGGGTAGAATTTGACCAAGAACTCCTTGCTCAAGTATTTAAAGCATAGAGTTTGGGATTTTATAGAATATTTCATGGATTTTAACATCACATATATTCCAATGGAAGACAATAAGCATGTTGATAGGTTGGCATCTATTGGTACTCAATTTGATGTTCTAAAAGGCATAAGAGAAGATAAGAATCAACCTCATCCAAAGGTGATTATGAGACCTATACCAGATAATATCACCAATTAGTAGGTATTTGAGAGTGATAAAAAAATATTCTTCTTCCTAGGATAAGAAGCTGAGTTCTCTACCAAAAATTAGTCTAAGTTACAACAACAATATGGAGGGAATATTGTCCAACTAAAGTCTAACAAGATTCCCAAAGGTCTAATGACGCTTGAAAGCATTTTCAATTATGATTATTAGCTGAAGAAAGAGAAGGAAATTATGTCAACAAAAAAAGAGAACTATCAAAAGGTAGATATCTTTAAGGACAAGCTACTTGAACTTAGAAAGGTATACATTAGTCAAGAGAAGCATGATTTCATTGAACTACAAAGAGTTTAGTGATATTTTTTCATGGGAGTATAGTGACTTGAAGGGTTTTGATCCAATATTGGCTCACAAAACTATATAAATTGATGAAAATTCCAAACCCATAAAGTAAATACAAAATCCAATCAATCCCAAGATTGAACCACTCATGAGTAAAGAGCTCACTAGATTGATTGAGTCTAGAATCATTTTTCCTATCAAGCATTCTTCTTGGTTGGCCAACTTAGTCCTTATTATAAAGAATAATGGGAGATCAGGTTGTGTGTGGACTTTAAAGACTTGAATAGGGTCTCTTTGAGAGATCATTATCCCCTCCCTTTTATAGAGCAAATTCTAGAAGTAGTGGTAGGTAGTGAGAGATTTTCTCTCCTAGATGGTTATTTTGGGTACAATAAGATTTTGGTGAAAGAAAGTGACCAATATAAGATAGCCTTCACCACCAAATGGATAAAATATGCCTATATTAATATTACATTTAAATTGTTAAATGCTAGAGCTAATTTTCAATGTGCAATGGATATGGCTTTCTAAGGACTAATCAATGACATTGTATTAGTTATATCTTGATGATGTGACAATTTTCTCCAAGGATGTAAATGATCATTTTAAGCACCTCAAGAAAATATTTGAGAGGTGTATATAGTATGGGATCTCTATAAACCCAAATAAATGTGTGTTTTCTATCCATGAAGGAAAACTTCTAGGACATATTGTTTCTAAGAAAGGCTTATCCATTTCTCATGAGAGAGTGAATGTTATTTTAACGTTGTATTTGCCTAAACATAAGAAGGATTGACAAAGCTTCTCTGGTAAGATCAATCTCATTATGATATTCATTCCTAATTTTTCTATTTTTTTTCAAACCCTTAACATCTATGCTAAGGAAGGATGAGATATTCACTTGGACAAGGAGAAAGGAAAGTTTTGAGGAGATCAAAGAAGCCATTGCCCAAACCCCTACTCTTGAAAGTCCAAAATTCTCTAAGGAATTTAATTTATAAACTTTTTGGAATGAAGAGGTGATTTATACCATGCTTACCCAAGAAAATGATGAGAATATAGAACAACATATTGCCTTTTTTAGCCAAGGTTTGGAGGGGTATGAGGAAAGTATACTTATGTTGAGAAACAAGTGCTTTCAGTTATTAATAATATTCAAATACTTTTAACTCATCCTATTGTAAAGGAATTTCTATTGAGTAGAGGATTTAATTAAAAAAGGTTAGGTTGGATCACCAAAGTGATAGAGTATGACGTGGAGATCAAAACAACCAAGCTAGTAAAGGAAAAAAGATTGTGTGAGCATCTTTCTTCAGAATTGAAAGAGTAAAAGGAGGTTTTTTGGTCACTCCATGATGATCCTACAATATTTGTACCTTCAGCTATGAGGATTTGGACATAAGATATGATTCATTTCCTTCAAACCGGTGAGTGTCCACAAGGTCTTCATAGAGCTAGAAGAAGGTATTATAGGTTGCAATCCATTCCCTATGTACTTGTTGATGGAGTTATACTTAAGAAGTAATTTTTAGGTGTTTTGTTGAGGTGTATTTATTTGGATCAGAGTCAAAAAGTATTGCATGAGTTCCATGATGGGCCAGTTAGTGGTAATTTTGCTCCAAGAACTACAACTACTAAGATTATGAGGGCTGATTAATTTTAGTGTAGCTTGTTAAAAGACACCTGTGATTGGGTAATAAAATTACAAAAGTGTGATCTTTTTGATGGAAAGCAAAATATTTCTACCTTACCTCTTCATCCAATCTAAGTTGAAGAACCCTTCATGCAATGGGGTTTGGACTTTATAGGTCTAATCAATCCTCTTAGTACTAGCCACAAATGGGTGCTGACTACCACTAACTAATTTACAAGATGGGTGGAAGATATATCTCTTAAGGAGGCCAATGAAATTTTAGTCCTTGACTTCTATGAAGGTATAGTAATAAGGTTTGGATCTCATTCAATAATTATTTTAGATAATGCATTGGATTTTCTAGGAATAAGGATGAGTGAATGGGATTTGAAGCATGACATCTATCTTATCACCTCCTCCAGCTATTATCCCCAAGGGAATGGACTAGTTGAGTCCATAAACAAGAATATAATCAAGATCATAAAGATAATAATGAAGGAGAATCAAAGGACTTTGCACTCCAAGATAAAGATAACCCTTTGGGCTGATAGGATCACCTCAAAGTGAGTAATTGGGAGCTCACCATACACACTTATGTATGAAAGGGAGGCTAGGATTCTTATCTCACTTGAGTTACCAGCCTTAGACCTCACCTATCAACTAAAATTGATGGAGAATGAAAACATGAAATTTAGGTTGTGTGAGTTAATCGGGTTTAAGGAGATAAGAGATCAAGCTATGCAAGCTATGACCACTCACTAAGAACAAACAAAGAAGTACTTTGACAAGAAGTACATGCAAAAAAATTTCAAGGAATGAGACATTGTCCTAAAATGGGATGAAGATAGGTCCAAACCTAGAAAACACAAAAAGTTTGATGCTTTGTGGAGTGACCCATATGTGATCACTCAATGCAAGTCACATAATGCTTTCCAACATTCAAATGGATGGAGAGGAGCTTCATATCCTAGTCAATGGAATACACATAAAGCATTGTTACTAAGGTTATCCTCTTCCCTTATACATAGTTTCTTTCTTTCCTTATATTCCCTAAGTACTTATGCACATGTGTGAGTTTATCCTTGTCTTTCCTTGTGTTGTCTTTACTTAGTCTTGTTGTGTTGTGTGGTGCATTTACTTTATTTTTTGTTTTGGCATATCTTATTTAGTCATCTTAAAGAATCTATTAACTCCATTGGCCCTTAGTTGGATAAGGCTACTAGTCTCAAAACATAGACAAGCATGTTTACCATAAGAGTTTCCAAAAGTGTTGACCAAATTTGATCTTTGGTCAAATTTGAGTCAAATCTATACTTTTTAAAACTTTATAGAAGTTTATTATTGTCCTATAAGGGTGTAATTGTAATCCAAATGTTCTACTTATGCATATCCTAGTCTTAGTTCAAGTTTAGCCCTTTGTACTAGCCATGTCAATGATGGTCAACCTTGGTCAAACAAGGTCAAACCTAGTCAAAGGCATGAATTATGTTAGTTTGTTCCTGATATTGTTTTAAATATGATTTAAGACATATTTAGTTCATTTTATTACTTTTATCATGTTTAATATTCAAAAATTTGTCTTATGGGCCCACTTTGAGTTAAAAAGGACTTGTACATATGGCTAAAGCGATAAACTTGTCACCAAGTTGTGGCCAATGTGGGAGATGTCAGAGGAGGTTAGAATCTAGTTATGATAGTTCAATAAGTATTTATAATCAGAAAAGATTGGCTTCCACTTATTCTGAGGGCTTTTATGGTACTAATATGAAATATATCATCTCATTTTTAGGTGGAAATGTCAAAAAGGTGTCTCTTCAGATCTAAACAGTCATTTCCACATTTGGCTTGCATAAAAAATGCATAAAAGTTCATCTCTTGCTTCTTTTCCTCTCTTCTCATCTTGGTAAGCAAAAAAAAGCAACTTTAAGCATGTGGTATGGAACATACAAGTGGAATGGGATGGACTTATTATAAGTTGGAATAGTGCTCTAAGTCTTCTTCACATATATAATAGGAACTTCCATTTGGGTTCCTTATCCTTCATGAACCAATGCTAAAACTACAAGCAACTTTTTCTATGTTTATAACTAGGAGGGGCTCACTTTTTGCAATCATGTTCATTTTCCTATTTTTTTATAATGATTCCATGTTTTTTTATAAGTTTCCAAATTATTTTAAATGTGTTATTTTAGGTTATACATTCCTCATTTGATATAAAAAGGCATCAAGAATGCAAGGAATCTTCTCTAGGCTTGTTTTCCACTTTGGGTCAGTTTACTACCTTCTTCTCAAAAGGAGTGCACATACAGGTGATTTTGAGTAGTCCTCCATGCCAAAATGAGGAAATTAGAAAATTTTATATCTCTTTGTCATTCCATGGACATGTTTTAATATCACAATCCTTCTCATAAGGCCTAAAACTATGAATTTATTTATTGTCTCCTCTCATTGCCCCTTCCAACTTAGTCCAACCTATAGGAGGCCATGAACAGAGGAATATGGAAGATAGAGATGGTCTAGGGGTATTTCATCAAGGTTATATGTATTATTTATTCACATAGTAGATCATAATTCACTCACCAAGGATCTAAAGAGAAGTGAGATTGCAAAACACAATAGATGATTGAGTATTATTCTGCAGTCCCTCAACACACCAAACAAAGATCCTAGTGGTCTTTTGGGTTTTCATAAAGTGAAGTTATGATTTTTTTAAGATATCCTTTTATGTTAATTTTATATTTACACCTATAAACAACACCTTTGAATATTTTTATATTGAAAGGAAAAAGAGAAGGTGGATTTTGAAACCTCCCAAAATGGTTAAAAACCATTAAGAAAAGGTAGTAATCTCGACATGACTATAAGGGGAAGGTTCATGTTTTCATCATATGAGGAAGTCCCAAGCATCTAAAAGTATATGAAACACTTAAAATTATTATAAAAATCATTATTGATAATTTAGGTGATATAGAAAGAATATATTACATCAAGTGACCTCTTAGGCCCATCCCCTATCCATATACAGGATAGACAAAAAAGGAGAGCAATGTTTCTTATCTTGGCACAAAGGAGATGGTGTTAAAGGTTTTAAAGGAAGGAAGGAGATCATATAATTAATTATACAAGGATAAATTAAATATTAACAAGCCTTATATACCCCTAAACATGCTCCAAATGATTAAATACAACCTACAAGCTTGGATTATCCATATATAACTACGAGTATTGTAAGTTGTTCTTAGTCAAGGGTAAGGAAGGTTTTTAAAGCTCAATCAGAACATGTAAGTGGATGAAATGACATAGAATGATTATATAAACTAAAAAAAAATAATGGCATACATTTTAATGCTAGTTATCTATCAACATGTACCTATAGGCCTATGAACATGCATATATAGTTAGAGGTATTGATGTTTGAACTCAGTTTGGAGTAAGGTGGTTTTGAGCCTAAGTGGATCATGCCAATAAAGTGAAATTATTAAACATGATGATAGATATAAAAATAAAGGTTTATATGGAATTTTGAGATAAAAAACTCACCTTAGAAACCTATAGGCAAAGCAAATTATGCACCTATAGTCAGGCAAATAGGTAAAACACAATCAAACCATGGGAACATATGTGGAGCTTGAAGACTTATGACAAGGTGATTGAATATTTAATTCCATTAAATGGATAAAATTACCTTTATAATACCCATTCCCATGATCCTCCCAAGCCTAATGTGCTCAAATGAAGTTTATCTCAGTCATATAGGTAGTGGCAAGAATGAAAGGGTAAAAGAGTGACCTAATGCTAAGCATGAAGACTAGGATGAAAATGTTAAAAATAGTATAATATGACTCCATAGTATAAAATTAATGAGTTTTTATTCTTATAACACTCACAACATGTATAATGACCTTTTCATCTATATAAGATTTGTCTTAGTCCATACAAGCAGGGTTGGAGACCTTAGAACAAAGGGAAAATAAGGGTTTCTTATTAAAAAATAGGTTCAAGACTACTAAAAAATATACATAAGCTTAAAATTAAGATGATACATTTTTTTAAGTAGCATTTGAGCAATGAAATTGGATGGAGGTAGCAGCTATAGGCAAATTTGAATAAAAACATGCAAAAATAGGGTTTCTCACCCCTTTTTGAGGAAATTGAGATGGTTAGACCAATTAGGCATGGATTATGACCAAAAAAATTGGTAAAAGTGGTCATAATGACCTTTTATAGATTAAAAAATATTAAATTTGATCATTTAAGAAAGCCTAATATCCTCTATTTTGTCTCAGAGGTAGGTCAATCTTTTCATGCATAAGAATGGTAGGTTTTGGGAAAAGTGAGGAATTGAGAGCTTGTACTCATTATGATAAGTCAAGGATGTTAGGAAAATTTGGGGAGACATGAAGGAACATAAAAAACTATCTTGGATGGTTTTAATTCCAACATGGTGGTATAGACAAGGAGGTCTACAGGCAAGCCTGACAATGAAGTATGCAAATCTAGCCCCTAAGGCAAAGTCACTGTAAGTTATAATATTAAAAAAACATTATAGTGTCTTGAATGAATTCCATGTGAGTTAGTATGATGTTTTAAATCTGTTATAAGACTTCTTATGTGCAAAATGAGGATCATGTAACTCAAAAATATAAACTGGCTCATTGGCAAGGTGAAGGCCTTGTTCCAAATCAGTGGTTATTTTTCTTTTTGGCCTTTGGTGATCCATTAAAGGTGTTGGGGATTGTTTATAGGGTATATAAATAGATGGTATAACCTCTGGTTAGAAAAATAATTCCATAGGAAGCCATTTTTGGCCTTCAAAGTACTCATACCCTCATAAGAAGCATAAAAATGACTTGAAGGTCAACTTTGGACACTCATACCTTCCATAATATTTCTCATGGGAAAATAAACCATTATAAAATGTTAGGGAGGGTCATTTAAGAGATCTCAATGTCATTTAGAAAGGTTTTCAATGTCTGACCTTTATGAACAAAGGTTAAGAGTTTAAGCCATTCAAAACCCTTGTAAAACCCTCACAAGGACTTGATATATAACAAGATTTCCATTACGGAATCTAAAATAAATGGGATTTCCATGAAACCACCTGAAATTTTTAGATAGATCATATAATATCCCACACATGTGACTTTTTTGTACTATAGATTATATGATTTAAGGGAAAACAAGTCTTGTTTTGACTATTTTGAATGGTGTGCAAGCTATAAGAGGATTAAGAAGATGAAAAAAATTTTGGAAGAAATATTTAAACTTAATATAACTAAAAAAATTCATCTCATCTAATAGATAAACCTCTAAGTTTCCTAACCAAGATCTCACTTTTAGCCAGTCTAGTGAGCCAGCTAGTGAACACTTGTGAAAAATGGTGAAAAGCAATTAGGGAAGACTTTTAAAGGTTTTTTTAATTGAAAATTATGATTTAATAAAATTTTAAAAGTGTAATTACCTCTTGTTCATGGATAATTTTTTAAAATTATGAGCTTTTGAATGACAAGTGTATAAGGTGCATGGAAAAGAGCCATTTTGAAATTACCAGAGATGATTTTCCATGTCCACAAGAATAAGGATGATCAAGGATCAATCCAATGTATGTGGGAACTTTTTTATAACCACTCTTTCTTATACCAACCATCATACCTTACCATATGTATAAAAAAGGTATTTTTAGAAGGTTAATCATGAAATAAATTTCTTATACACGAGTTACAAGTTTTATGCCACTTTTCACCATTCTTATGATTTGGACAAGTAGACGTCTATGACATGGCATAGCTCACCTAAAAACTCTTCCACATGAAAATTTAATTTATTCTCTCAAGGTGAAACATTTCCAAGTGACCCTTGGACTTCTTTGCTTATTCTTACTCTCAAAGCTATAAATATGCATTCTCTTGGCTCATTTGAGAAGCCTCCATTGGTTGATGGTTAAAATATAACCAAATTTATACTTGAATAAATATAAAAGTGTTATTTCCACTCATATTTTGTAATATTTAGTAATGAATTGAATCATTGTCAGTCTAGTCTAGTGAAAGATTGTCTTTTCTAGATTATACTCTTGATGGTCTACCAATTTGTAGAAAGGAGATTATTGTAGGTCTTTACTAGTATTATTTCCTAAGTATAGAGATATACTATACATTTTTAATTATTTTATCTCTCTTTGGAATCATTCATCCTCTTCCTAAGAATCACATACTATATAACATTAATGTAGCAGTGGATCCTAAGTTATGAGTCATGTGTATGAAACATCCTTGTTTGTATTTAAGTAGTGGTTTTAGTCAAGTGAGAGGACATTATATATTGGTGGATCACCATTTTAAAAAAAAAATTTATTTCATAATCCTTTTCATCTTCAATTTATTAACTTAAAGAGAAAGCTTCAAAGAGTGCATCAAGGGGGCTAGCTCCTCATCTAAAGATTCATTTCTCAATATTATCACCCATAGAAAGACATATTCCTCCATGGTGCCACATGGATGAGGATAATTAGGCATATCCTCAAGGTTGAAAATCCAAGTGTCAAAAGTCCCTCCATCTAAAGGTATAGAAGGTCCTTTGTCAATCAGATATATTATCATGTTAATTGCTTCTACTCAAAAATGTAAAAGCAACCCTGCATGTAACTTCATGCTCCTAAGACATTTCGTTATTTTTTTTTCATCCTTCCAATTATCCCATTCTATTTTTGATTTCCTAGAACCATCATTTGCATATTGATTCCAATATTAGAACAATAATTAGAGAAAACATTACTACAATACTCACCTCTATTATCTTATCTGAGACATTTCAAATTGAGACCTATTTCATTCTCATCTAAGGCTTTCCACTTCTTAAAAGTTTTAAATACATCATATTTATTTTTAATAAAATAAACCCAAACTGTCTTAGTTACATCATCAATAAAAGTGACATAATAATTGAAGCCACCAATAGAAGATACCTAAGCTAGTCCCCATACATCTAAATATACCAACTCTATTTTGTGTTCTTTCTTTACAGGTCCAACTTTTAGGAACTTAATCCACTTATATTTATTATACCCACAATTCTCAAAAAAGTCTATATCTATGTATTTTAATCTAGGTAAATTTTGTTTTAAGATCTCCATGTCCTTGTGACTCATATGACCAAGCCTATAGTGCCACATAGCTGTATCTCCATCTACATCAAGTAAATCAAAAGAATCAACACTACTAGTCAAATATAAAGTACCAAATTTATTACCTCTCAAAATCACAAAATAACCTTTAGTAACTTTCCAAGAGTCTATAGTAAATATTACCAAACATCCCTCACTACCCAATTGCCCCATTAAAACCTAATTCCATTTCAACATAGGCACGTGTCTGACATCCTTTAGTAGCCATGTGTTCCCATTATACATTTTAACTTGAACATAACCTTTCCATACTATCTTACATGGTTAAAAATCACCAAGATAAACATATTATAAATTCTCTTAAGCATAATTAGTAAAATAATGCATATGTGTGCTGGCATGAAAAGAAGCCCCTAAATCTAATACCAAAGACTCAAAAAAACTATCCATATAAATAATTAAGGAATCCTAACATGATTTAGTTCATGTCACATTTAACTCATTCATTTCTTCCTTATTTTAATTATTTTCCCAAAGTGACCAACAATCCTTCTTTGAGTTTCCATTCTTCCCACAATACCATAATATCATCTTGGATCTAGATCTAGATTTAGATCTACACTTTAACTTTCCATGATTGCCTTTGCTCTTGTGTTTTTTCCTCCCTCAAGTATCAATAGATAATAAATTACATGAAGATGATTCACTAGTGCTTTTACATTTCATTTCCTCACTAAGAATCACAACTAAAACATTCTCAAAATTTAAGCTTTCCTTGGCAGGGACTGCAATACTCATAACCATAACCAAGCTATCCCAACTATCAGGCAAAGAACACAAATATAGTAAAGATATAACTTCATCATCAAAATTAATTCAAATAGAAGTGAGTAGACTTGAAGCCATATTAAAATCATTTGAATGATTATAAATTGAACTTGTATATGTATTTTGAGTACACTATGAATTTAATAAGCTAAATCAAAAACTCAAAATGCACCTTACTTAATAGGAAGGATTTATGAAGATAAATTAGAATGATAAAGATTTACCAAATTCCTTTCTCCATGTCACCTACTTCTAGGACTTTAACGAATATAATTTATAATCAAATTCTTGATTAATTTAAGCTTGATCAAAAGATTTTTTGACTATGGA